>CM046841.1:10976296-11576296 GCA_025618425.1 Heliocidaris tuberculata
CCCCACCCCCACCCCCCCCCCCCCTCTCTCTTAGCAAGATCGTATTTAAATTGTAAGGGCTCTCAAGGCGTCAAGCTTCTGCTTATCTTGGAGCTCTAAGTTCTGTTGAAAATAAGTTTCTGTGATCATGCATGTTAACTGTGTACTATCTGACTATGTATACTTGTATTTGTATGCAGAACAGAATAAACAAAATGAAATGAAATGAAATAATTGCTAGGTGTAGGGAAATCTAGCCACAAATGGCATTTTATTGAAGATTTTTTTTCTCTCTCTCTCTTGATTTTAATAAATCTGTTTTTCTTCCTTAGTGTTCGCATTTTGAAACACATTTCGAATCTATTCCCAGATGAAATTCTCGGGCCGTATTGTGAAACAATCAGCCTCAATGATAACAAATATTTCATCTTCGCATTCTATTCAGGATTTTGCCTGTCTCTTGAAAATAGTGTATTTGAGTAATCATTTAAAAGAAATGAATTTCACTGACGGCTTACTGATGACAGAGTACTAAAGGGCGAGGCCTTTCTGTCAGGAAAAGCTTACACATATTCCTCCCCCCCCCCCCCAAGCACGTTTTAAAATTATGTTTTAATTTGAAGGCTAATATTTAGTGAACCGTAAATGGATCATAAAAAACGAAATGCGAACCCTACAAATTAACCAAACAATAAAATAATATTTCAAATGTACCCTCGATGATTACCGCTAGAGAAAAGGTGCAACAGAGTATGTACTGGGTATAACATTGGTATAAGGGAGAAACTGCATACTTTAGCTTGTACGTAATTATACAGTCACGTAGCTTGGGTCAATTAAGCCATCGGAGGGGAACTTACATAATGCATTATGGGGGAGGCACTAATCTTACATGATGGGTAAATACGACTTTATGAGGAAACGATTATGGGGAGGGGGAGGATGGATCCTACGATCTTATATTATTTTGCTTTCAGTTACTCAATTTACATATTTTTTCGCCATTCGATTGAGGGGCACGTGGCTTCTCCCGCTCCCCTCCCGTGCCTCCACCTCAGCTACGTCACAGTTTACATACATATATATCGCTGACTGAACAATTTCTTTGAAGTGGGGCACTGATGATCACAACCAACTCCATTGCTGAGCGACCTTCTCGTCCTTTGGCCCAGAAAACGGGGAAAGATAGAGCAATAATATGTTACCAGATCAGGTGAATAAACGTCGAGAGAGCTGAATCTTGTTAGGCGGTTTAGATGACAGGATCTGTGGCATAGCAGTTAACTCGTGCACAGAATAGAGTTACGGCACGATTATGGTAGGGACGTTCTTAATGTCTTTTCGGGTTTGTTCTGTTTTCTCCATGATAATGCTCTATTTCTCTAACGTCTTCCAAAATGTGGGTTTTCACGGGGCATGCGAACGATTCGCGAAGGATGCGAATGTGGAAAAAATGTCAAAGTCCAACATTCGTATTTTATGCTCAAAAAGTTCGCCAAACATGCTCGTGGGTTTTGAAGCGTCGTCAACTGTTCGGAGGAGTCGTTTTTAGTTCGGCGGAAATTTCAAAAAAAGTTTGAATTTTTTTGCGACTGTTTCTAGTTAGTGATTTGTATTTGTCTCAAAAATGTCTGGAAAGCTTCGTCATATGCGCACGCAGTGGCGGATCCAGGGGGAGGGGGGCGGGGGACCCGGGCCCCCTCCCCTGGAACCAAAAAGGGGCCCAAAAAATGCTGAGGACCTTTTTTTTTTTTTTTTTTTTTTTGCTTGTCAGAGACTTTTTGAGTGAAAAGGGGGCCCCAAAATGCTGAGGACCTTTCTATTTTTGTTTTTTTTTTTTTACTTGTCGTAAATTTTTAAAGTTAAAAAGGGGCCCAAAAATGCTGAGAATCTTTTTTTTTTTGTTTGTTTGTTTGTTTGTTTGTTTGTTGTTTTCTTTTGCTTGTCAGAAAATTTTGTAAAGATTGAGCCCCCTCCCAAGATATCCTGGATCCGCCAGTGTGCGCAAGACCTATTCCCGAGTGCAAAATCTACGTGAAACCCCAGACAGATTCCGACAGTTTCTAGAATGTCTCGCTCATGTCTCGCGTAAGTAGCAAAGTTCGTCCGATCATTTCCCGAACTATTCACGAACTGTTTGCGTACTTCTTGAGAATAGGTGACTTCGCCAAAGAAGCAAACGCGAGCCTTTCACGTCGGGGCCCTCTGTTGATTCGCCTACCTTTCCCTACGATTAATTTGCGAATGTCACGAAGTATTCGCAAAGTATTCGCGAGCTACACACGAACAAAAACCGACGCTTTCGAGAACGTTTTGCGAATGTGTATGTGGACTGGTCATAATTCTGCAACGCTACACACGGCATTCGCACATACGTTGTGAGAACTACGCACAAACTGCGCAAGAATGGTTTACGACTCCATTTTTGCAAAACACTATTCGGAGAAAAACTTCTCCAAATGTTGGACTTTGCCATTTTTTTCCACATTCGCATCCTTCTCGAATCTTTCGCTTGCCCCATGAAAACCCACCTTTAGTCCTTACCAATGTCAACTTTCTGGCTTTTTTCTCTCGTGGCAAGTTTCGAGGTTTTGTCGCGCTATCTATATCATAAAGGATATAGTCTAACCGGGATGAAACACTGTGAAAAGACTTGTAAACAGTGTGAAAATGACTTGAAAAACAGTGTAGAAACAGTTTGAAGAGGGTGTGAAAATAATGTGAGCACAGTGTAGAAACAATAATAATATAATGGGAACACAGTTTTATTGTACAAATAGTGTGAAAAAAAGTTTGAACACAAAGAGAAAAGAGCAAACAAAAAACAAAAAACATGTAAATATAGTGAGACACAGTGTAAAAAATAATGTGGGCAGAGTGTGTGTACCACTGAAAGCGTTTAGCTCTTATCCGTGCAGTCCGTGTTAGGTTCTGGGATTACCACAGTGTGAAACGAATGTACACAGTATTTCCAAACTTGGTCGGCATTCCTGACTATGGTCAAACTGTACCTCTTCTTTGCTAAATTTCTCCTGAGTGTTATGTAAATAAGGGTAACAAAGTTAAACAATGAGGCGGGTTTTGTTTTAATAAATAATTGATATTTTTGGCGGTTTTTAATATTTTTTTTTTAGTTGATAGCGCCATATGTGCACAAAAATGTACCGTGTGTTGCGTTTAAGCTTTCATTTGTACATTATTATGTAGTCCAGCCCTTCGGCTGCTATCTGGAATTTGAAAGATACAATTTCAATTTCAGTTTATTGTTGTCATAATCAGATAGATATATTTTCGGATAATAGCGTTCAAAACTGGGTTGCGGTGTTAGGCATAATTATTGTCGTTTCCAGGACAACCTGGTTACAGGTTATTTTTCTCTGCTCTGATTACAAACTTTACCCACATAACGCTGTGAATGGTTCTCCTGTGTATACATTGTGGTTGTAAATGATCACGCTCAAATGCGATTTATCTTCTCTTTTAGCCCTCGCCCTTGGTCATGTTCGGATCCCTTCCTGCTCACGTCCGAAAACATACACCCCGATAAGTCCCTCTACTGAATAGGAACTTGGCAGTGGCGTATCCAGAAAGATAAAGATGGGAGGGTTATCCGTTCCTACTAACCTTCGAAAACATATACCCCGATAATATTCCGGAGGGGAGGGGGGGCGTAATTCTAACAAGACCATTTAGTCTATTCAGGAAAGGTGGCTTATGATAATCCCTTTTATTCTTATATGATGTCGAATCCAAATGATATTACTTACGGAATTTCATCAAGAATTCTAAGAGGGCCTCCATTTTTTTCTTGTTCTTTCTTTTCTTTGCTTAAGTGGGACATGATTTGGCATTGGGCACATAAGAACTGGTCAACTTAAAAATCAGCCATTAAAAAAGAGATGGTTAAAAAAAAACGCTGTGGTGCACGGGACTCCCTCTTTCAGACTAGTCTAGGGATGGTAATGTATCTAGGCAGCTCCATGTGTTGTAGATCTATAACAATTTTTTTTTTCAGGGGGGGGGTGGACGCAAAGTTCATGTGCGCTTGGTACTCCACTGGTTTGAGGTAATACCGACTTTTCGATTTTCGACTGGTACGAGATTACGTCCAGTTGAATCTCTGCGCATGCGTTACGTCGTCTCCCTCGTCCACTAGCCTGATCGAGAATGCGTCAACCATGGTTTTGCCGTCCTTTCTAAAACGTGAACGTCACTCTTAGCCATGAAGTCATATGAAAGAGAGAAAACAAGAACTACTTAGGAAATGAAAGGAATAGAAGATGATAGCATGAAGTATAGAAATACATTTAAGAAAAGATGTGAAAAGAAAAGATGAGAGGAGAAAAACACGGATGTCACATTGCAAAAAAAAAAATTATCAAATATATTATTTAATTTCACGAAATAAGGAAAAAGAATGAAGTGAAATATACATGTGTAAGTTGTAGAGAGATGTGTGTAAGGAGAGAGAGAGAGAGAGAGAGAGAGAGAAGAGTGAATGTGCCATCGGTCCTGGTGGTTGAGCAATTATTATGGAAATTTATACGGTGTTCCACTTAGGGCTGTATGTATTGTTTGGAAGGTTTGATGCCTAGCAATGAAAATAAAGTGGAATGGCATTACACCTGTTATAAGACTTACATAAGCAGTGACTCTATTTTGTAACTAAGTGTATAGAAGCTGGTGTACTGGGATAACAGTTGATAGAGGCCACGCCCTATGAAGTTGTCTCGGTGTGCAGAGGGGTAGTAGCCTGCTCAAGACATGTAGACTGCTGCCATTTTCTGGTTGTCATTTGTGTTGCGAAAGACGTTACTTTTACTTTGAAAATTAGCTTCATAAACTTGGAAGTAAAATCGATACATTACCATCTGTAAGTGAGAAGATAAAATTATATTTCATATTATATTGATACCTGTATAACTTTCTAATTTCATGAAGTTGAGATACGAGAAAAGTATTTCAAAAAGTTTTGTTTTTACATTTTCCTATCAAATGAAGTCTGTGAAAAGAAGACATTATGTATTTATATGGATGTTATCCTAAATGTTGTTGTTATTATCGAATAGGAAAAGTCTAATAATGCTGTTCTTATATAACCTATAAGAAGAACCAATAGTAGAGGAATGTTTGTGCCTGAACTCTTTACATTTTAATGGCACATATCTTGAGAGAAGGACTGATGTTTTCTACTGAGAGTCGATGGAGCAGGACCGAGCAGGTGAACCGTTCACCGAAAGCATGGCATGTTCAGAGTGAATGATAGATGAACATTATGTTGAGCTGTATCAATCTACAAGCTGAAACTCTGAACGACTGACATTTATTGTTCAAAGAAACGACATCGTCATTTTTGAATGAACTATGTAAATGTCGGTTCTAAAACTTTTACGCTTGAGAACTGAAGCAAAATTTCAATATGGAAGCGAGATATTGTTCGAAACAATATCAATTTCCAGGACGTATTATAAAGCTTGTTCCTAAATTTTGTACTTTGGTACAAGGGATGACTCAGTTGGATAAACTTAAAAGAATTCTTTTTTCAGCTTAAATTAAGAGGTTAACAAATGTGTAAAAAAGAAAGTCATATTGACTGCTCTAAAATTCAACGTGGATATTTCAGATCCACTTGTATTTTAATATAAGAAAAATATTTGTGAGAAGAGTTTAATTAAAAAGGGTCTATGAACAGAGGTTGATTGAAATGCTATTCGAGGTGAAGTGGACAGTTCAGGTCTGCTTTTCACATAAGACATTAGTGGTTGATTTTTGTGCTGAGGATGTACGGTGGTCGATTGGAACTTAAAGTTTTGTACTGAAATAAGCGGACAGTGCAGGTCTGTTATGTATGTACCTAGAAATACTTGTTAGAAATGAAGATTGGAAGGTTGATATAATTTACAGATTTGTTATAAATATTAAGACATATTTAGACAATTCAGGTCTACTTATAAAGGTTGATATATACATATACATACTTATATATCTCATTTAGAAATATTGTGAAGAGTCGTAGTAAGGGAGAATCGTGAACAGTTCCTTATACAGGAGTTGAGTGTGCGGAGTATATTAAAATCTTCTTTTGTTCTTCAAGGAATAAACACTTTAGTCTGATTTATAATAAAATCGGTTGTGATTACGAGTATCGCAAATGGCATGTATTTGGGATTCTTTATTTTGAGTTTTACCATGTGACAACGGATAAACAAAATAAAAGATAGAATGAGAAGATAGAAGAACAAACTAGAAAATCATATTATATCCTCTTTAAAAGAAAAAAAATCGAAAGATAGAAAGAGGAATGAAAGGAGAAAAAACAAAGAATAACATGAGAAATTATAGAAAGGGAAAAAAGAGAAAAACAAAGAATAACATAAGGACAGAGAAAAGGAGGAATGAAAGGAGGAAAAAAGAATAACATAAGGCAGAAGGAAAGATAAATGACAGGATAAAAACGAAAAATAACATAGTGAAAAGGAGAAACAAACGTAACAGAAGAAAAAATAAATACGGAAAGATAGAAAGTGAAATGACAGGAGAAAAACTAAAAATAACATGATAAAGTTAAGACGTCATGCCGTTCCAGTCCACGTCGACTGAAATCTAAATTGTTTTTAACACTATAGTCAACTTAAATAGTCGACGTGATGGTCGTGCTTCACCGGTAGACGTAGACGCCGTCCACGTCCACCCGATCGAAAACTCCCTGTTGAAAAGCGCAGTGGCCTTAGAGGTCAGTTTTTCACTTCGAGCGTGGAAAACTAGACAGAAACAAGTTATATTTGTTTTCTTCCCTTTCCGTTACTAAGCAACAAGGCCGGGCAGTCTTACCGAAGAGCGATGCAAATGAAGGGTTGTGTTTACGAGCAAGGGTTACCGATACTCTTTAAAATGCAAAACCACTGACCTCGGAGAAGCTGGATACTTCGAAAAACCTTGGGGAAAACACCTGATTGACGCTAAGATTAGCTTAGCGTGACGAAAATTGTTGAAAGCGAAAGCTTACGGTCAAAATGATCATTTTTAGGAGTTTAAAAGTAATAAAATATGTGTAACTGACAACTTGTATATTTACGCAATATTTCAGTTGCATTTTTCATATTTTTTTTAGTTGGATATTCAAGAGCAAAAACACCCGATATTATGCCATGATATTTATGTAGCCATTCAGATAACTCCAGATATTAAATTATTTTTAAATGGATTTGTCAATTCACAGCTGCAAATATAGATTTATAGAGGGTGAACTAACCAGAAACGAAAATTTCTCGAATGACATCTTGGGATTTGCTAAATCACATTGATACAATTATCGGACAAAGCAGTTTAGGGCACTTGAAAAGTCCTCATGAAATCTAACAATTTCATTGTAGGATTCAGTGGGACATCTTGGGACGTTACAGACGCTGATTTGAAATCTGACCTTAGCAGAATACCAGTAAATAGCTAGTGTATATCCTTTGAAAGAATATTTATCAGTCTTCCATAAATCAGCTTTTCTTAAAATTTAAAAATAACCCTTTTTTATAAAAGTACGAAGCTATTCCATCTTTAACCTTTAAATGGGAGACACTTGCTTGAGTCTTCTAGAATAGATACTTCTATAAGTTAGTTTGGCATAGTTTGACAAAACTATTTAAAAAAAAAACTCTCTTTGGTTTGATGATTTCATGGTGATTGGAAAGCATATTAAAAAAAACCACATTAACTTATACAGCCTCCAGATGAAGTGCGACCAGGGTGACATATAAAGGAAGAACATGAGGAGTGGAAGATAGAGAGGACATTTCCTTAAATCCTCTCCATCGGTCTTTTCCCTCTCCCACGCTCCTTATGAAATGTGGCATGTTTTACTTCAGGCTTTCTTTATCCTGACACCCATGGCGCTCCTGCAGTTCCTGGGAACCATCTCCAGGAGGAATTATCTTTATGACACGTTCAGTCGAGTCATCCAAGAAAAAACATCCACGTACTTGATGTAAAGGGAACATGAGCTTGGCATCAATGCAAATGAGCGCCTTGGATGACAGACAAGGTAAATCGTTTATTAGCTTAAATGTCTATCATGATCTGTTATTTCTGCATCCAATATTCCTTCCGACAAGAAAGGAACATTTGAATTCCCAAAGTCCATTTGCTAAAAGAGAAAATGCAAAATCTACACTAGAAGTAATGGATTACTCTGTATTGTCTTTTGTCTGGCACTGTCGTCAAAGCCCCCGTGAAGGATAGCAAAAGATATCACAAATAACTTGAAAAATAACTTTTTGTTAATTAAACATAAGTACATCTATGTCCATTTTGTAATGATAAAAAAGGATGATGATGATGTTAACAATGAAAGCGTACTACATATTATAAATGATAATAATGATGATGATGATGATAATTATAATAATAATAATAATAATAATAATAATAATGAATGATGATGAAAAAAATAACAATAATAATAGTAATAATAATTCATAATGATAAGTATAAAATGATAATAACAATAATATTAGTAATAATGATAATAATAATAGTATGATAATAATAATAATAACAACAACAATAATAATAATAATAATACTACTACTACTAATAATAATAATAATACTACTACTACTAATAATACTAATAATAATAATAATAATGATAATAATAATAATAATAATAATAATAATAATAATAACATTGATAATAATAACAATACTCATAATCAAATGTTAATAATGACATGCCAAATTAAAGAGTACAAATTATAAGCATGTCTCTATTCTGCGAAACAACAAGTAGAAGAAAAAATAAATAAATAGAAACAGGGCATGTTCTTTTTCCCCTAGCCACCAAAAACATACATTTAAAGAACATTTATTTTAGATAAGAAGGCAGATCTTAAAGTCTTTTAAAGTTATGATCACTATAAGAATTAGATGTTAAAGTTATATCTAAAAAAATCTCGACACACATATTCTTGTTGCAATATCTATAAACCTGAGAATGGTGATGAGGTTATACACTTTGCGAGAGAGTTGTTTGACGTGGCATGTTGGTTAAATGGATGTTTTTGTCTCCCCTGTCACGTCGTGAAGTATAATTCATTGCAAACTTGTGAAATGATACGTCTTCTAATGTGGAGACCCGATGTCTGCTGACATGCAAAGAGGATGATCATTATACAGAAATCGCTCTGTTGCATTACATCACTTAATAGCACACGACCCATCCATTATCATCGGTTCAGTCCACTGCTATTTCTTAGTGAAGCTCCGATGACTTTCTTTATATCTTTTTGAGAAAAAAATATTTGTAGAATGAAAAACGACGCAACCACATAGGTCGTGCTTGTGGTTTTAAACTTAAGCCTCTCTCATAACTTAAATCAAATTTATCAAAGATATTGTTCTTGATTAAAAAACAGGAAGGGGAAATTTGTTATATACTATATCGATTACTTTAACGCCCTTAACGCTTATATTCTCAATTATGACCGAAATAAGAATAGCACTTCCTTCTTTCGATTACAAAAAAAAAAAAAAACCCATGACTACTAAATTACCCCATTCCCATAGCCTTTATAGAGGGAAAATCCGGCCGGGTAGGCAATGAGTTAATCTTTTTTTTTAGTCTAATGCCTGATTAAAGAATTGAATGTCATTCAAGAATTGAATGTCTTTCAGTATGTTATTCTTTTTATTTTTTTTATTGTTTAACCATATGTCAGCGAGCAAATGATTACATAAGCACTGTCCCTTTGTTGATCGAAACAAAATATGGAAGGGAATTTCATGAATTAATGAGAAATCTATTATAAGTACATTAAAAATTATTGTGATAGGCTTACATCATTTATCTTAATTGCTCCGGGGTTTTTTTTTTTCTTTATTTCTTTCTTTCTTTCATATCTATCCCTTTCGGGGTCATCGACTTTCACCAAGTCTTTCTCCCCCACCTCCTTCTCTCTTTCTCTCTCTCTCTCTCTCTCTCTCTCTCTCTCACTCTCTATCTCTAACTCTCTCTCTCTCTGGCTATATACCTCTCTCTCTCTCTCTCTTTCACACACACAGGCCCCCTCTCTTTCAAGCACAAATATACACCCACACACATTCTCTCTCTCTCTCTCGTTCCCTCTTTTTCTTTCGGTCTCTTTTTCGCTTTCCTTCAACCCCCCATGAGCTCACTAGAATCTTTTTTCCACGAACTCACAATTTGGGCATCGATACGTTTCACTTTGTGATGCTGACTGTCCCGTTGTGACACTGCAAAATAAATCAGTATCGAAATATCACTCTTCGTCCGTCATGCTTTGGTTGTGCTCAGCTTAAACCACTCGGAAATCCCCTGGGCGCCATCACACTACCACATGAATATGATTTGATGGGTAACATTGACTCATTTCGAGACTAGGTCTGGGGCATTCATCATGTTTAATGTCTCCTGAATCGATCCCGTGCATATTTTGTATTCAGTACTGGAGCAAGGTGAAGTATGAGAGAAAAGTTCACCGTCACGATGACACTTTTGTCTTCACCCTTCCATTGTAGAGTTAAATTTCTTAATGATCGCAAATGATTTCGAGGCCTGATTAAAAAGTAAAATAATACTAGAGGTTGATGAACTTGTTTGAAAATGGGGAAGGCATGATGCGTGTCTATACGGATATATTCGTATGAGGGCTTGTCCAGACGATGGAAATTAATTCTGAATAGATTCATACTTACTGTCCTCATTCTCTACATCTGCAATGTTAATGAAAGATTTTTATAAAGCTTTCGATAGGTTTAATCACAATGTTTTGGTTCAAAAACTTTTAAACTTTGGAGTGAGACTATGCCTTGTTAGCTGGATTATGAATCGACTGCAGTGTGTAATATATAGTGGTTAAAAGAATCACATTGGAATGTGATAAATACTGGGGTTCCGCAAGGAACTAAACTCGGCCCAATATTGTTCTTAGTACTCATGAATTATGCATGTCAAAATTGTGCAATGCCTTATTTTGAATATGTTGACGATTTATCTATAGTGGAAAGCAGGAAAATGTGTGAACCTTTTAAGTTACCAGAGGAACTTTGTAATTTGCAGGAATGGTCCAATAGGAATGATATGAAATTAAATGCCTCAAAATGTGCAGTAATGCTAGTCTCATTTAGTAAGGAACAAGTACAATTGGAAGCACTGTCTATTGCTGACGTTCAACTAAGAAGTGTAGAATCTGTTAAAATACTAGGATTGATAATACAGAATGATTTAAAATGGGACAAGCACATTAATGATCTCTTGAAAAGATGCAATAAAAAACTCTACATACTGAGAAGACTGAAGACATTCAACCTACCTTTAGAAGACCTGCTTACTATATTTAAAGGGTATGTAAGACCGGTTGTAGAATACGGTGCCCCTGTGTTTAATGGGGATCTCACAAAACAGCAGATCAATGCACTTGAATCAGTGCAAAAAAGAGCGTGCAGAATCATTATGGGTAGAAACTACATATCGTACATATTGGCGTTAGCAACATGTAATCTGATGACCCTTGAGCAAAGAATAGAAAAAAACATGTCTGGGATTCGCACACACTCTGGAGAAAAGCTCATTTGCTTCAAAATGGCTGGTAAAGAAGAAAGAAAGCCACTCGTGTTTGAGAAACACGAATATGTCAACCCAATGCAAGTGCAAAACTAAAAGATTTAGAAAGAGCCCATTGCCACACATGATAGATCTACTTAATAATGAATAATTGTTATTTATATTTAAGTAATTTTTATTATCTACTTACAATCATTATTCAAAATCATTTTCAGGCCTATGTATATTCTCGGTATCTGTTGCTATGTGGGTACATTTCTGACTGACAAAATATACCCTGTCTCATTTCTGTACATACAAACAGATGAATGATGTTATGTGTATTTAACTGAAATGTAATATTCAAGGAGGTTGCAATACTGTTGATATTAGTTTATAAATTTTTACACTCTGTAAATATTTTCTACCCCTTTAATGAAATACTAATTGCACCTCTTGCCCTGACAGAAAGTTTTCTCTCTCTCCTTTTAAACCAATCAATATTTTTAATGTACATGTATGTCATTAATCTTAGATACCGGTAGTGCACATGTGTTTGAATTTGATGAGGTTCATGATAATTTGTATAATGTTATGTCTTAAGCCCCCGTTCCACTATGCCGATCTGGGCCCCGATCTATCCAGATCTAGCAGATCGGGATAGATCGGGGAAAGCGTACAGGGGTCGTTTGCAATCGGCGTTGTGAGAAAGGGGTAGGAGCGGGCATTTCTTCAGATCAGAAATTCATCGTAAGGCAAGCAGGAAGATCGTAATGACAGCGTAAAGAAAGCGGGGTGAGCGTAGTAAGGTCTTTCTAAGCGTAGCAACAGTGGCACCAGAACGGCGCTTAAGTAAACACCGACGTGGTCACGCTGCCGCCCCGCTCCACGCAGATCAAATCACGACTTTCCCGCTGTAATGCCGCTATCCCTACGCGCCCGGCTTCTTTATCCAGTTCCCAATACGCTCTCGGCACGTTGCTCTCCCGCTTTTACAACGCTGTTCCCGCTTTAGCTAGGCTATTTTTGCGCTGTTCGCGATCGGATCCCGCTCTCACGAGTATAAAAGGAAATGGAAACGTTCTGCATTTATATATTTATTTTTTATAAATTATGCGAGAACGGGGGAACAGCGTGATTAGGTCGTATAGAGCGCACATTGATCGGATCACATCGGCAACATCGTGCAAACAGCGTAGTTATATCATTCTGGAGCGTAACTTGAGCGCCAGACGTCATACTCATGATCCCGATAATCGTATTCAGAGCGTATCGAGCACGTGCTAGTCGTAGATATAGTTCTTAAAGCGTTGCTACATCGTATTTGCTCCAGATCGGCTCAATTTTTGCCCGATCCTGCCCGACTTGAAGAAATTGACAAATCGTAGCGAAAACGGCATAGTGGAACGGGGGCTTTATATGATTGTATTCAAATATGTAAACATGCTCAATTCAGCCTTTGCCTGCGATGCACTGTTTTTAATAAAATCCGTTATTGAATTGAATTGAATCGAAAAAAGTCTCGTTTCTCAGCATTATACTTAAATACAAATAATATAACATCGTATCGAGAGAAACTACTTGCACTGTATAAACGTTGGTGTGTACACTCCTGTCTTAAGACATGGCAGGAGATGTAAAACTAGTCAAGGAGATAGCCGTTATTGGAGGACAATGAGATGTCCTCCCTTAGCAAGACAATATCCGCATCACTGAACACGTGCGACCCTTTTTTTTTTCCTACTCTACGCTGCTTGCTGTGGCGCTGCATAAAAACCGTATTGCTGTACTAGTTCATAATAGACTATTTTATTTAAAAAAACATAATTTATCAAATTATATACATATATTGCACATTACGGATCTCACGCAGACCTGACTGAAAATGAAACACGATTCAATAAAATGTTTGGACAAATAAAGGGCCCTTTGGGGGAAAAAAATGAAAATTTGGTTTGTATAATTTTAAATTATACAGGAAAATTATTTTAATATAAAATATATATAGGCTCTTCTTATCGAGCTAGGAAAAAGGAATGAAAAGGCTTCCAAAGAAGTACGTTTGTCAAAATATTACTATGATCAACTTTTGTAATCGTATATATGAAGGTACTTACATTACAAAAACCAGGGTGTTAATTCAACACCATCTCGGTATCAATTTTGTACTAAACCAGATAAGTGTTACTTCGAATCAAACTGGTCTTGTTTTAACACTAACTGCTGTTGCTTTAACATTAATCTGGTCTAGCACAATTTTAAACTGGTGTTGTTTTAACACTCATCTAGTGTAGTCCGATATTGATACCGAGATGGTGTTGCGTTAACACCCTGGTTTTTGCAGTGTACCTCAAGCACCACGTTGGTTAAACATAGTATTTTCACATCTGCTGCAGACAGGTTTTCATCATAACGTCGTTTATACGTGGCTAAAAAAAAAGATTACTGATGTACGTTATCTGTCTCAAAGGATATGTCGGTTTTAGGAAGTAAGATTTCTTCTCAATTATATAATAATTCATTGAAAATAAGGAAATGTAATGGTCTCGTTTGAACACTAACTGGTACTGCTTTAACACTAATCTGGTGTAGTACAATATTAAACTGGTGTTTTTAACACTCATCTAGTATACTAGTAGTCCGATATTGATACCGAGATGGTGTTGCGTTAACACCCTGGTTTTTGCAGTGTACCTCAAGCACCACGTTGGTTGAACATAGTATTTTCACATCTGCTGCAGACGGGTTTTCATCATAACGTCGTTTATACGTGGCTAAAAAATTTTTTTACTGATGTACGTTGTCTGTCAAAGGATATGTCGGTTTTAGGAAGTAAGATTTCTTCTCAATTATATAATAATTCATTAAAAATAAGAAATGTAATGGCCTCTTTTGAACACTAACTGGTGCTGCTTTAACACTAATCTGGTGTAGCACAATATTAAACTGGTGTTGTAGTGTAGTCCGATATTGATACCGAGATGGTGTTGCGTTAACACCCTGGTTTTTGCAGTGTACCTCAAGCACCACGTTGATTGAACATAGTATTTTCACATCTGCTGCAGACA
Source organism: Heliocidaris tuberculata (assembly GCA_025618425.1). Lineage (NCBI taxonomy): Eukaryota > Metazoa > Echinodermata > Echinoidea > Camarodonta > Echinometridae > Heliocidaris > Heliocidaris tuberculata. The sequence goes on from CM046841.1 coordinate 10,990,897, forward strand.
GGTTTTCATCATAACGTCGTTTATACGTGGCTAAAAAAAGATTACTGATGTACGTTGTCTGTCTCAAAGGATATGTCGGTTTTAGGAAGTAAGATTTCTTCTCAATTATATAATAATAATGTAATGGTCTCGTTTGAACACTAACTGGTGCTGCTTTAACACTAATCTGGTGTAGCACAATATTAAACTGGTGTTGTTTTAACACTTATCTAGTGTAGTCCGATATTGATACCGAGATGGTGTTGCGGTTAACACCCTGGTTTTTGCAGTGTACCTCAAGCACCACGTTGGTTGAACATAGTATTTTCACATCTGCTGCAGACAGGCTTTCATCATAACGTCGTTTATACATGGCTAAAACAAGATTACTGATGTACATTGTCTGTCTCAAAGGACATGTCGGTTTTAGGAAGTAAAATTTGTTTTCAATTATATAATATTCATTAAAAATAAGGAAATGTAATGGGGATGTTAAGAAAATGTGGAAATTTGGAGACAAAATAGCCTAGCTATTCTTACCTCTAGTTCACTCTGTTCCGATCTACTTCATTCTCTCTCTCTCTCTCTCTCTCTCTCTCTCTCTCTCTTTCTCACATGCTCCATTATCATCTATATTCTCAACTTTCTGCACGTTCTCTTCAGTCTCCTCTCTATAATTATTATCTATCTCCATACTCCATACTCTCTCTCTCTCTCTATCTCTCTCACTCTCTTTCTCTCTCGCTTTTACTCATTTCCCTTCTCTCTCTCTCTCTCTCTCTCTCTCTCTCTCTCTCTCAACTATCTTCCTTGTCTTTTTATCTTTCTCTTCTCTTCTCAGATCTTTTATCAAAATCTCACCCCCACCCGCCCTCCCCCTTATCTCTCTCTTTCTCTCTCTCTCTCCTTTTCTCTATCTTTATAATGTCCACAAACCTAATTTAGGAATATCTTTAATCTTTCCTCTTTCCCCTTTTTAGGTTCACTCATATAAAGGGAAATTTATAACAATCTCCTTTGCTTTGTTGTTATGTATTTCAGATCTGTATTCATAGCACATAAAATAGGCCTTTTATAATGATGTTGTCTTTGTTGGCCAAAGGCTGATGTTGTTACTATGGATACACGCCATGATAAAGGTAAAGCGCTGGGGTCGTTGACAGGCCTTTATCACGAATCTTTAGTAGTAGAATACAACAAGCATGACAACTTGACAGCACGTTAATGAATTTCAAGGAAATGAAACGTCAAGGATAATCATTTAGGTCTAATGATGAATCCTTTTTATTTTAAGGCAAAATCAAGTACCTGGCAGCCCCCCCCCCCCCCCCTCCTCCCCGCCATCAGCGTAAACACTATACCAACATTGCAAGTATTCTAGAGATAGGAGGTATTGCCATGGCCCGTTATTGAGGACGGAGTAATGCCCAATTAACCCGTTGACTACTAAATTCTGTTATTCCCATAGGTTTAATACAGGAGCCAGCCGGTTCCCGTAGGCAATGGGTTAATAGGGTAATTTCATTATTTTTACAGTCCCATCAAAAAGTTTGTCTGTTCAAAAAAACAATACAAACAGAGAAGAAAATGATAAAGAATAACAAATAAAATAATAGATAAAATGAGATACGGAGAGAGAGGGAGCAAGAGAAAAGAACTAAAAGTTTATATTTTATTACATGAAAAATAAATGGATGTGTGTGTGTGTAAGAGAGAGAGATAGAGAAAGAAAGAGAGCACTAGCAAGAGAAAAGAGAGAGGGAGGGGGACACACAGACGAGAAGAGAGAGAGAGAGAGACAAAAAATAGCGTATTAACCGCACGTAAGATAGACAGAAGGGAGGAGAAACAGGGGAATGAAATTGGGGAGGGGGGAAGAGAGAAAAGAGAGATGGAGAGGGTGGACAACTATTGAGGAAGAAAAAAGAGAGTGAGAGACAAAGGGGGAGAGTAATGAAGAAAAAGCGTGAGATAGAGAGGGGAGAGAGAGAATTATTTTGGTAACTGTGAAGGGAAAAATATGATAGTAAACAACAACGTATATGGTCAAGGCCCGAGCACCTTTTCCTTGATTCGTTTATTTGTTTGTTTTTAAGTATTTTTAGAACATTGGGGCTAGAAAGAAGTGAAAATTATATATACATTATGGACACACGGATTGACAGTGTCATATAAGATAAACCATTGATTATGAAAAAAGACATCTGTAATGGCGTCACAAATCTATTATTCATAATGTTTTTTAAAATCTTAAATAAAATCACATCCTACGATTTCCGCACCAGCAGATAATCGACACGCGACAGAAATAATTGGAAACAAATAAAGATTATCGCGAACCATTCCGATTTGATAGCAATTTATAATGCAACACGAGAAGGATTTAACCTACATTTATTTTTCATGAGTCAAAATACAAGAGCAGATTTTTAACAAACGGGAAACGCAAACGCAAAGAACAGGTGTAAGATTTCCGCCTAGGGAGGGAGCAAATTCGACTCGATTTGCCAATATGAAACATGCATAAAGGAGGTCATAACGCTTCCGTGACGATTTAAAAGTCAAATTGTCTCCAGAAAAACAAAATGGCGGGGCAGTTTTGTCTCCGTTGCAGTAATCTGGCAAACATTATGCCGTCTTTAATACCGATGATTTATGGTGGTGGCGCTCATCATGAAATATGGAAGAAGGGGGACGTATCGCGGTACATTTTGAGGACTGTGTTTCTGAGAATCCAAAGAAAGGGGAGAGGGGGGAATGAGGGAGAAAGGGGGGCAGATGAGGACTGAGAGAAAACAGACACAGACAAAGGAAAACTTCCTTTTTTTCCCCCTCGGTGAAAGGGAGAGAAATGTGGGACGGAGGGAGAGATAAACACATCTACAGATCGAGAAAGTGAGCTGGAGAGCTGAGGGGAAAGAGAGAGGGAGAAAGGAAACAGGATGTGTGTGTGAGAGAGAGAGAGAGAGATAGAGAAAGAAAGAGCACTAGCAAGAGAAAAGAGAGAGGGAGGGGGACACACAGACGAGAAGAGAGAGAGGAAAAAAAATAGTGTATTAACCGCACGTAAGATAGACAGAAGGGAGGAGAAACAGGGGAATGAAATTGGGGAGGGGGAAAGAGAGAAAAGAGAGATAGATAGAGAAAGAGAAAGAGAGAGAGAGACGTGGAGAAAGAGATCGCTTTTCTTGCAGTCGTAATAGTTCATGACGTTAAATGCTCTTACCGGTCAAATGGACGTTTATGTATTCATTACATTAGACACGGCTGATTGTTAGAACGCTTCATTAGTTTACTTAAGTTAATCAAAGGCTAGTTAAACTGATAAATTGACTGATTGGGGAATGTAATCGAGATTGTAGTGTTTCAGTGATTGCTTGAATGGTATGATTGTATTAGCCAGTATTGATCAATGGAGTTTTATCGCTTGAATGATGATGTTATTTATGGTTTCTTTCCTCAGCTATTTATGAACACTGATTAAGCTCTAAAATGTACGCTAAAAAATATAGGTTAATGTTTTTTTACTGATAACTTCATCAGCCCCCACCCCCGCTAAATTGATGGGTTTTTTTTTTTTTTTTTGAGAAGGCTTATATAAAGACGGACGATAAAGATGTCCATATTTTGTTGTTCTTTGTTTGGTTGTTGTTGTTGGGTTTTTTTGTTTTTTTTTTTTTTTTTTTTTTGTAAGTGATTTATATTCCGAATTCCATCACCATATAATATGCCCAAAAGGAGTATTTCGGTTGACATTTTCAAAAGCACGCCTTCAAGATATGGCATCGTCATTTGGGGACACCATACAAAGATGATTTTCCTTTCTTCTATTATACCTAATGATATTTGAGCCAGGGGTACCTGGGGTGAATAATACATAGAGACCAGCAACGTTATGCAGGCGTGTGCGGCGAAATGCCAACAGCAGCACAAGCTCGCTAATACATTATACATTTTGTTAGAATAGCGTATAAATGTCTCCCCATTCCCTTACGGCCCAATCTCAATGATTTCATTTGTATTTAATGGTGGAAGGGGATCTCTGGTTTGCATTGCTGTGGGTCCCATAGGATAAACCTACATTCAATTCAACGGGGCGCCGACAACAAAAAGTTATTAAGGAAGACAGCCGGCGACTAGAGGAGTCTCCATGAAGAATGATTTGTGAGGACTGGCTATAATATGCGCCAAGACATTAACGGTCCCTCATCTTGAATTATACGGTAAATGCAGAATATAGATTATCTCATAATCAATCAAAGATTTGGAATAGGGAAAGTGGCACTGGTTTGACCAGGGACGTACTTCCACTTTTGTTTTCGCATTGTAGATTTTGTCTTCGTGTGTTTGTATTTGTGTGTAATTCTCTGAACTTTCTTTTGACACAATATGCATATTTTGTCCAGGTGTATTAATGTTATAACTCATAAAATTTTAGGCAAACTGAATTGTTTATGCACAGAAAATTAGTGACATTATATTATTCCAGTATAGGCATCTGTGCAAAATGAAGACACTCTCCTAGTTTAAATAGTATCAGTGTATGACACAGTAGGCACAGTATGTATATTTTTGTCTTCAAATTATTATCTATAGTTCTTTTTTTTTTTTTTTACTTTTTCCTGATTGACACAATTATATACTCGATGTTTACCAAGATCAAGAGTTTTGCTACTTTTTTAAGAATAACTTTGGGTAACATTCCATTTTTCTATTAAGATTCTTATTAATTTACATTTAAACGAGTAGCGGAACTACAGGAAAGTATATGCTCCCCCCTCCCTCAACCAAAAGAGTTGCAAAAACTTTGTTTAAAAAGGATTAAAGAGAAAAAAAGAAGAGTAAAGAATGTGAAAGGGGGAGGTCTCATTTAAGTTAGGCATGAAATATGACTATCACATTTTAGTTCCTTCTGAATGTTCTGAATGATTTTTCATAAATAGAGATCAAGACGGTAGACATTACAAAGAAGAAGGTGAACAACCGAAAAGAGGAGCTTGTGTTGGGGACGCCATAAACAAAAGGAAAAACATGTTACTGTATATAAGAGCATCACCATAAACATGTTTTTAGCATAGTCAGATATAGGGAAGAAGAACTGGAAAGAGAATGAAGTAGAAACGTAATCCTTTACTGCGTTCTTTTTCCTCTTTAGGCAAAGTCGTGAAACTTTTCCCATGATTCCCAATGCTGATCATACATGACAGAAAACATACCCTATTCATCAGTTGGTATTGCCAACTCCCTAGCGCAAAGTTATTCGTTTCAATACCCCAAATTTGTTTAGCATCATTATCTAACTTGCTCTGTTTTCTTTCTGAGAAAGAAATATATTCTTCTTATAAATATGTGCTTCAAATCAAAAAAATACCCTTCTCTTCTCTGGATGGAAAACAGGCCGACTCCCAAAGTTTATTTTATTATCATCATAACATTTGATTAATTCGCTGTTCCCCCAGTGTGTCAATATTTATTTCATTACAGTCCGTCACCCACCGGAAGAGCTATGCCGAACTCTAATAAGCCAAACTCGCGCAGAGGGAGAAAGCGAAATCTAGGCCATGAGGCTTTCGACAAACACCTTTGCGCTAAATCTGCAGCGATATGGGCAACGAAGGCCATATAGATCATGTATAATAATCGTTATTTAGGGGAGCTAATGTATTCCTCAGAAGTTACGTGCTCCAAGAAAGAAGTTTATTTTTCTTCTCTAAACTGTGGTAATCGTTTTTCATGTCTACCTGATTGTTTCTACCCGATATCTTTGGAAGGGATTTGGGGTAAGATATTATTTTTCAAGAGATAAATATTGCAATTACCAGAATGGCATAATGAGGGTATACCACTCAAATTAACATATTTGACGATAGGCCCTAAGTCACGGAAACCTATATTTGGGTAGCCTATTAGTAAAGTGAAAAGTTGTATAATATAGTGACTTGTAATGTCAACTTGTCTGCAGTTAATATTTTTGAAAGATTTAACGGAACATACTAACCTGCCTTCCTAACTTTCCTTATAACACGATAAAAACTACTTTCGAAAAATAAACTCAAGACAATTTAAATAGCCCTGTCTATCACCTTTAGAAATGTGCGAACATTACAATGGCGTATTACGTAATCCGAACAAGATTTCTATGGGCAGTACAATAGGCCTTTGAAATTGCCCTTGAGTTTATTTTTCGAAAGTAGTTCTTATCGTGTTTTCATCTCCATTCTTCTCTCTATCCGTTTGACTACTTCAATTACACTTCCTACTCCTCCAGTTATTATCAATATTTCAAGAAGACTAAAGTAATCTATATACATTCTTTCTGTTTTTGTTACTTTTCATGAATAATACACCGTGTGTTATTAGCGTCAAGGAAAACATGGAATGTACTAATAAATTTCCTTCTTCTTTACGTTGCCAGAGTGTGACGTTGGCGAACATGCATTTAAAGTTGCCTTAAAATGAACCCCCTGAATAGCGCCTACTCCTAACAGGATTTTGAAACTGTCTGTGCAAATAATTTTCCCATCAGTTAGCATTCTACCTTGTAAATTAAAGCTACTTGCAGACAAAATTTTCTACATTTGCAAGTCAAAAGTGATAGACAGAAATGAAAAAAATGTACTTATTTTCCAAGTCAGTTGTTAGTTAAAAGTGAAAATAAAGTGCTAATTTACTCATTTCTATTTTATAATCTTAATTTAAGAATGACCGTAAGATGAAGCTGTTCAAGTTCTACCATGAGTGCCACTTTAAAACCTTATCTCTAGCACCCAATATAATATCCACCATCAACATATTAAACCAGTTGCCAATGCCAAGGCCTTCCACGACCTTCAGTTTTGGACGTCCTCTCATACATTTACACCAACACAAACCCCGAAATTTCCTTCTCTTTGCTGATCTTATTCGGTAAGACAACGTTTGCATTGGATAAGAAAATGACTTTGAAAAAATTACAACAATGCACCAGCAATGATTTCTTGGTTTGTTGCCCTGAAACTCGCCATGCTCATCTTCTGTTTTGCCTCATACTACTGCCTCGCCGTGAAATGTATTTCACTTCACTTTGGTTTCTGCAAAGTTGTTGAATTGCCTCATGATTAAATACATAACATACCTTATACCTTCTTGGCTTATGGCACAGATACCTGTTATTGTTATCATGTTAAGAAGTTCCTTGAAAATCAAGATAATGGACTATAGAGGCAGAAAGTGTTTAGTTTCTGTTTGTTTGAGGTGCCGAGAGAAGAGTATATTCTGAATCATCACACATCTGGCTAGCCTTCTCTCCTTTTGCATATCAGCCAATCAGGGCCCTTGTAAAAAAAAAATGGGGGGGGGGTGAACGGGGACGAGTTTCCCCATTTTACCTGACTTGTTAACAATTTGCTCAATTTAGTCCCACCCTCACCACATCTCAAATCGTCCCGCAGGGCCTGCCGTGTAGATACGGAAGTATGACTGAGCAAACTTTGACTTACTTCAACTTGAGTAAATAATGCTCCTGGGTTGGTTTGTGAGCATGGTGAGAGGGTATTGAATGCACCTGCTGATATGTTTCTTTTACAAAATAACGGTGAAGTTTATGGTTCAGATCCCTGCAGATTTGTGGAAATAAATGCTGTCATCATTGTCGGTTTGCGTGGCTTTCAACCGTGGGCGTATCTTACTGGAGGCAAGTCATGGTCAGCGGAAGGCAGCGTTTGGGTCAGCACTCAGTGGACATGGTGGAGCATACACCGTTTCGATGTATCGCTCTCGGTCAATCAAGAGTCCCTTCATAGAAATAGTTGCAACATGGACATTCAATTTTTCTGGTTGAAAAGGCCTTCGAATTCTTTCTATTGAGAACGTAAAGTTACTTGTTTCACATTAATGTAAATAATTAATGATAGTGGGAACGAACCAGCATATAATGTGAACTCATATTGTATAGCGCAGGCGCCGTCTTCTATTGAGGCAATCAGTCTATGGATGATATCATTTAAGCAATGATTTAATATCGTTAATGTTTTTCATTCTTTAAAATGCCCCTGCAACCCAAACGCAACCCAAATGCAAGTTTGTTTTTCTTGTTGATGTGCATGGATGCATACAACTAAAATTCTGTTATTCAAACATCTAGATATGTTTCATAGATTTTTAAATGTTTTTAAAATATTTTCCCCAACCTCCTAAGCTCCAGCCAAAAAAAAATGCTCCAGATCTCATTCCTGACATGACACCATCTGTGAATCATCAGTCGTCTACACTAACATTCTACAATAGACTGTGGAATGTAACTTCCCCCAGCTCAGAACATGCTCACAATATAATTGCATGCTTTCAAACAATACCTCCTCAATACCATTCTTTTCCTGGCGATGCTACAGCATATCTGACATAGCAACTCCTATGTAGGCATTGTATGGCCTATTAAAACAGATGGTCATCTCAGGCAAAGCTACATACCACTGTTTCTCCTTAGCTCACTAATGACTGACCGATGATATCACTGCAGGAATGAGATCTGGTGCATTTGGAGGGGGTGGAACTTACCATGTTTGAGAACATGATTTTAAAAATATTTAAAAAATTTATGAAACATATTTAGATGTTTGGATGACAAAATATAAGTTGTATGTATCCCTGCACATCAACAGGGATCAACTTGCATTTGGGTTGCATGCAGGGGACCTTTAATCTCTTGTCATTTGAAATTCTATTTGGGTACCGTTCTCGCTTCTTTTTTTCGCTGTCCTTGATTTGCCATTGAAATCCGTTGCCTTGTTATTCCCCCATTTTATCACTGCCGCTGTCTGTTGTAACACACCCAATTACTTATGATGAGTTCATCTGCATAAAGCATAACAGTAATCCTGTTTTGACCACAAACATGACCGACAAGTAAACAAGCTGTATGGATTTTTTTCTTTCTTTCTTTTTTTTTTTTTTTTTTCTTTCTTCTTCTTCTTCTTCTGTGCAGTCTCGTAAATACTCGCTGACTTGCTTGTAACAGTCACTACTGATTTGTTCGAGGGTATATTCCCGCCCGCCTAAATCAAATTGCTTGCGTTCACGTTCCCGTCGCCTGCGGGGGCAGGGCAGGTAGAATGTTCTTCGTAATTAAACTCAACAGGCAACAGAGAAATGCGAACCCACAGATTACATGAAGGTGGACAAAGGGTTCCGCCATCTTGTTTTTGACAAAAGATTCTAAATAATTTCCCTGGCGCAATATCCAGGCGGGGTATAATGCCAGATAACGTTACAACATTGTCCTACTTCTGAGTGAGGTAAAAGCGTGTCAACTTCTTTCTTCTATACAAAATTATAATTATTTACTTCGTAGCGATTTTTGTGGTATTTTTGTCCTATTAAGGGTATGACAAATTTGATTTAATCAACTGAAAAACAAGAATATTTGATTTCGAGATAAGTTTTAGTTAACGGATAAGTGTAAGCAGTGTCAGTACTTTCGTACAATTTGACAAAATTATTAGCGCAGCTTACCATTTTGATTTGAAAATGAGATTTCCTAACAACAAAGTGCTCATTTATGGAAAAATATGATTTCATACAGAAATAGATCTAGCCAATAAAACGAAAAAAAAAAGATAAAATTTTTAACTGATATTTACATCGTAAAAGAGGATATATCAGAAACTATATCATTTTAAATATTCATCCATGGTTTTAATTGGAATATCTTTAATATAGGCAAGTGTGAAGGGGGGTATTTGGACACGAATACGAGGGGAAGAGACAACAGAAACTCCAAAAGCTAGAAAAATTTCACCGCAAAAAAGAATTGTGCAATAACTATTGATTTTTTTTTCTTCAGCTCTCCTTTTCATCAAAATTCTGTGGGTTTTCTGTGGGTTTTTTTCCATCTTACTTTGTTCATAATCTAACGGATATCATGTTCATGCTGACCCTATTTTTGTTACGCGTTTCTGAGGTTACTCCGGATCATCGTCCGAGGCGATTCCATCATCTCCGGATCCTCCGAGAATACTAAGGGGATCCTGAATATAAGTATCGACAATAGAGACTTGAGTAGGGGGAGGAAGGGGCGCCAAATATTCGCCTACTGTCTGTGTTCGGTGAAAGTAATCATTCTAAAAAAACTGGTGGTCCGACATGATTATAATCAGGAAACACTTGCTCCGGGGTTCATTTTGTTAAAGATGCAGGGTTAGGGTTCCAGTTGGGTTTTAGGCTAGGTTCAGATTTATTGGAATCATCTCGATTCAAATCTAAAGCAAGCTCCCTCTCTTAAATCTTTTGGAAGAAATCTTAAACATTATCTAATTAGCTCTTATATACAGCATAAGTGCAAAACAACTGTATTTGCTTTTCTGCCTGTGTCTTAACATTTCAACAACAACAAAAAAACCCTTTTCCTTTAAGACATCTTTTTGATCATACTTACACATACACTCTATGATGTGTATCTGAATTTTCTACTGCTATAAACCCAACAGGCTGCAATTAACTGCTCATATAAGCTAATTTTATTTTGATGTTAGTGATGTTTACGTGTGTTTATTTCTTTCTTTCCTTTTTTTTTTCACGTGTTTTTTTCATGTGTTGTCTCATCTTTTTACTGCCATATCTGTATATGTATACGTAATTAATCAAAGTCAACTTTGATTTATTTCATCGCTTAATTGCCCTGAAACAGACTGTACGGTTGATTTTTATCATAGATAGGTATCTTGCGAAATATTAACTACAGTTTAAAACAAAAATGGCATGGACAAAGGTAAAACTTGTAGAACTGTACCGCGATTTGAATGTATATTAGCACATACGGTTGTATCAAAACGAGTTTTGTTTAGTTACAAATCACTTTTGCCAATATGTTATATTTTTAAATATTAAAAATGCTACAATCATCCTAAATACTTGACGAATTTCTTTTTTCTAATTCAATTGTTATTCATTTGAAGATTTCTGTTTTAGTTATTCACGGAAATAGAAGCAAGATAGTTTATGTAAAGCTCTTATCAAAGATTGAATCTTGATCTGCTTTTAAATTCTCTTACGGTATTTATTTGGTATATACTTGTTTTCCAACTTCGCTCACCTGAGAAGGATTTCAGCCTACCCTATACGTAGGTGAGATAATCCCACACGGGGCTAATTCAATAACCAACAGAACGGGGAAAAAGAAACTGGCTGATCAATTAAGTCTGCATAAAGCTACATAACAACATGAGATGAGAATAACAAATTATTAATATCTAAAAATGATTTGGGATTATTTCGAAAATGTCAAGGAAAAATGAATGGACCACACCCTTTCCTTATCAAAACGTTTACATTCTAAAGACAAAATATGTATCCCGTAAAATATATTTTCAGGAATTCAACAAGTGACGTTTCTGTTAAGAAAATGCACACTTAAGAAACCTATATTTTCTGGAATGAAAAGGTATATTCGTCTGGTTTTTAAGTCAGTTTATCTACTTTAATGTTTTTGAATTAATTACACAATATTCTTTTATAATGGTTTTGCGTTCTTAAAATTGGATCATTGTTATTTTTATAACAAGGTAGCTTGGACAATGAAGAATGATTGGTCGAAAGTATAACGACTGCGATCTGATTTTATAATAAATTGTAGTATCATCACGTAAAGAAAGTTGAATATTAAATGAAAGTTATCCCGACCAAAGTAACAGGTATAAGAATATTAACTAAACTTTCGATTTTACTGTTCATCCGTACATTTTTAGGAACCATAATTTCCTTCTTCTTCTTCTGATCTTCAAAGGGCTATATGCAACCTATATTACGAAGATGAACTAAAGATTGCAAGCGGTGCGAGAAAGAGTAACGTGGTTTCTTCTGATTTATTGAAATGAAAGATGCTTCAGGAGTAGGCCCTGGAAGCTCAATGGATTGTCAGCATGTACTACAGATGCCGGCAGGCTATTCCATTCTGAGATACAGCGTGGGGGAAATGAAAATTTGTCTACGTCGCCTCTTGCGTGGTACATCTGGAGGGTCTTGTCATGGTTCTTCCGTTTTTGTGATTTGTTGAAGGAGAATAGTATTTCTAGTGGTATGGCAGGGAGACCATTAGCAATCTTGTGCATCATCCCCACCCTAGTGGATCGGGTAGGCCACTACAACTTGTGGATCATGTCAATCACACTACTGGTTCCCTAGTCTCCAGTAACGTAGCGCGCACTCCGACGTTGGATACTTTCCGAAGGTTATCATTATTAGAATTTCCGTTATTTATTTATATTTCATTTTCTTTCAAAATCCACCTTAAAAAGTGCCTAGGACTTTTCATTCTACAAATCACGCGGTCAGCCCCTCCACAGATATCGATCTGTTCTGAACATAGATATCGATTACTTAGACTTGAGAGGGAAATGGATTGATTGAATCGTCACGGGACCACTGACAGGAGGTAGCATTAAAAAGTACGAATGGTAGAAAGGGATTGGTTTTTTGAAATCCTCAAGCTCTTGACTCGTGCATAGCTTTCTTTATATCAGGGACCTTGGGCGTTTTTGAATGTGTATTGGGGGGGGGGGGGGGGTACACATGGCAACCAGCAAGATGCTGCTGTATATCATAAGGAATATGAAACGTTTCTACTACCTTTTAAACAATTTTTTTTTTCTGTTTTATCATCAGCAGGACATTACCTTTTTTTCCCCATTTACGAATAGGGACATAACCACACACTTCCCTCTCCCCTGCTAGCAATGTTCGCTAACTCTTGATTGATGAAAGAACATATTTCACTTTTCTTGTCGTCTTGATACCAGGCGCGTAGCCAGGGGGCGGTGGGGGCGGTCGCCCCCCCCCCTCCAAGAAAAAATGATTATGATAATAAAACGCCAACTAATAAAAAAAGAAAGGGAAAAAAAAGCGAGAGCGAAAAAGCGGAGGGTGAGAGAAAACAAGCCTAAAAAAGGTGCTAAGAGCCCTTATCTTTCTCTCAAAATTTCTCTCAAAAACGTAAAAATTTTCGCGCTTTGCACGAGAAGGGGGAAACTCCCCATCCTTGCGCCCATCCCTGTTACAAGTAGGCCCACAGTGCATGCAGTATTATGTCCAAATAATTGAAAAGCAGTCAGGGCGTACGTCGCCTGAACCTTTCGCCTGAAAATAAGGTGCTATATATACGAGCCATTATCTAATTTTTTCTCAAATTTGTTAAAACGTAGAAGGCAAAGCTTTCGAGGGGGAAACTTCCCATCCTTGAGCCCACCCCTGTTACATGTAGGCCCACAGTGCATGCAGTATTATGTCTAAATAATTGAAAAGCAGTCAGGGCGTACGTCGCCTGAACCTTTCGCCTGAAAATAAGGTGCTATATATACGAGCCATTGTCTAAATTTTTCTCAAATTTGCTAAAACGTAGAAGGCAAAGCTTTTCCACTTCGCGCGAGAAGGGGGAAACTCCCCCTCCCTGCGCCCACCCCGGTTACATGTACAGTGCAGTAATGCGTCCAAATAATTGAGAATCAGTAAGAGCGTGGAACTAACTTTCCGCCTTAAAAAAAGATGCTACGAGCCGTAGCTAAAACGTCAGAGCTTTCGCGCTTCACGCGGGAGGGGGGAAACTCCCCCCCCCCCCTCCCTGCACCCACCCCCCTGAGGAGCACGCTTCGAGTGCTCATGAGTAATTTTGCACCCTTGGCGTGCTCACAACCGCCCCCTAAACTAATGTCTATACTAATGAATATATCCTACGTCACTGTGCAGTAGTCGAGTGGTTTAAACACCTGTCTGGAGATGCCCAACACTGCACTGGTGTCCTTTGACAAGACATCAATCTACATTTGCCACTCTCCACCCAGGTATCAAATTGGGTACCGGTAGGAAGGAATTCCTTGAATGGTGTGAGCACCGAAATCGGCAGCCTAGTTAGAGCCGGTGTAATACTGGAGCCTGCACTCTACATTATTCAAAATTTGCGAGGTCGCAATTACATTGTAATATGAAAACGGGGAAACACAATTATGATGGGGTTTCATTTGCAAAATTTCACAATGAAAATTTATTTGATAAGCTATACTTTTAATACGAGCGTGCGTAGCGGAAAATGTGTTTCTCCCCTTCTTCAAATCTTCAATATAAAACCACAAGCCATCTTCACAAAAATTGAAATTTTGTGTGTGAATTGCATTATGCAAAGGCTAACTTCTTTTTACCATGCTTTAATGCGGCTTTTCACGTTAGCAGGTGAAAAGCCGTAGAAAGTGGTGAATAACTCTATATATTTAAGTTGGAAGCTCTCAAATCTTTTTTTCAGTGCGAGTAAATCAACTCTTTGCATTCCATTTGCATTTATTATCCCTAGGATATGTTGGTTGGCTTTTAAAATGGTCATCTTAGTGCCACTTGTAGGCCAGTACCTCAGCATTTCCCTATCATGCCTATACAATACACAAGTAAAATCTTTACTTAGGATGAAAGCCATAAAAAATTATTTTAAATGATGGTTTGATATATATATATATATATATATATATATATATATATATATATATATATATATATATATATCTCTCTGTGTGTGTGTGTGTGTGTGTGTCTTTTTTTGTATGAAGTCAGTCTGTATAAGTCAGTTCCATTTTGCAATGAAGAATTATTTTTATTATTTATACATGTATACATGTATATATACAAGTGTATTAATTCCCTTGTTCATGGGGGGGGGGGGTTATGAAAAGATTTCATTCAATGTTTTCTTTAAATTTTCCGAATTTCATTTATTCATTTATAGAAAATGTTACAAGATAATGTGTTTTAGTTGTCATATGCATGTACTTTCATTTAAATGTTGAATTATGATTTATGTATAATTATTGAGTGGAATCAAAATAAAGATCATTGAAAAAAAAGTGTGTGTGTGTGTAAAAAGTTTGACACGTTGAGGGGAAGTTGATTGGTGAATTTGATTACTTAGGTGTACCCATGGGTGTCGATCCGGGGGGGGGGGGGGAGGGGGGGGTATTTATCTCCCCCCCCCCGAAAAAAAAATGAATAAAATGAATAAGAATTATGGTACATTAACGTAAAACTAATAAATATCCATACTCATTATGTTTGATCTTGAAATACCATCACATTCTTTAATGATTAGAAGTAAGGAAATAAGAAATGCCATAAATTCAATGCGAAAATGCAAGTTTTATAAACAGATTGATTTTAAAGTCCATGGTGTGGGAGGGGGATACCCCCCCCCCTCCCACACCCTCCTCGCCGGTCATCCCCCAATCATGAACACGGATCGACACCCCTGGGTGTACCTATCAGCACTTTATTCATAAAAGCTTCCAGCCATTGCTTGGAATTGCTTTTTTCAACAAAATTGTAAAGGTGTCGCAGCCTAGTGGATACGTCGCTGGACTGTGTATCAGGTGGTTCGCGGTTCGAGTCCCAGCTGCGCACTATGATAAGGTCCTTTGACAAGATATTGATCGATATTTGCCACTCTCCACCCAGGCTCGAAGAAATTCCGTAAATGCTTTCAGAAATTCCGTAAACGGGGCATCTAGTAACCATTTTCGTCGTTTTACCACATTATTCAGACGGAAATGTAAATAGAAGGAAATACGTTACTCCACAAACAATATTCGTAATTGATGGGGATGTTACCATTCCCATTGATGATGATAGTCAATAGCGATACGTCAATAGTAATGAACTTGACATTTTAGAAATGGTTATGTCTACCGTCCTGATGATGATTATTGATAATATATATACCATTTCAAAGTTTGCACCATTTTTCTCCTTGCATACTAAAATACATCAGGATAGCTTTAACAAAAATTCTAAAAATATAATGATCCTATTGTAGTGAAACGGTTATGTGAAATTAAATCCTGGTCTCAATACTGGAAAATTTATACAAATTAAACGATTGTACTTGTATTCTGAAGAATCTGTAGAAATCTTCTAGTAATCCCATTTTTTTTCCTCAAAGGCGCGCGGGGGCGGGGGTGTAAGTGGCCCTTTCTACCCACCTCACCTCCGCCAATGTGTCAAGTCAGGTTTGAATCATGATGTACCTGTTTACTCACTCACACCCTCTTTCGTTGGTGCATTTCAAGTCATGTTAAAGTTCATTAAAATAACGTCTTGCGGCTGCAAGACAGAGATTTTTTTTTTTTTTTAAGAAGAAGAAGAAGAGGAGGAAGAAAAAAAAAAGTAAAAAGAGAGAGAGAGAGAGAGAGAGAGAGTAAGAGAGAGAGAGAGTAAGAGAGACGGAGCGAAAGAGAGCGCGCAGGAAGTATGAAATTGCGTCGATGAGTGCGTCACAAATATCACCTTGCCGCAATGAGCAATAAATCATGGCAGCTGCCCTCATCGTCATTCACGGTCAAGCGAAGCAAGAGAAGGATACCAGCGACATAATATTTTTGTTCTGCGTTATATCACGCTTGCAGGTGACTGCATATTTCTGACTGTTTGAATGTGTGTCCATACCAGTTTTTATTCCTCGATAAGTTTGTGTCTTCCTCGATTAGGTTTCAGTGTCAAGTAGAAAGTTTGAGATGCACTGCCACGCGTTCTGGCACACCGAGATACCTTATATCGTATGGTCAGCAATATAATACTTTTTGTCATTAATGGCTTGTTGAGAAACATGGGTTTGAGAACTCCTAACTATAATATAGACAACAAAATCCTGATCAAGGCGATTAAAATGGCTCAGTGATAGAGCAGTCATAACTGGGAGGAACCAAGTGGATGCACTAGTGCCCTTTGGTAGGGCATCAATCTGTATTACCAAGTCCCTTGGAGAGGACTTAAAGCCATCATTCCCCTGGTTGCTCACTTACACCTGCTTTCTTAGCAGTAAGGTAAACTAAATCATCAAACCTTTTCAACATTTTAAAACTAAAACCTGCATAATATGTACCTCACGTGATGCATATGTTGCTCGTTACGGTTACGACAAATGATAGTTTATTCGTTAACACAATTTAGATTCAGATTTTGATTCAGAGATCGATTACAACTAAAGTGCATTGACCGAGCCCCGTCTGCCATAATTAGAAATTACTGTCACTGGTTCGCCGAATCTGTTGCGTTAAAGTGATGAATACATTACCATAAATGCATATATTAGTAAATTTGACCTACTGCGCATGCTCTAAGCAGACGTGCGATTTTTTTTTTTTGATTTTTTGATTTTTTTTAATACCACGTAGAAACACACTCTACTCTCGGGGAGCATCTTACAAAATTAACCATGCATTTACACTCATGAATTACGCAAGGAGCTTATCGGGCCTTCTGATGGACCCGGAAATATGGCGAAGATTTAGGGGCCTGATTATCACCAACAATTTTTTATAGACTTTAAAGGCTGCCAATCACCTAAAAATATGTTCCTCTGTAGGTAAGGGATTCCATGTCATTATTCTATATTCAAAATATGGGCTTCGAATATTACTTCTGCAAAGAGGCATTGGAAGTTTAATTACACTCTCTATAAGCTTAAAAGCGACTCGTAAGTAAACTACTCGACGAACCCATACGCACTCGCAAAGATAAGGGCTCGCACGGAACCCAGCTCGGGATTCGGTTCCAAGCGCGCAACTCCAAATCCTTTATTTCATCCATACTCCTAAACTGTTGAGTTATAGATTTTATACTTTCTGGCGGTACACATTTTTTGGGTACACGTTAATAATAGAAAAAAATTGATATTTGCCTTCCCTCTTTCTCTCTCTTTTGGGGGTTATTTTAGTATATTTTTTAAAGAAACCTTTTTAACCCTTTCGAGACAATTGACCACATTTTGTGGTTTGGCTCAATAACTTTTGATTCAGAGCTCTAAAAAATATACCAGATGCATGAGTAGAAAGAGCAAAAATTTCTACACACATTGTTTCCATTTTTGTTGCATGACCATATTGCGATTGATGCCAGGAATTTTAAAAAGGAGAATAAGCTTCAAAATCCTTAAATTGGCAACACATTGAGAGGTTCAAAATCACTGTTTTTTATCAAAATTGGCATTTTTTTTTCAACTTTCGACTAAGTTTCTAATGATGTATATTGTTTTCAAAGACATTACATTGTGTTAGAACCATATAGCACTAAAAGAAAAATATTATTGTTGCCAATTTGAAGAACAAAATGTGATCAATTTACCCCTTAAATAATTCCTGTCATGAAAGGGTTAAAGATAAAATTGTATCCTGCCAGGTTAACAAAGCTCCTATGTCTCTCATATGCAGACAGGTTCTCTCTGGAATACCTCTCTATCGTGCAACTCGGAAGAAAAAAAATCACGAAATCAAAGAAAGATTTTTTTTTCCGGTGAAAATGGTTTCGCGCAATCTCGCATATCTATCAATAGGGATTTGATAAAAAACATTTATGACAATCGTATTTATCTTTATTTGCAATGAAAATAATGTATCAAGCAACAACAAAAAATATGGGCTTTAAATGAAATTGGCGCAATTAATTAGTGTTTTATGGATACTGCACATTTACAGAATGGGTTAAGAAATCCCTGCAATCTTTTTGGTTAAAAGCCAGTTCGCTCAATTGAATTCATTTCACAGGACACATCTGGACAACGGGATTCTTTTTTAAGGATATTTTTTGAGAAAAAATATATATGATCACAAAATTTTAAAACCAATAGAATATGTGTGTAGAGCAAATAACACACTGAAGTGAAATGAATAAAACATGCACGTTCCTTATGAACTCTTAGAAATAATTTGTTAACATATTTAACATTTTATCTGTTATATCTAAAACACAAGGTATGAAGCAAAAAAACAAAACAAACAAACAAACAAACAAAAAATTCTTTAATTTGTCTGCTTCTTCTAAAAACAATTTAATACCTGGATGGCCTACCCCCTAAAATTATTCCACAAATTTCAGTTTCCTATTTTCATTACAAATGTGATGTAATCTGTAAACATTTTTCAAAAATAAATTATCATCAAAGATGGTGTGACTGCAATTTTGATATATTTATTATTAAAGGGCAATCCAACCTTACAATAACCTATCGCAGGTTTATTTCGTGTGTCTGTAGAATTGTTTACACGCGTTTGCTATGGAATGGTCTAAGGGTGCGTTTATGCTCCCATTTTTCAGGCCAGAATGAGCCTTTTGTTACGCGTTTAGTTCAAAACACGGTTGCGTCCAGTCATTTCCGTATAGATAATCGCCGATTTAAAACGCCTCGTGTATTTAAACCATGGCCAAAGTTAACCCTTGCAAACGATTCCCACAGACTAAATGAAACCAGCGCATCATTTGTATAGGCATATTGCCGCACCAAGCGGGGTACATCTTCAGTAGATCTGAACTTGTTATCCATATATGCAGCAAGAGATATTATATCTTACCTCTTTTTAACGTAAAATAATGATGAAATTGTTGGTTTGTACGCTTGTGGCCTGCGGCCTTCCTTTCAAGATTCGCTTGTATACTGAACCAATGCATGCATACCCAACAGGGCTGCTAGATTTGTGGCATTATACTCATTTTGACCTATTATCAGGATTTTTATTTATTTAGATTGTTAGCTTGTTCTTTGTTTTTGTCTTGTTTAGCTTTATTATAATATTCATGCAAATCTTTACAAATTATTTGAATAATGTTTTGTAATATGAACTATTTGGTCTTCAAGGAAGTAAATGTTACTTTAAAATGAAAATTGAAATGAAGGATAATTGAATAAGGAAAGTAAAGCACTGGTATGGACGCGGTTTTGGTTTTGCGACTCATTGATGCTTGCCATATTATGCCCTGCGTGTGTGTGCGCGCCTTGTTCACTGATGCCATCACTGCACACCTGTAGAGCAAGCTGGAGCAGAGAGATTGGCAGTCGGGCGAGTGAAGCAAGCAGGGTAGATGTGTGCATCATCGAGCGTGTACGAAGGACGGAAGGAAGGATCCATCAATCATGATCAGTTAGATCAATACACCTGCTTTGACGTGTTTGAGAGATGAGGAAACGACCTTAAGATTGAGGTAGAGTAGGAGAGAGAGAGAGGGGGAGAGGGAGAGATAGGGAAAGAAAGGGGCAGAGGAAGAAAGAGAGGGGGGGTTGTAATAGAGATGGCTGGAGAGAGAAGGTGAGGTGGGAGAAAGGGCAGGAGAGAGAAAGAGAGTGTGTGATGAGAGAAGGTGAAAAGGGAAGTGAGAAAGAGGAAGAAATAAAGAAAAGCAAACTAAACTTGGAGGGAATGGGTGATGAGTTTAGAAGGGGAAAATAGATAGAGAAAGGGAGAGGGTCTGGGTTGCTTCTGATTTAGCGAACTTGTTATCAAATATTACCAAATAAATCTGTTGAAATGTGTTTGTCCGGTTATATTTATATGTCTTTGCTATGTTTGTTTTGTGTTGATCTACTTACCAGGTGCAATGGGATTTTTTTGTTACCTAAATTTGAATGTCCATTGGATCTAGAAGATTGACCGGCCTTGTCATGAAAACAATGTCACAGATCCAGACTAGATCTGTGAAAATTGGGATAAAGGTAAATTATCAAACGACCAGAGTACCTTGTGAATCGATCCAACTCGAGAACAAGAATCCAAATTAATATCTTACTAATTAATGTAATTCAGTGAATGGTTTCATTCATATCCTCACCGCGGCAATATGTGGCCGAATAGTGAAAATATTTACAGAGTAAAAATGGACATTCTAAATACAAATTTCAATAAAAATATGTGAACAGTAACAAACAAGTTAAAAGGACGACACAAGTTTAAACAACCCGGCCCCCCCCAAAAAAAAAATAATAATAATAATAAACCCAAAAACAAAAACAAACAACAAATAGATGTCCACATATTGCACTTATGAGGTTGAAAGTCAGTTGTAAGCAAAATAACTACCTGATATTTATTATTACTTCGATTTGAGTTATAACATGTCCAACGTAATTTGCAGGGCAATTTTACAATGTTTTGTCATTCCGTCATTTCTAATGCGGATGGGGCTGATCAATAGATGGCGCTACGTAAAATTCTAAAATTGCTCTGATTGTAGTAGTCTGTGCATTATGAAATCGCATCGACCCCCCCCCCCTTTTTTTCTCAAAAAAAAACACTTTCAAACATTTTACCATGTTTACCGCTATAAAAAAAAAAGTTGTACATTGAATCAAATTTAAATTTTTATTAACAGGAAATGTAAGGGACAGGTTAAAAGGTTTGTATTAAAGTAGAATTTCATTGATTTTGAATATTGATTTAATTTTTATTATTGCATAGGTGAAGCTTAGATTGAACAAGGTTCATCAAAATTCAACGCTTGGAAACATTTGAAGTAATGATTATTATCAATTATGAAATGATATAACACAGCCCCGCTATAGCACCTATAGAGCTCTTTGAACGCTGCTGAGATATGTGACGTCATACCGGGGAGCAATCCTTCCTAAGCAGACGATGCCCCATAACATCTTACACATTTTCAGTGCCTGTTTTGTCATCTCATCTTCACTTATTTCTCTTATTTCGCTAGCGTCAGTATAAATGTTTATTTGTTGCCTCACTCTAAATTTCCTGCATGGTATTATTTTGATGAAAAATGCAGCGTTAAAAAAATAAAGGAATCAATCGCTTGTAAACAAAATAAGATGCCATTGTATTTTCAGCTGCATGCACCGCGGCATGTCGGCGTTTCAAGAGGGAACGAATACCATCTATGCTATAATTTAGCGGGCTTTACAATTCGAAAGTGTGATTTCTTTGATTGATCATTGACCCTTATCATGACTTTTTACAAACAAAAGATTTTAGTTACTAGAAACGGTTTCACTTCCCTTTTAGAATGATGTGAAATACGGTCATGGTGAAACACACCAAACTCTTTATAATTTAAAAATAATTGCATTGCAGTTACGTTCACTTGATATAGGACGTCGTCTGCTTAGGCAGGATTGGTACCTGATGTGACGTCATGAAAACATGGGTATATTTCTGGCGAATCACTCGGATATCCCAGATGCTGAGAAGCGTTTTTATTTGTGCCATTTTTTAATCATCAAACACGCAGTTAACGTAAAACTTATACGATTACCATCTGCAAGCTTTCTAGTTTCTAGAGATACATTATTGAGCACATTTGTGATTTGCTTTGAATATCTACTTTAAGATGTCTGGATAGAAAGAGGAGAGAGAGAGAGGGGGGGGTAATAAAGAGAGAGAAGAGAAAGACATAGACTGGGGAGAAGGAGAGGGAGAGAGGGAGAGAGGGAGAGGAAGAGAGAGAGAGGGAGAGAGGGTGGTTAATAAAGAGAGAGAAGAGAAAGAGAGGGGAGAGGGGAGGGGAGGGGAGGGAGAAAGAGAGAGAGAGAGTGAAAGAAAGAAAGGATGATGTATCCACAATCAGCATTACGTTACGTACAGTAGATTTCTCTGGAGAAAAAAAAATGACAAAAATATAATTTTATCAATTCTAAAATATACTCCTACATACAAATCCAAAGAAGTTCTTCACCCGACGTCAGAATAGTGAAGAATACGTCCTAAATTGACTAGCGATATTAATTACATGACGTCATCTCCCATTCTGCATTTCATATACTGTATACTGACCTGAAAAAGACCTTTCGGAGCCAGCGATTCGTATTATTGTAATAAATCAGTGTCACCGTAGGGTGCAGTGTGTAAATGGCAATGAAAGTTCAACGAATGCATGTAGCATTAACTTGTCTTTGAATGAAAACAAAACTGTCATATCCCCACCCACCCCCTCCCCCCTCCCCCGTATTCTACAGGATTTCAGCGTCGAAATACATGAGCCTTAAAAAACTGACAATTCGGATGTTATCTTTATACTGAATATAGAGACATTAAAGGTATTAGATAGTTTTGGGAAGCCCTCAAAAACTTTTCGAGAGATTTCTTTGATTTTACTAAATAAATAGCAGGGTACTAACATAACTAAGATGCTGTGAAGTTTTTTCCTCCTCAAGTGAAATATTTATCGAATTAGAGGTGAAAAGAATAAAAATCCCTGGCCCAAAAAAGAGGGGATGTAAATTCGAACAACGGCCACACACATTACTCACACGAGGATTGCTGTGTGTTATAGAATACGCTACACATAGTGCGAAGCGCTGGGTTTATTGTGTGGGGAACCTTCGGGTGGATATGGTCTCAGCATGAGGCAGTGAAAAACCGTTACCAAGCGTTTCTTACAGATATTTACACTAAAATTTGTTCGAAATCGTGAATGGAATGTTAAATAATCTCGTACATGTGCCTTATGATAAAAGGAGAATAGTATGTGACTATGTTAGATAAGTTTCTTGCCAGTATGATTTTTGCTACCGACACTGTCTATGAGCTTTAAATGCAAAGTAAAAAGTTGATGCGTATATAGACACTTTAAAAAAGAAGAAGAGAAAATAAAGGATGTTAAAGGAATCAATATTAGATAATAGATAGTTATTGTTATAAAAAAACTTATATAAGATTAATACTCCACTACTACCTTCAATGATAATTTTCATAGTTTTCATAAGATTTACCAATTGGGATGTACATGATTAACGAGGTGTGGACAATTTTTTATATTCCCTCTTTATTTTTCCAACCAACATTTGCATTTCCACATGTTTTTGTACTGTATATGAAAAAGCGCAGGTGCATGTTGTTACATTTTATTCATTTGTAATATTTTATGTTTTAATGTTTCCATTTTCTCAACTTCTCATTTCCTTCTCTCTGTGGAGGCCTTTCTATCTCTCTCTCTCTCTCTCTCTCTCTCTCTCTCTTTCTCTCTCCATATATATATATATATATATATATATATATATATATATATATATATATATATATATATATATATATATATAATGTATATTATAGTTCCAATTTTGTCTCCAGGTCCATCTATTGTTTTTCTATGTTTTGTTTTTGTGTGTGTGTTTTTTTTCTCTCTCTACCTCTCTCTCTCTCTCTTGCCTTCCTGTTTATATTCCATGATATTCAGTCTTGCTGCCCTTACACCTGTTTCTCCCTTTCTCTACTCTTGATGTCATTTTCTGTTTATTTTCTCCTGTAGCGTCACCCTGGGCGTTGTGGCGTGCGCCTGTAATCCAGCTGCTTGGAAGTCGTCTTCTTCATCATCATCATCTTCTTCTTCTTCACCGTTGCTGTCGTCGTCGGCATCGGCATCATCCCCATGCTCCTGATTCCCATTCTCAGACTCATCGCTATTGTCTTCATCATCATCATGCTCAATATCACCATCTCCAAACTCATCATTTTCGACGTCGTTGTCATTATCCGCCTCATCATCATAAGCACAGTCATTATGACAATCATCATCATGCTACTTCAACCTACCATACCCTCACCGGCCAGAAGTATTGATACATTCACGAAATGGTTGCTTTTGTGACGAGTGGGGCTCCTTGTATGTATATTAAAGGAGAATGAAACCCTGGGAAAATCAATTTCAATGAAAAGAGAGGATAGGGAGAAGCAATTTTTAAAAAGTATCAAAATCGGTTACGAAATGAGAAAGTTATGACGGTTTGAAAAGACTCGATTTACTTTCTATGGCGATCCTCAAATTGGCAACGTTGCTTCAAAGTGACAGGTTTAGTAGTACAACTCTCCATATGTTTTGTACACAAAATTTCATATTTTCCCCATTATCTCTCAAGGTGCAGCTTGTCTCCTTCTTAGCTCAAGATATATCATGGGAAATGTATTTGACACAACATGTGATGAGTTCACAAAAAGACAAGCAGCATCTTTAGAGATGATGGAGAAAATATGAAATTTTGTTTACAAACATATTGAGAGTTGTACTACTAAACCTGTCACTTTGAAGCAACATTGCCAATTTGAGGATCGCCATAGAAAGAAAATTGAGACTTTTCAAACTTTAATAACTTTTCATTTCGTAACCGATTTTGATGGAACTTTTTTTTAAATTGCTTCTCTCTATCTTCTCTTTTCATTAAAATGGATATTTCCCTAGGGTTTCATTCTCCTTTAAGGCTCTTTTGTTTATACCCACTGGATCCTGACGAATGTGTCTGTATAAAGGGAAGGTAGAGCTAGCCCCTTTTCTCTTTCATATGGTAGTGTAGGGTGGCTACTGGCTCATTCAGGTGAATTAGGGTTCAGCTACACAGGTGTAATAGACCTGTTCACAAAGTTATTCAGATCTATGGATGCTTCTTTCCTGGGGACCTAGTAACGAGGTATTCCATTAACCTTTTTGTTAATGAATGAACTACAATACTTGGAATCCATTTTGCATACATTTCTTGTTGCTATGTCTGAAAAGCCTCTGACAAGCTTTCAGGTTGTCAAGAACAACCTTTGTTTTAAAAGTATGCATAAAATTTGAATATATTTGTGAACAGGTCTATCAAAATATATTGATACATCACTGTCAAGATCTGGGTAAAAACTGGCATGTTGGAACTTTGTCCACTTTATTCCTCAAGATCAATAGTTCCTTCACAAACATAAATATTCAGTATCACATTGACCAATCATAGATATCTCAACTAGATAATTGACCAATCAGCAATAAAAGTTATGAGAGGGGTGAACATATATAGATAATTATATCAGGGGTGTGTGTATATGTAAGTGAGAGAGGGATAACATTATGTAATGTGTTTGGCAATGACCATGACACACGCAGTGTGTATAGATTGAATACCATGCACGGTGAATGAATACACTGCACATAAAACACCGACCATGCCGTCTGAGCATTGAGGATGGAACATGACAAGATAACACGAGATTGGACAGTCGAGCAGAATTTGCGCCATTAGTCAAGGTTCTGGATGGATGGTAGAACACGTGTGTGGAGAGAGGTCAGCACTGCTTACAATCAGGAGAACGCGACCTTTGACCGTTAGAAACGCAGTTTCCATCATGGTATGGGGAGTCATCGGCATTCACGGCGCGGCGTCGGCGACCTTGTTGCTGTGGACGGAAACATGGATCACGTTCACTACCGAGACATGGGTGTTTCCATTTGGTGACCCAATTTTTTTCTGACACCCCAGACACACTTTTTCTGACACACTTTTTTGTCATTCACTTTATACACAGCCGGTACACGGTGCTTTTTCATGAGACAGTTTCTGTGATTGGTTTATTTGCTAGTGAATATTCATTAGCTATCTAATTGATTTTTTATTAGGAGAGGTTTGGTCTGATTCCGTTTCTGTGATTGGCTAGTTTGCTATTGAATCTATCTAATTGATTTTTTCAAAACAAGTTTGTGGTCATCTGTGACATTCCAAGTTCGCCTCTGATAATGTGATCTGGGCAGCGTTTCATCAAACGGTCATAAGTACAAGTTCGCCGACATCACATTGAAACGCGTGTATTAAAATTAACACGCGTTTCAATAGGATGTCGGCGAACTTGTACTTATGACGGTTTGATGAAACGATGCCCTGCTCGCTCTTGTGAGATGCCCAACCTCTTTGCAATCTGATAAGTTGAGATCCGGCGATCCTCCATGACCATGTCAAGATCATTGTTCTCTGGAGTTGTTGCTGTCAATGGCCTCCCTTACCTTGGTTCATCTGCAACGTAGTCTTTGCCATGTTTGAACCCGTTTACCCACCGTTTCACTGTGGCATATGAAGGACATGTTTCAGTTTCAGTTTCAGTTTCAGTTTTATTTTCATTTCCAACAGAACAGTGATTTTAACAAGAAATCAAATATACAATTCAATATTCAATAACAAAATACATTTTTGGTTTAAAGTTATGAAATAGAAAGTATATATAGACATCCAGTATAATAGTTTTTTTTTGTTTTTTTTTTTAAGTTAAACCTGTGGAAATGGAGGGATCCACTGAAAAGCAAAGCTTGTAGTAGGTGGATCCCTCGAAATAATGACAATAATGTTCCTCTAACGTGTCCGTAATATCATTATGGATCTCAGCTGGGGTCATGCCTTTCAGCTGGAGATACTCTTGATGACAGCCCTATACTCAAGTTTGTCCATATTTTTTATTTTATGAAACACCAATACAGAAAGTTTAAGAACCTGTTCAATAATGATAAAAATTGCTATGACCAAGAAATTTAGTGGATAGGATCAAGGTATGGAAAAGAATTTATGGAACAAAATTAGTTTTCATATCTCAATCCTTTCTATGTCAGGCTCAAAACGTTTCAATCGCCTCGTACAACACGGGTCACTGAACAAACAGTTTCATTGGTAGACAACATTGTTACAAATGTTTCTTGCCAAATTCAATGAGGAGTAATATTGACGGATATCAGCGATCATTTTCCTGTATATTATTTTTCTAATAATGATATTTTACTGTCAGAGAGAGTCATTATTAAAGGAAAAAGAAACATAAATATATCGAATGTCATGCATATATGACTCAAGATCCATTGGCCCTCTTGTGTTGATAATGTACAATTGTGTTATGATACTTTTATGAAACTATTTTTAAATGCGTATAATACCGCAATTACTTGCAAAAGTAAACCTTGATTCTCAAAAGAAATTTTAAAATTGTGCATAAAGAAATGTAAACTAAATAAATTATGTATGAAAAAACCCACTCCTTACAGAAGAGATGTTTTTTTTTAAAAGTGGCGCAATAAGGTTACTAATATGATTAAACTTGCTAAAAAGAATACTATGTAAACCGATTAAGCAGTAACCAAGGAAATATGAAAGAAAGAAATGGAATGTTATAACAATGCTTTGGGTAATAAAAGTTAGAAACGTTAACCAACATCTATGCTTTGCAATAATGTAAGAGTAAATGAAAGCCAGTAAATGTGTGACAATTTCAATGATTATTTTGCAAATATTGCTTATGACTAAAAACTTTTCTTTTCTACCATGTAATGTATTGACTTTAAATCTTATTTATCGAAAAATGATCGCACAACCTTTTTCAAACCTGTTACAAGTACTGAAATGATTAATATTGTTAGTAGTTTAAAGACAAATATAAGTCCAGGTTATGACGATATAGAAATGTCTGTTTTTTTAGAAAGTCATTTTAAGTGAAACATTCAATAAATGTGTTGAACGGGGATCGTTTCCGGATAAACTCTTAGAATGGTATATAATTCTAATGTTATACCATTTTTATATTATTGTGTCATTACTTGGGGACATGCATCTTCATACCAGTTTAACAAGATTCTGAAATTATACAGACATGCAATAAGAATAATTAATCATTCATCTTTTCTTACCCACACCCATTTTGCATTCACTAAAAATCTTACCATTACCAATTGCAATATTTATGCATATATTTAAAAAAAAAAAAAAAAAAAAAATCACTTCCTTCCTGCATTTCTCTCTAAAATTTTCACCTTGAATTATCAATTTCATGCGGATGGAAATAGAAATACCAATAATTTCAATTTGCCACTAGTACGTACATCTTCATTTTTTAGATCTATCATGTACCAGGGTCCATTCATATGGAACTCTCTTCGAACAGAAATAAAGAATTCACAATCATTAAACATTTGAAAAAAAGAAGATGTAAAAAACTCTTGCTGGAGAAAATAAAAAAAGACATCTTTAAGTCCTAAATTATAAACTCAGTTGAATTTTCCTGTTGTTATGTTGTTGTACTGTTCTTTTTTGCTGTCTCTTTTGTTTTGTAATGTACAACTGTATATTGCCTCCAATTTTATTTACCATTTACCATTTATCGTAATATATAAGTATTTTCCTGGGTTAATTGGCCTCCTACAAGGACCTTTCCTTTCTGGCTGCAACCCTCATTTACAATGTAATTATAAACATTTTAATCCGTGTTACTATTATTTCTATTGTCCTTTTAAAAACTTATATTACACTGTAAATGTAATGATTTTTTCTAAGCGCCGAAGTAGTATTATTACCCTGGCTTTAGCCCAGCTGCCCTATAAGACGCTGAAAGCATTCAAGGAATAAATATATATAATGATATTCGATTTTTATATTTGTTATGCCAACTATTCGTGTAAACATGAAATATTCAGCCCTGCTGCCCTTCATGTGAAATGTATTGTACATGAATTGCGAATACAAATAAACCATTATTGATTTTTGAATGATTGATTGTTGTTGCGATTTTTTCAGATTGCTTGTACTTATCATTGCAAAGTGAAATAAATTTAAATTGAATTTAAAAGAAATTTTCAATGTTGCCGTTGCATTGAAGATGTCGTTTATATATTATTGATCATGACTCTTTCTTTTAACAAAAAAATTCAGTGATGATAAGAATTACGGAAATTATGATACTAACAGTGATAATGAATGTGAATAATTATGTTTACGAGAATAATATTGAAATAGTTCCAATGACATTAGTTGCAAGTCATAACAATGATTACTATACCATTAGAATTATACTTTATACATTGAAGCTGATGCCCAATGTGTGTGTTGCTTCCTATTCGGGATGTTTCCGGGTCAAGGCATTATAAGAGTTCATTTTTGTTTGAAAATAGTTTTGAAATATTATTCCTCTATGGCAGGACCCGTCCGGCGTGTCTTCTTCTGCAGCCTGAGCAAACGCAGGACCT
This sequence comes from Heliocidaris tuberculata, assembly GCA_025618425.1. Classification (NCBI taxonomy): domain Eukaryota; kingdom Metazoa; phylum Echinodermata; class Echinoidea; order Camarodonta; family Echinometridae; genus Heliocidaris; species Heliocidaris tuberculata. Next base: position 11,020,393 of record CM046841.1, read on the forward strand.
TCTACATGGACGTAAGCACCACTGCCGACACAAATATATTAAGCGTTGAGGAATTGACAGAATACCTAAGAGGAGACGAACTTGGTGACGTGACTTACTTTAGTGGCGTCCTCTACTGGTCAAATCGAGGCAACCAGTCGGTGGGTATCAGTCACAGAACTCCTAAAGACAGGAGTTCTGTGGTATCAGTATTATGACGAACTATGATCAAACTAACCGATCTTACAACTTTCAATACAGCATTCGGTTTACTGAACCCCCAGCAAAATACACATTACCATACGTAGAATCTTAAAGGGCGATCCCACCTTGGTAATATGATGATTTTGATAGTTTGATAGAAATCGGACTAGGAACAAGAAAGTTATGGATGTTTGATAAATAAGATCACTACATATATATGCGAATCTCAAATTGGCAATTTGGTGAGTCAATTGTGACATACTTTCGGACAACTCTCCCGTCTGTCGTACACAAAAATATCATTAATTTGCTGTTTTCTCGGAAGCTATTGTTATAGGTCCTCATGAATACAAAAGATCCTACTGAGTAATACATTTTGAAAAAAAAGACATTTTAGTCTTTTTATGTTTTGAATCAAATGGGGGAGTTGTCTGCAACTACCTGTTCGGCCAATAAGAAATTCCCATATGTATCATGATTACAACTTTCAAAAATTCATAACATTCTTATTGCTTGTCCGATTTCGCTCAAATATTCACCAATCTGCTTGTCCGATTTCGTTCAAATATTCACCAATCTGCTTTTCAGCTTGTTCTTCTTTCCTTCAGAGCAACTTGCCTTTAAGGTTAGATTTCCCTTTAAGTTTTTATTCTTTATCCGTCATCATTACCATGATGTTAAAGGTATTTAGACCTGGCATTCAAGAGGGCGCTTTCAAAATGCATGCGCTGGCGGACAGTGCAAGCTGCCCAACTGACACCAACATTATTCGACGCTTACGCAGATGCCATGTCCCGAATGCCCGAATATTGCCGATTCTCATGGTACGTGTGCATATCCCAATATATTGGGTATCTATATCAATAAGCTGTATACGGTACCGGTACGGTACATATACCCAGCAAGCGCACACACTGTACTACACCGTGGGTGGATCTACCACTTTTACAGCTGCATGCAACTTGTATCACCAATCTTCATTATTGAGATGGCGGCGAGTAGCACACCAGTGCCATTCATGGCTCTGTATCACACCATTCAACAGCGCCCTCTTGAATGCCGGGTCTAAATCCCGTGGAAGGGAAATCCAACCTTAACGGGAATTTGTTCTGAGAGAAAGCAGAAACATCATAGAAGCAGGTTGGTAAAAGTTTGACGCAATTGGACGAGCAAGAGAATTATGATTTTCTTTAAAGTTGTAATCACTCTCCATATGGGAATTTCAAATCGGCCAGATCGGTACGGTCATTGTGATGTAGCGGCGGACAACTTTTCCATTTGCTCCTACACACAAAATGACTAAAATTACATTTTGGGAGGTTGACAGAGGAATTTGAACGAGCCTACTAATGAAATTTACAATGTATGGCCAGGGGCCCGTTGCACAAAACTTGCGTTTGAACAAAACTCAGGAAAATCAAACGCCACTTTATTTTCAGCCAATCAGAAGAGCGCATTAAGGACTTGCGTTTGATTTTTAGGAGTTGCGATTAAACGCAAATTTTGTGCAACGGACCCCAGGGGTCCTAAAGTATGCTGGTCCTAAAGCTACGCACCCTTCACATACGGCGCCATAAGACGCGTTTAATGCTCCAAATTTCTTCTGTGACTGAATATCATCGAGTTTTTCCAAAAAGAATCATCAATTTACCTTTATACTTGTGATCTTATCATTATTTGGAAATCTGGTGGAAATTCACATCAGTCATCTTCAAAATCAAGATTTCTTTCGTTTATTACGTGTGCGTAGATTTAGGTCCCTTTCATTTCTTTTTTCAAAATTTTGAGACGAGCATCAATATCGACTTGAAAATGTTTGTTTTTGACATTCGTACGCCCTAATCTTCTAAACGTTTCAACTTCAGAATATGTAGAACCGAGGTAGATAAAAGAAAATCGGATAAACAGCTGAATTGAAAGTTGTTTAGCCACTGAAATCAAAGTGCCTAGCTTTTGCCCCCCCCCCCCGCATCATACATAATCAATTAGAAATGAAATTATATTTGTCAAGTGATAAATCAGTGTTAGTGTTGATAAGTTATAAAATAATTAAGTACTGTAAGTTGGACTGCAATTCAATATGTTGTCTCATTACGTGTAGTGTTTTTTTTTTCTTGCATTTTGTAATTTTCTTGTAATTCTATCTCTATTTTGCTGCCCCAGACAGCTCAATGTACTACATTATACGAGTTCTTGTTTGCGACCCCTTACCTTAAAGTAATTTATTGATTGAATTTGCTTGTTGTGGTTTTCACTGGAGGAGCCATATTTTTTAGGAACAGGGAGCACAGAAGGGGATAACCAACAATATCACAGAGTCACATATCCAAGCACACACACACACACACACACACTCGCACACATTCAAAAACAAAAGGAGGGGTAGGGTTAAGTTCCTTGGATTGCCTTTGTTTTTTTTAGCGGATGAAAAGGGGGGGGGCCATGGCCCCTTGTGCCGCTCACCCCCTCCTGGTCACGCCTATTTGTCTTGGCAATAAAAAAACTCACTTTGCACGTTCAAAACAGTGTTGTTTTTTTACCATATATTATGTGTCTTTCTAATCGTGAACATAAACAGATGAAGTGAGGGGCTAATTATGAGAGAGGATAGAGACAAAGAGCAAGGAAATGCAGAGAAGGAAGACAAAAATCAAAGAGAGAGAGAGAGAGAGAGAGACGGGGAAGGGGACAAAGACAGATAGAGGGGGGAATCTGTTAAAAGGTGACGGAGACTCAGGGTTCTTATATAGCGATATCTATCGGAAATAGAATATTTTGACACTCAAATAATTCAAAAAGTGGACGTGAAATATTTCATTGAAGTTTACGTGTATTTGCTGTATACATCATATGGACTCAATTTGGTTCAAATAACACACACTATTTTTTTTAACTGTGGCTGTTACGGTGATACGTGTGAAAAACTATTTATAGCCTTATGGGGGAAACCATTTGTTATACAACCCGTATATTGCTTAGCAAATACAAGTGTCTGAAAATGAACAATCGTTTGGCCCTTTATTTATATAAACGAAATCTTGCAAAAACCCCAGGCACCACAAGAATTTCGGGAAAAAAATGGTTCTGATCTGACATTTGTATTACAGGGAAAATTTATGAATTAAAACCAATACAAATATTTACACTATCTAGAGTGGCGCCATCTATCGATCCACCAAACTGTATTTGAAGTGAGATTGTGTTCAAGATAATGTTTAAAAAACTGTCGCACACCCCTCTTGCATGTTAAGATGCAGAAGTGACTGCTCTAGCAGTAAAATAACATCGTTTGAATCAACCAACGCTAAAAGGCTCCTTTGTTCTGTAGAATTGTATGCAAAATTAACATTATAAAGCTTTATCTTTATCAGTTATTGGGAGGGGAATAGTTTGGAGTCTCCGACGTACCTTTGTAAAGGAACAGAACTTTCTCACTCTTCAAACCCCTGCATTGATTGCATGACTGAAGATAAGACCGTTCTAAAATCAGGCAACGATCACGGCAAATTGTCAAAATAACAAAGTGGAGAAGGAAGACATTCCTTACACATGATGAAGAAGGTATGCTAACATTTGTCCCTTTTTCATCGGCTTGATATCAGTGTGTTTGTGTGTTACGCGTGTTTGTATCACTGTTATTGTCATTATTATTATCATTATAAGCATTTCTGCGACTTAAGGCGAATCCTAACAATGCGGTTTATTCCGTCACAATAGAAATTCGATGTTAAGGCAAAAGCGAACGTGGGTTAAGGCGAATATGAACAATAGGCTAAGATAAAAGGATTCGCCTTTATGTCACATGTAAAGTTATTCTTATTATCATCTCTAAATTGAGCGTTTATAGAGCTGTAGTCATCTCAACACTCTTGTACGGGGCAGAGTCCTGGACTTTGTATCGCCGTCACATACGTCTCCTAGAACGTTTCCACCAACGATGTCTCCGCAACATCTTTAGGATTCGCCGGCAAGACCGTGTGACAAACATTGAGGTTCTCAGAAGAGCAGGCTTGCCCAGCATCGAAGCCATCCACATACAGCTCCAGCTGCGTTGGGCCGGGCATGTCTACAGGATGGAGGAAAACCGCCTTCACAAGATCATGCTTTTCGGAGCAAAAAGGACATTAGTGCCGTGGCAGAAAATCAAACATTGTACCTTGTAATTTGCTGTCAATACTACGACACCTCTTCATGAAAATCTGTCACGGTTGAAACTTCTTTTCCTTTATAAAATGGTTTAATTTTGTATGTGTTTCTTTTATATATTATATAAAACGGTTGTCTGTAATGTTTGAAACATATTTTTAAATCACAGGACGGATGTACATATTTTGCCATTCTTACAGGACTACTCGCACTTCTCCACATTTCTTCCATATCTGGTAAATATTAATGCCAGGTTTATCTCATATATATATATTATGACGTAAATCTTAGCCCTTCTTTCCATCTTATATATGGTTACATGTGGTCAGATATTGGGATATTTTTTATTTTTTAATGTACAGAATCGTCAAAACGTTAGCAGCTAAATACTTGGACCAAAAAATTATAAGGGGACTTTGATTGATTTTGATTTGATTTGATTTATTTTTCCATTTCAAAATAAGCTTACATGATAATATCGATTCAATGACTAAACGTGAAACAATGTAATAAATTTGTATATATCAACCAAACAATACAAAGATAAAGATATATATTGAGAAGAGTACAAATATACTTAACAAAAAAGGGATCATTGTTGACTTTTAATGTATTTTAGCTAAAAGATGTGGTTCTAAAATGGAGTCTGGTGGTGTATTGCAGTTTGAGATGAACTCCTGCCTTCCGATTCGTGGTGTCAATGGAGAAATGCTACGTTCGATCCCTAAACCAATGGGTCCATTTTTCATGCCGATTCCAGGCATCAAGCAGCAATTCGTATGCGGATTGTCGCGTAAGTTCGAGTAAATCATCTCTCAGATCAATGTTAGACTTTTGAGTTTCGTTTTATCAGTTTATTATTTGATAGAAGTCACAATCCGGAATAAAAGAAGATTTTTATAATTATTAGAAAGATGATTTGAAGCAGACAGTGACAACAGATGTTTTTTTCTTAACAATGAGAAAGAAAGGAAATATTTTTCAATGACATACCAATAAAACCTATCATTCTTGCTGTGGTTGAACCAAAAAATACTGCAAAGTCGTGAAAATAAATGGAAATATAAATGACACGGGGGTCTCTCATATCAATTCCCATACCTGACATTATAAATATACCTATTATTCTGATAATGCTTTGACCTGAAAGTATCACAAAGTGGTGGAAAGTGAAGAAATTAGTCAAGTTTTAAATTAAAAATAAATTAGTTAATTTTCGTGGTATCATTCATTCTTCTCTCCTTTGAAATAAAACTGGCAGTTGGTTATTTCATATCAGTGTTCATACCTTACATACATTATTCAATCAAAATGAATCACAACTTGCAGAGAATAAAATAGCAAATTACAATGCTTTTCTCCTCGTGAAATTGGTTAAGTTTTGACTCGGAAAACTAGGCATCGATCTCATGGAAGAATATTGAGCAAATGTTCTGAAATCAATTTTCGTGCTTTATTACTTATACGGATGTTTGATTATATTGTTCTTGAGTGTTCTTCAATTTCCTTTCAACTCTGTGGATAAAGGTCACGTACGTTTGCCCAGAATAGATTGCGTTACTTCTTGTTTTTTCTGTGCGCTGTTATTTTGAATAATTAAATATCGATGGTGCAGGCACAAACGTTATTTCTTTTTTTTATCTGGAGAAAATTTGATTCCATCTGAGTACATTAAAAAAAAAAAATCATAAAATGATATATTGAAATTTATTTCAGCCAAAATTTGGACAGATCGGTGTTTCTTGTTTAATTATGTAGATCTTAATGTAAGGAAACCCGCCCAAAGATAGAATCTGGACGAGTGGCGTGAGATAGATCTAAGGATGATATCATTATGATTTAATCTCTTTCTCTTTCTTTCTCTCTCTCTCTCTCTCTCTTTCTCTAGCTCTATTTGAAATTTTGCATTACCAAGCGAGCCTTTTTTGTATTGATTGTAGAAGCAAGCAAGTGTTGAGCTTTTACTCATACTGGATCTTTATTTATGTTCGATCTGTACATTTTAACCTCTTCTAAACAGACTTTATCTAAGTTTTTCCTTTCATTCCCAGATTGTGACAGAAACCCCTGTGATAACGGCTGGTGTGAGGAGGCTATGGAGGGCTATGAATGTCATTGCTCAACTGGATTTAAAGGGACACACTGCGATAAACGTGAGAATAAAACTCTTGACAAAGCTAAGTGTTTTATAAAGCGCCTTAACAGTTACAAGAAACTGGCTAAAAGCTCTTTCCCTAAACTAGCTGTAAAAATATTTCAATATTTTTATCTTCATCTAAATTTACTCGTAAGTCAATGAGGTAATAGTTGGTACCTATGATGAAAGTAGCGTGTAAATCTTTTTTTCAGGTAAACTGCAGTCAAGGTTCTGAAAAACAACCAAAGCCTAAAAATTACAAATACCCCAGAAAGGAAATTAATGCCACCCCACCTCTCTCTCTCTCTCTCTCTCTCTCTCTCTCTCTCTCCCTCTCTATGGATACCCCTGTCAACAGGTGAATAATTTTGTAATAACTATATGTTTTACGCCCGAGGATGATTTCTCAACTTTTAAAGGGAGAGCTGATGGTAAGCTGTAAAATGCAATACAATTTTGCATTGATTTGATTTAGCAATGGCCAAGATCTTCGTGGCAGTGCACACCGTGTCGAAATTATTTGCTGCAGACCTACAAGATGACCTAGTGTTCACTACAGTTCCGGCCTCCCCAAAGCCACGTGCTGTAACGTATGATTTTGTATCAAGGAAGATATACTGGTGTGACTGGCCTGAAGAAAAGGTGTATCGTGCTGATGTAAGCGGTGCAGACAGAGAGACAGTAATCAGTACAAGCTCTGGTAAGAAGATTGTTAATTGTTCGGGGAATTTCTGTGGTACTACTTCTTACTTATCCTACGATTAATTTGTCCTTTATTTCATTGGTCCTACGTTTCATTGATCATACGTCCCTTTGGTCATACATCGTTTTTGTATATGTGTTATTGGCTTTTCGTCTAATTAGTCATACATCGCAACGGTCCTTCTTCTCACTGGTCCAATATCCCATAAGTCCTAGATTAGTCCTGTGTCCCATTGGACATCTCATCGGCCCTGCATGTCATTGGTCCTGCGTCTTCTTTGTCCCATGTTCCATCAGTCATATTTCTCATTTGTCATACTTTTCGTTGGCCCTACGTTACACTGGACCTGCATCTCTTATTTTCTGGGTTTCTCTGACCTTTCTACCCATTTTTTTATGTCCCATTGTGCTTGGGTTATTGGATCATACAACTGGTATCACTTTTTTTATAGTTGGCCTTAAATTCCATTAGTGGTATTTACGATTGCCTTTAGAATTTGGATTACCTTTTTACGCATATAATAAGGGTTCATGTTAGGTGTACATTTCATGGACCCATAGGATTGTTTAGGCCTACTACCAATAGTCAGTACAAGGGTACGTGGCATCTGTTTGTTCTAATGGCATGAATGGTGCTATACTTAACAATGAGCTCTATAAATCTAAGTCAACCTTCGTCCCGGCCTTTTACACTTTTCATTATGGTTTATGGTTGATCATGTGAATGGCAATTAAGTTCGGGAGGACTGTTTTATGTCTTCGATCAAATAATTGTCTTTTTATGATAATAATTGGTCCCCATTAATAGATAACCATTTGCGTTGTCTCTTGTCATAGATCCAAAAGGATTGGCCATTGCTGAATCATCCAGAACTCTCTACATATCCTATTCTAACTTAGATAAGATAACATCCGTGCCGATAGGAGTTGACAGCCCTACACCTGGAAACGAATCTGACTTTGTCACCGATATAATAAACCCTAAATTACTTATCGTCGATGAGCAGCAAGGGTACGTCCAAAACATCTTAAATGTGGGAAGGTTGTCGGACATGCCTTGGCGACGAACGACAAGCTATAATTTGCAAAATAAGCCACAAAAATTAAGGTTCTCCCTTTTTTTTTTGCTGACCGCTATTCAAACTAACATTCTCTGAATAGTTATTCTGAGTATGACATTGGGATATCCCCTTTTTGTTATAATCTATATGCCATATATGAAGGAATAGAGTAAGGTTTAAAACCTCTAAAACACATATACATGTACAAAAGTGATTACAAAAGCATCCACACGAGATTTTATTATGATCTCTTAATTCAATTTGAATATTTTTTATATTTTAAATCGATTTTTTTTTCATGTGTTCACAGCAAACATATGATAAAATAAAAGAGAGTCTTATCCAATAGGTAATATTTTCCTCTTTCAAATCGTTTTTTTTTTTATTGCTTAATTGTCAGATGCATTAATTGTTGTAGCCATAGATATCGTTAATTGCAAATGCCCCAAAAGATATATGTTGATGTCATGGTTATCTATCAATGTCTTAGATATCTCTACTGGTCAATGAAAAGTACGATAGAACGCACATTTCTCAATGGGACTGGGAACATTGATGTTATCCATTCTGACACAACCCTTTGGAACTCCATTACTGGGTTAAGCATCGACCTTAACAGTAAGTATATAGTCTTTCATGGTTTTCATAAAGATTAAAGATAATAGTCATGTATAATTTCAATAAAGACCAAAAACAATAAAATACGTTACTTTTTTTCGTTTCAGTGGTCTATAAATTTCGTGAGCATTGTAACAATTCTGTCCACTAAACAAATAAGATTTCGCAAGAATATACTTAAATATGTTTTGCATATGATAAAGGGAAAGCTTTTTTTAAAAATGGAAGATGGTTTGGTATCATTATCTATGTAATGCAAGAGGTGTGAGGAAAGTTCGCAAGTTATCCCCTTTTCTGAACATCTAAATGAGTACAGTCTTATTAGGGTGTCTTCATGGTAAAAATATTGGTAAAAATATGGATTCTGTTCATCTGTTGCATATACATTGTTGGTGGTGTGTAGTAGGTATGCATGCTTGTGCGTGTGCGCGTGAGGGTAGGTATGCTTTTGTGTATGTGTGCGAGTAGGTTTGAGTGTGCGTGGGGTGTGGGGTGTGTGAGTGTGCGTGGGGGTGCGTGTGTGTGGGGATGTGTGAGTGTGCGTGGGGGTGCGTGTGTATGTGTGTGTGTTTGTGTGCGTTTATGCGTACAGGCGCGACTTGTGTCTCTGTGATTATATAAACTAACAGCGGTTTTCGAAGATATGTTTTTCTTAGTTACTGTTATGGAAATAAAAAATCGTGTAATTTACGCTCTACATACTTCATTTTATTTTTTAACGATTGTTTTATTTAACAGGAAGCGTACGGCGGATCTTTGTCTGTAGTTATAACTTACGAAGGACATTTTACATAGACGTTAATGCATCTAGTGTTAATGAGCTCACTGAATACTTGGATATTACTGACGATGGGGGCCTTAGCGACGTGGTCTATTTTGAAGGCGTCCTCTACTGGACAAAGTTGGGTGATCGGACGGGCATCAGTATGATGAAGGACTATGAGCTTGCCAATCGGTCCTACAGCTTTCAAGAATTCCCCCAGTATGTTTATAATAAGCTTGATAAAATGCACATTGCTTACTTGGAACCGTAATTTCGTTTTTGACGTCCTGAGTTTATACAAGTACCTTCAAGACAAACTATCCCCCCCCCCAAAAAAAAAAAAGAATACCGACAACTACAGGCCTCTTGCTAATTACTATTACATAAACACCCTGAAAACTGCCCTTTTGCTGCCTTTCGTATAATAATCGACCCCTAAAATAATTACTACCATGCTAGAGGAAAAACCGATTACTGAATTCTGGCATCCACCGGGTGGTACCTAACTATCAGGGGTTGTAGAGAAGTGTTCGGCAAGAGGTTTAAGGAAAATTTAGTCGGTTGGAGGTATACGCTGCTGCATGGAAAACCTTTGCCGATGAACCTGTTCAGGGGAGAATCTTTTTTTGCATTCAATTTTACAAGTGTGGATGGGAGGTCCGGAGTGATCTCGAACTGTCTTGAATCGTTGACGACTCTTGCCAAACAGGTTTCAGTTGATAAACTGATCGGCATCAAAAGTCAAAACATGAACAACTGCTCGCTGTCATTCGTCAAACGTTGGCATGGTATTGACAACGAATTCCACAATTATGGGTGGAATTTCATGTCAGTATTAATGAATGGAATCGAATTTCTTCCAAACTGCGGGGGGCTGATCGGCATTGGTTACCGTTTGTGGCTTTTTTTTTTCTGTGGTTGTCTGAAGTGGGCAGTTGTATCTTGTGGCTTGTTCGGTTGTATCTCAGGAGTGACTGATGATTAAGGCAATTTAACATTATTATAGGATCACGCAACCTTTTGAAGAATTACATGAAATGTTTGTAGAAAGCAAAATAAAAGGGACGCTTTTTTGTGCAAACTAATGGTTAAGATATAAGTAATGTTTTGATAAGTAATATTGGTATTGTAAACAGTGTTATAATACTATAAAAACGGATGTTATTGTATACTATTTTCGTTGTAATTAATTCAAAACCTTTACTTCCACAAAGAGAGTTTGGCAAAAGGTTTATACTTCATTCTATTTTCTATTAGACTACACATTTTACAATGACCGCCAGTAATATCTAATTCGTCATTTTGTATTTGTGTGTTTGCGTATTTTCAGTGTTCCACATTTTCTTGTGTTTTCCAGTGTCATATGTTGTTGTTTTTTTTTTTGTTTTTTTTTTGTATATATATATATATATATATATATATATATATATATATCTGATTATAATTCGAAACCGTGCTTTATACATGCATATTAATGAATTGGTTATATTCGGTTTTATGGGGCGTAATCTTTTCGGATTATCGTCATAATACATTCTATTCATCAATATAGGATGAATTTTACGTATCAAGTGCAATTCTTTCATTCTTCGTTTGTATTAACTAAGTTTTGCATTGTATATAACATTAACACCGAAACATAAAAGAACAAGATCGCAAAGACTTTCAAGAAATCAACTCAAAGGTTATTTCAGTAGCCTATTGTATTTCCTACAGAAATCAACTTCGGATTATGTCATTGTAATATTCCACATTTCTATAGGTGATGCAAAATGCTTTTGAAATTACCTTGATTTGTGGAAAGTCTTCGCGAGATCATCGTATTAAAGGTCAATTACATGTTTCTTAATCCTGTCGGCGTCAGTGCATTGTGATTCGGTTACCATGTGAAAGAGATATTGTCTGTGTCAATTAACATTCCTAATTAACAGGTTTAAATATATATGTTTAATACCTCTCATAATTGATTTATGACTAAATCGTAGATTATATATTACAAATTTATCATATCTGTATCATTTTTTAAAGACTTATCAAAGGATTTAATCGTAAGAGTTGTATATAAAAATGAATGAAATTACAATCATTATATAACTATAGTTATAGGAATGATGAATTCAGGCTTTTAAATATGAAGTACATAATTTTTATAAATTCTTGTGATATTATGTTCTTCCAGATCACAAAATGAATAACTCTTTCCATGACTACAAACTCGAGTTCTTACGAAATTAATTTCTTCTTGAAATTTACATGTAATATCAGATCTATATGCAATAACTGAGATTTTACTTGTAAAAAAATGCAGTAGCCCTGTACACAAATAATAAATAAATACTAGGATTTAGTTAGGATAGTATTTTCATTTGCGTTTCAGTGTTATTGGTTCTTCCTCTTTTTTAAAAAGCTTTAATTTAAACACTTTATGAAAAATTTCCACAAGATTCTTAACTGCATTATTCAAAATTCTTTCGCTAAATACAATTAGGTGTTGTGGTCTAGTGGATAAGTCCCTTGACCGTGAACCACAAGGCACAGCATTAGTGTGTTTTGGGAAGACATTAATCTACAATTGCCAAACTTTTTTTTATAATTTTAATCAAAACATTTTATAAAAATGTGGAGTAAATGGGTACCTGGCAGGAATTAATTCCTTGAAATGCTAGATCGCCATAAGAACATCCGCGCTAAAGCCGGGTTAAAGTTGCTCGGGGGTCATGTTTAGATGGCGCTTCACGCAACTCTTGCTAAAATCCCACTGGGTAGCGCCATGACAGTTTACCAGTCTAGACTGAATCCGCGAAAAGATGACGAAGTCGCTATCCCGATCTGCCGAACTAACGTAATAGGCCAGGAGCCTGTCCTGAAATAGTCAACCCATTTTACATATGAGATTTGACCCCTTAAAGTTGCTAAGACCATCCATGTCATTCACAAAAAGCTTATCAGCTCGAACGAAGCTGCCGGGTTTGGCCCCCAGAGCCCCCAAAAGGGACCCCAAAGTCGCGTCGATTTCAACCCATCTAACATATGCGCCAAACTTTGCCATAAGGAAGGTGTATGACTATACATTACCAGAACACCAAAACTGACAAAATTTTCTGTTGGGATGGGTTGTCAGACCACCCCTAAAAATTGGGGGAAATTTTTCCCCTTAAGGCCCATGGACAAAATTTTGTGAGAAGGAAGAGTTATGGGTGTATGAAACAAAAATATAAAAACTTACCAAATTTCCATCGGGAAGGGGGTGTAACATGCCCCTGAAAAAAACACCAAAGTGCCCCTAAACCAAGCTTTGCTGCCCAAATTGCTGTGGATGTAGAGAAAAAACTTTTTTTTGCATTACAACCTTAATAACTCCAAAGTGTCTCATTCAATTCAGATAGAATTTACATAGTACAGTTTTGAGTATTGTAACTTTCTCGGGGTGCAATTTGGTGTCAAATGATCATTTCAATAATAATTTATTAAATTGTGAAAATTGTACTACTTTCTCAAAAGTAGTCAAATGATATAGGATTATGTAAACACTCACATTGTCCATCTGCTCCTGTTTGGCAAGGCATAATAGAGAGCTTGCAAGGTATTTGTGTAATTAACACATGAATGGTAGATTTCAGCATGGCAGCCACATAGCCCAGATACTTAACACGCTCCTCTATTATGTATTGTCAAACAGGTGCAGATAGACAGTAGGTGTGTTTACATAATCCTGATAATATAATTTGACTAATTTTAAGAAAGCAATACAATTTTCACAATTTAATAAATTATTATTAAAATGATCTTTTGACACCAAATTTCACCCAAAGAAAGTTACAATACTCAAGATTGTAGTAGGTAAATTTAACATGAATTGAATAAGACAATTTGGAGTTGTCAAGGTTGTAAAGCCTAAGAATGGTCTTTCTCTAAATCCAGAGCATTTGGGTAGCAAATCTGGGTTTAGGGGCACTTTGGTGTCTTTTTTTTCAGGGGCATGTTACATCCTCTTCCCGATGGAAATTTTTGTAAGTTTTTATATTTTTGTAATGTACACCCATAACTCTTCCTTCTGACAAAATTTGATCCATTGGCCTTAAGGGGAAAAATTTTCCCCAATTTTTAGGGGCGGTCTGACAACCCATCCCGGCAGAAAATTTTGTCAGTTTTGGTGTTTTGGTAATGTATAGTCATACACCTTAATTCTGACAAAGTTTGGCACATGTTAGATGGGTTGAAATCGACCCGACTTTGGGGTCCCTTTGGGGGCTCTGGGGGGCCAAACCCGGCGGCTTCGTTCGAGCTGACAAGCTTTTTGTGAATGACATGGATAGTCTAAAGAACTTTAAGGGGTCAAATCTCATATGTAAAATGGGTTGACTATTTCCGGACAGGCTCCCAGACTATAAATGAAGTCATTTGCACGTGCGGTCTTGGCCGCTTTCGACGCATACTTTCTCCCAGCCAATGTGTTATATAACTACACACACTGACACACACATGCACTGGCCGTATGTGTACGGAGGGACAAAAAAAATCAATTTAGACCCCTATATACAGGCCGCCCTCGCCGGTAGCGCCTATCTAGCTCGCTTAGCGCGTATCCGGACAACTACCCCCTGGACAATTACCCCCCGGACAACCACCCCCCGGAAAACCACCCCCTGGACGACTACCCCCCCCCTGGACAATTACCCCCCGGACAACCACCCCCCGGAAAACTACCCCCTGGACGAAAACCCCCTAGGGCAACTACCCCCCCAGGACAACTACTCCCTAGGACAACTACCCCCCAGGACAACTACCGCCCAGGACAATTACCCCCCAGGACAACTACCCCCCAGGACAATTACCCCCCGGACAACTACCCCCCGAACAACTACCCCCTGGACAGCTACCCCGGAAAAATTGTCCTGGGGGTAATTGTCCTGGGGGGTAGTTGTCCTGGGGGGAGTTGTCCTGGGGGTAATTGTCCTGGGGGGTAATTGTCCTGGGGTTAGTTGTCCTGGGGGGTAGTTGTCCTGGGGGTAGATGTCCTAGGGGGGTAGTCGTCCAGGGGGTGGTTTTCCGGGGGGTAGTTGTCCGGGGGTAGTTGTCTAGAGGGTAGTTTTCCTAGAATCCGCTAGCGGCATGCGTGCAATACATGCGCATAATATGCACAGGGACTTTCCCTATGCTTATGATATGTGTTCATGTATCGCACATCGATCTTGAGCGATTTCCCGGTCAATTTTAAACTCTTGCCAATCAAATTCGTAAAATGGTAAATCAAATTAAACGATACCTCGCGTATCGTGTCAATCGATCATTTCAATTAACACAAACAGCAAGCAATTTCATTTTAGAGCACGCAATTTCGCTTTTGAGCGGTCAAAAGTGTTACTAGGGAAACAATTTCATTTTAGAGTACGCAATTTTGTTTCTGAGCGATCAAAAGTGTTTGTAGGAATTCATTTTCGTTCATGTGCGGTGGAATTTGAAATTTCTGCAGTCAACTTAAGAAGTCACGGCTGGTGAACGTGTTTCGAGCATTAAAATTCGTTTTTAGGAAGTCGATTTTCTACTTTATTCATTCAATTTAGAATCATTGTGTACGATGTATCCGCGTGGACACAATAGACATTTTAATCTATTACATGCCTTTACAAGTACATACACAAACGTACATACAATTTACTTTCCAAATTTGTGTTTTCTTCTTCATCTTGTTCGGCCCCCCCCCCCTTTTCTCTTCATGTTCTTTTTTCTTCAGTTTTCTTCTTTTTCTTTGGTATCATTCATGACTTGTTTTCTTTATTCTTCTTTTCTTTTCTTTTTCTTTTTTTTTCTTTCTTTATTTTCATTTCATTCTTAATTTCTTGTATATGTTTTTCTTGTACATGTTATCTACTTATCTTGTGACTTTTCATTCCTTGTGTGCATGTTTGTGTTCAGCGTTTCATATTTTTCATCTTTATGTTTATCTTTCTCTCTCTCACACACACACACACACTTTTTTTTTTTTTTTTTTTTTTCAATGATCTTTATTTCGATTCCACTCAGTAATTATACATAAATCATACTTCAACATTTCAATGAAAGTAAATGCATATGACAAATAAAACAGATTTTCTTGTAACATTTTCTATAAATGAATAATTGAAATTCGAAAAATTTGAAGAAAACATTAAATGAAATCTTTTCATAAAATACCCCCCCCCCATGAACACGAGAATTAATACACATGTATATACATGTATACACGTATAATTAATAAAAATAATTCTTCATTGCAAAATGGAAATGACTAATACAGACTGACTTCATACAAAAAAAAAAAAAGAAGATACAATTCATAGGTTATCAATCATACTCACGAAATAAAAATATCCTAAATCAATAGGCCTACATAATTATACGCCTACAATGAGTCAGAAAAAACAAAAGAATGAAATCAATCCATAAAAACAAATTATACCCTTCCCAAAACAAACCATTACCAACCCCCCCCCCCCACACACACACACCCTCCCTCTCTCTCTCTCACACACACCCATACACACACCACACGCCCACCCCCACACGCACATACACACACACACACACACACACCCACACACACACAACACAATTACAGTAAGGTTACCCGTTCACACTCATATTTACCTTTAGTTCTTCCCATTTTTGTAGGTGTACTGACAACCTACCCGTTTTCGTAGCTAATTCCTTTTCTTCCCCTATAAAATCCGTAATAATTTTTTGTATCTTGATACTGGAAGGTAAATGACCTTCTGCCCTTGATTTAAAAATTGTATATTTTACCCAAATTATAATGCTATTCACACACTTAATTCTATTTGAGTTGCCCGATAGTCCTAAAAATATATCTCGCCACTTCATATCCCTTAATTCAACTAAATCAAAGTGTTCAATAGTAAATTGCCATAACTCTTTGACCTTCCCACAATTGGAAAATAAGTGTAAGTAGGTTTCTTTGTCCTTTTTGCAAAATGAACAGAAATCGTCCTCAACGAAACCAAACTTCATTAGCTGTACTTTTGTGTATATGACTCCGTGTAATTGCATGAACTGAAATTCTCTCTGTTTTCTGATAAGTGTTGTGCATCTTGCTGTTATGAAAAGATCACTTATTTCTTTATCCGTTAAGTCAAATTTGCTACTACAATCCTTTACTTGCAAGTTATATGATTCACGTAAATCTTTGACAAAACAGTCATAAATTTTCTTTGATTTTGTAGCCTGAAACATTGTTATCTGACCAGAAATATTTAGGTTCATATCAAAATCAAACAAATCAACTTGCTGAAATTTAACAGAGGGGATGGCGTTCTTCCAACTAGTGGGTATAACATGTGCAATTTCGATAATCTGAAGCAATTGATTCTCGTTTAACCCAATGTTTTGGAAATGGGCCACAGGTTTCAAATGACCATTATCAAAAATATGGTTTACATGGTATATGCCTTTATCAAATAAATCTTTATCAAAAGTCATTTTACCTTTCATACATATATTTCTGTTATTAAAGATTATAGGATTCACTTCATTTTCAGAGTATCTGAATTTTCCCATATCCTGCCAAGCCTTCAACATTTCTAAATAAAATGGAGGTATTTTCAGTGTTAACACACACACACACACACGCACGCACGCACGCAACCACACACACAACCACCCCCCCCCCCCCCCCCTCCTCAACACGAACTACCAGGAGAACCGCTACAATTACCACAGACAATCAACACCAAATAATACGGTACTGTCAAAACAACTTCCATAATCAAATTGTGATTAAAAGGACAATACATGATCACTCATGCATAAACTTTTGAATTCATAAGCCATGTAATTTACTGCACAAACCCATATCCATCATGATTTATCATAAACTCATCAGACAATCACAGCAGTTTCTAAACTGGATAACTTTTCACTTCACCCAAAGCGGATAGCCAATTCCTGCGCAACCTAATTTCATGTCCTTTACAAAAGTGGACAGTGCTCACTCAAGCATAAAACATTTTCGGACTTTTTGGTGTCATATGATAGAAGAGTCTTTCAGCTATCCATATGAACCCAAAACTGGTGTAATAGGGAGACACCCTTTGTATTTTTTTTTGTACTCGTGTCTCCCTTACATAGGTTGTGTCTCCTTTACGTAGGTGGCGCTATTATGACGGAATAAACCGCATTGTCGTGTGTCTCCGAAAAGCGGTATCAAGTAAAATATGGGTATGTGTGTGTGTGGGTGTGTGTGTGGGGGGGGGGGGGTGTGACGTGTGACCGGGAAATCCTATATTATTATCATTTTAACCATAACAATTTCCTGAATACCTATGTTTAGTTATTGACTACTTATGACATGTTTTATTATACAGAAAGCAGTCAGGGAGACAAGTAATATTGGAGGACACTGGGTGTGCTTGATTTACGAAACAAGTTCCATATCACACGCCTTTAAAGCCATACAGTAGGCAGTTTCCATGTGCAGTATACGTCATAATTCGCTGGAAATGCCAATTGGTGTACAAGTCTGGCACACAGCAAACCTGCTGTCCAGTCAAGAAATACCTTGTCATCTGAGAGTCTTCGGGTGAGGGAAGTGTGAGATAATGACTTTACCATATGGGAATGATGGGTGGAAAATACAGAGTATTACATAAGGCCTGTTGGTCATAAGACTGAAGTCCACGTGCTTGACAACACCTGTTATTGGGTAAATACTCGTATGGTGTCAAATTCCCTATGAGAGCCTACGACTATGGTTCTTTAAAGGAAACCAAAACCCAAGGAGAGAATCAATGTTATTGGAAAGTGAAAATTCAGAGAAGCACTTTACAAAAAGTTTCATTAAAATTGGTTAAAAAATGAGAGAGTTATGGAAGTTTGAAAAGTCTCGTTTTACTTTCTATGGGGATCCTCAAATTGGCAAAATTGCTTCAAAATGGCTGATTTTGTGAACAACTCTCCATTTGTTTTGTACACAGATTTTCAGATTTTCCCCATTATCTCTCAGGGTGCTCCTTGTCTCCTCCTGAACTCGACATATGTGGTGTAAAACAACCAATCAATATAAAACAATCAATATAAATTGAACAATATACAACATATTAAAAATATTGTCATGTACATAAATGTTGTTATTTTTAATATGTTGTATATTGTTCAATTTATATTGATTGTTGAATATTTTTTAAAGAGATGTGAAATAAAATTGAATTGAATGAATTAATTAAATACATTTTCCCATTATATATGTTGAGCTCAGAAGAAGATTAACTGCACCTTGAAAGATAATGGGGAAAATCTGAAAATCTGTGTACAAAACAAATGGAGAGTTGTTCACAAAATCAGCCATTTTGAAGCAATTTTGCCAATTTGAGGATCCCCACAGAAAGTAAAACGAGACTTTTCAAACTCCCATAACTCTCTCATTTTTTAACCAATTTTAATGAAACTTTTTGTAAAGTGCTTCTCTGAATTTTCACTTTCCAATAACATTGATTCTCTCCTTGGGTTTTTGTTTCCTTTAATAACCTCCACCCATGCTGCTCCTGTACCATTTATAAAAGCTAGATGAAGAGATATGACAGATTTTACGTAAATTTCTTTGCAAATTATAATTATAAAAAAATGCTGCACATTGGATGTTAACCTTGAAAATTTTGTGACAAAAATCTGCGATATAGTAGATGGAAAGTTTGGATGCACATGCCTATATACAGCAATGTTTAAATAATTTTTAAAGAAATATAAGTCTTATCTGACAAGTAATTGCCTTGTTCATGAAATACATCGCCGCGGAAAACAGCGCGGCTCAATGGTCACGTGTGTTCACTGATGCGGAACTTGTCTCGATAACGGAGGAAACCTATTGTCCTCCAATAACGGCTTTCTCTCAGAATCCTATTTTCAAATGCTTTCTAATGAACATCTACTAATAAAATCCCAGGTGCATGAGGTTAGAACTGAGACAAACTTCTCCTCGCGTCTCTCTCTCTCTCTCTCTCTCTCTCTTTCTGTTGTATGGGGCTGATCTGAACCAAACTTGTTCAATTATTCAAAATTAATTTTTTTATATCAATACTTCTCCCAGAGTAGCGTAAAAGTATGGTTTGAAGATAACCACTTGAAAAAAGGAAAGTAATTACTGGCATGCTGCCTGGTTTTCAAAATCGATATTAATGGTTTTGGTTTTGACATGATTTTGCGTTGCTTGGTGACAGATGTTGGAGATGGCACTCAACAAGTGGCTTAAACAATACCTTGGAAACGTCCCTCTTTCTCCTCCGAACTGCGTTATGATGAACATGATGAAGTGATTTTGTGAAAGAAAAGGTTCTCTGTCGCCCTCGCGCCCTTCAAGTGAACTTATAATTCCAGGCCCTTGATTGATTATTTGTAGGCAAAATAACACCAGAAATCTCAAGCAACATGGGAACGCTCGCTTTCCCAACAGCTTGGATTGCTCTGTAGACCTTATTTTAATTTGGGTGGGTCACAAATTTTGAATCTTCTCTAAAACAGGCAACTTAACGTTGGCGCTCTATAAAGAAAAAATCTGGGTTTGATTATTCGTTGAACCTTAAATTGTATGAATCCGACGACAAAGTATATTGAGATAGAGGACAAGGAAGAACATCATAAAGCAGGATGAAGGAGGTGCGTTCATCTTTTAGTTCCATCTTGCTTGGATATTGAAATATGTGCGTGTGCGATGGGGTTTATTTTGGTGTGGGTGTGTGCGTATGTTGCCTTCGGCTAACGGGGTTTTGGGCTCTGGTGAGTTTTGAAAACAAAATAATTTGCGAGAAGCAAATATCTGGTGTTGGTCTTAAGTATACGAAGTAATATCAAGCAAAAAAGCAGTCTGAAATTGTTTTCAGTGTATCATTGTTGGTAATTCTTCATTTATTGCTTAAAACAAATAAATTTGGATAGTTGCCTAATGTGTTTGATTTCTTCGGGATCAACTATTCTTTTATGTATGTGAAGGGATTGGCAATTACAAAGATCAATTAAACATAGCGCGTTTCGCTTCTTGGAACATTTTCACTGTGCGCTTATTTGTTTCTTCAGTTGTTAATCAAATTTAAAGTCAAATGCAAATATGTAGGCCTTTCTATATTTCCGACGCAAAATCAACAATTTTTCCTTAGACAAAAGTGATACAAATCTCAAATGAATTATCAATAAACACAATTTACTTCTGCATTCAATATAAACATGTCGAATGAACTGAGAATGAAATGATACTATTGGAAATAGTGTGCCTAAATGATGTAGACCGAGTCTGAATGTTACAGCAAAATTTAATACGGATTACAGCAAAATTTAATACGGAGAGCATTTATGAAATGACGTATTGATAAATTATTTGGCAGTGGCGTATCCAGTCATCGGTAAAATGGGGGGGGGGGGGGCACTCGTTTCCAAAGATTTTTTTTTTCTGAAGGCCTCTCCTTTCGATGGTTCGTTACTTGGAACATAAGAAACGGTTCATTACTCTGAAGTTTGATATAGGGTCCTATATCTGTATATCATTTTCGGAATTTTATGAACTGTTTTTTTTTTCTGAATTACGAAAAATCAGAGTAACGAACCTTGGGCATAATAATCTTTGGGATTAATGAGTCCTCGGATTATTTAATGAACATCGGAAATTATCAATCTTCGGAAAAAATCATTAAAGCAGGGGCCGAATCGTCCCCCGGCCCAGGGGATATACCAGGGCAACCACACGTTTTATAGACCATTTAAGTTTTATTTATGATTTTTCAGAACCTTGATAATACACAGAGGTGTTTTGAAGACCAAATGCCACTTACACGTAATTCTGCAATGGTTGAATTTGCTTTTCATAACAGATCAAAGGATGTGTTCAGTGCTGGTTGATTTGGGGAGGAATGCTCATACTTCTACAAATTTCATTTATCTCTGGTAAGAGTAAAAAAATGCACAAAGAATGCTGTAAAGTGTCCCGTAATAAATTGATATTCATACTTGATTTTCGTCATTGCCTAATAAAGGGGTGACATACGAAAATGCACATTCATTGTCATTTTTATTTTCATTGCCATTGCCAAAATTAAAAACGAAATAATGTCCAACATATTTTTAGGGAGAATATTGTTCGTAGGTCAAGCAGGTCAAGTTTAAGAAGGTGTCTAACAAAATACCATTTTTGTCTCGCCTGAGTAAGGGAGCGACACTATAAGCGTCAGTATTTCCGTCTTTGTCGGCGTTGACGTTGTCAACAACCATTCTGTTATCACACTATCTTTCTATGGATTTGAGATTGAATCACCAAATTCATTCCACATGTGTATCTCTTGAAGGTACATGCTATGGTTGTAAATTTTTTCAAGGTCAAAGGCTGACATTTGCCTCTTCCACAATTTAGTGCCAAAGGCATTGATTTTCAGGTTGCTTGTCCATCCATCATTCCATTTGTCCATAATTTCAGTGATCTCGTCTGTTCGTTTTTATTTTTAACAGCATTGGTTTTCTCACTTGGCGAAGAGTAAAGTTTATGAAATAAAGTATTAACAGCATTGTCTCATTTTCAAGGCATAAAATGGGGGTAACCTCGCTAGTCATAAGGACCGCAATTCATAAGGACCACTTATTCATAAGGACCGCTATCCATAACGCGTGACTAAATAATAGCGGTTTTGTACGAATAGCGGTCCTTCTGAATAGAGAGCAAACCATAGACAAATTTCCTCGCTATTCATAAGGACATCTATTCATAAGGACCACAATTCATAACTACTCATAAGGACTGCTATTCATAGCGCGTGTTAAATGAATAGGGGCTTTCTATGAATAGCGGTTCTTATGAATAGCGAGCGGACCCGATAAAATGTATGTAACATCATCATTATTGTTTAGTATGATAAAGCTGCCCGACAAAAGTTCACATTCTCATTCGCATAGCGAGATGCAGGTAAGACGACGCTTGGCGTTTGCCTTGTTACTCTAAGAAGACCATAATAGATTAACAGAAAACATCTTACTCTTGCGTCAAAGAATTGAAAATTAGTGAAGTGGGTGCTTGTCTTGCAGAGATAAAGGATTAATCACTTGAAGTGTTTTTGACTAGTCCATGCACAACGTGGAATATGAATTGCTTGCCTTCATGTAAAGATTTTTCTCATTATCTATTTATCATTAGCTGATAAAGAGATATTGGTCATTGAGAATGTGTATTTACATGTATGTATATTTGTGTATGGTTTGTAAACGGCTGACTAATGAGGAGAAACTCTATAACAGTAACTATTTTCCTTATGGCTATCATTGGACAATAGCCGTTTGTATTCCTTGTTTTCCTTGTTTCTATACTCCTTAACGGTTTGCCTGGCATGTCAGGAACTGAAATAATAAGATTTCACTTTTAGGCTTGGGATGTGGATCTATTAACGAGACGGGGCCTGCTGATGTAGTGCAATTTCTGAATAACCCATGTGTACCAATCCGTGGTGTCAATGGAGAAATGGTTCGTACGGTCCCGAAACCAATGCATCCATTTCTTCAGCCGATTCCAGGCATCAAACAACACTTCATATGCGGATTGTCGAGTGACCATGGTGAGTTCCAATGTCATTTGCAAATTAACTTTCAGATAAATGAATAAACAAAACAAAAAAACCACCTAAGGAAATTTCAGTAACCCAACGCATAACCTATCGACAGGTGCGAACATAATTCGAACATGATTTTCGTGACTTAACAACCATGAATAATTTTGTGAGGTAACAGCTTTTCGAAGCTCTAATAGTATTTCGATTGCACGGTTCATTCATTGGAATCATTTGCAGTTTTTGAATGGAAGGGAGCAGTTTATATAGATAATTATATCTTTTAAAATTTTAATTAAAAATATGTACTAATTTTCACAATCCCTTTTTCATGACCCACTGTTCGTACATGTATTGTTATCTTCCCGGACATAAATAGCTGGTAATTAACTGGTTGTTAACTTGCTCTCAAACCTACAATCATATGCCTTTATCTCCAGTTGATTTTCCTATTAGGCGTAAAGCACAGTTTTAATCCTCTTCAGAAGATAGTGAATGCGAGGTCTCATTCAAGGTTGCATAGCAATTAGTGCTCTATTGGTGCAATAATGATAATAACAATAGTGGGTTCTTGTATAGCGCACATGTCTGGCAGACTTGACACTCTTGGCGCTCCACAATGTATGTTATATAGGGATTATAGTGCTCAGAGCAAACAATGAAATTGCCCCCCCCCCCCCTGAAAAAAAAAAAAAAAAAAAAAAAAAAAAAACACAAAACACAAAACAAAACACAAAACAAAACAAACAAACAAACAAACAAACAAACCAAACAAAACACAAAACAAAACAAAACAAAAAACAAAAAACAAACCAAAAACAAAACAAAACAAAAATATTAATGATGCATGTTACTTTACAAGCAAGCAGGGAGCAAAGCAACCGAACAGTAGATTTTTTTTTTTTTTTTTTTGCATTTTTAATCCTTAGAAATGCAATTTCTGTGAACTTTACCCAAGAAAATTTGCAAAGGAGCACTGCAATCAAGTGGTATAGAATTCGAGTTCTGAGCACTGATTAACGGTTTTCCCAAATTGGGCGTCAAATTCATGAAAACCCAGGAGAAATCTTGTTGGGGAATTTAGTAAGGCAAAGGAAAGTTCAGATTTCTTTCAAATGTTGAACCTTTGCAAGTGCTTTTTTAATGCTTTATCCTACATGAAACTCGATGAAACTTAAAGCATACATGTATATTAATAGGGAGAAAAGTAATAAGAATGACATTTCTTTTCTTTTTTTGAAATTTTGAACCCTATAAAAAGCCATTTCTAAACTATATCATAGTTAAATGTATATTGGGGGATGAAATTACAAGATCCTGAAGCAACGTTATGTCAGGGAGCAAGCTTAAGAAAATAATTTGCATTTTACACCTAAAAAGACTTATTTCTAATGAATTTTCTCTGCGTATTGGGGCGTAAATAATCCACAATATAATCATTATATTTTTATTCCTTTTCTGCCCTTTCTCTTTCTCACATTATGTTTTTTGCACACCATTCAAGTAGACCCTGCCAAATAAAGCACACAAAAATAGATGTAGGCCTATACCTAAAACTTAGTAACAGTTTTTTCATATGACAATGGAATGAATAATATAGCAAAAGCCTTTGACCAAATTCACCTAAATTTGCAAATACTTCATTCAAACTTACAAAATGTTTACAGAAATACAACAAATGCAAGTACATTTGTTCCATTGTGCACCTGTATTTCAAACGGTATTACTGTTATCATCATCATCATCATCATCATCATCATTATGATAATGATGATGACGATCGTTATTATTATTATCAGATTATTATTAGATTATTATCATTATCATCATCATCATCATTGTTATTATTACTACTATTATCATCATCATCATCATCATCATCATCATTCTATGATATTAATCTAAAGATTTGTAAAACATGAATTAATTTCACAAGTCTATAATGATTACCTAGATCTTGTATTAGCTACATGATATAGTGTTGCTGCACAAACAACCAAAGTATTTTAAAAATTTACTGGCAAAGAGAGAAAAAACTTTCTGGGGATGAACAAGGCTTGGAACCCTCAATGCCAAGGCCAAGGCATGCCAAAGGCCAAGGCATCCAAGTCCAAGGCCAAGGCATTGAAAAAAAAAACAGGCCTTTAGGCGCCTTAAGGCAAAGGCCGATCATTTAGGCACTACAACACTGATATATATATATATATATATATATATAAACACAACAAAAAAGTAACAGTCACGCATGAGTGAGCAAACATTAAAGGCAAAATTGTCACTTTTCAAAAGTCACAGCCTCATTCTGGGGATTCTGTGAAACGAGATTTCAGCGAATTCGGTTTCTGGTGCATATTTATGTGTTGTTGTTGTTTATTATCCATCGCTTGTCCCCCTCACAGCTATCCCGACACTTTTCTCATTATTATGGTTGGGTGAGCACATTTTTAAAAAAATTCAACCCTCGTGAATTTGAAATTGCAAAATCCATTCAGCTTATTGAAAAAAATAACTCCAGATATTTTTACCAAAATGTATCATCACATGTTGTGTGAACATAAGAGGTTGTCATCGTGTCATGGTTGAGTGAGCACACTCTAAAATGTACTGTTAATACAGCATAAAAAGTGACTCTTGTGACTTTTGAAAAGTGACATTTTTGTCTTTAATGTTTGCCCACTCATGCATGACTTGATGGATCAATCTCATTTTTACAGGGAAGTTAGTCAGTAAGTATAGGAATACTCTTGTAAAGTTATTTTGCTCACAACCCTTTCGTGAAGAAGTTACGCCAATTTGATTAAGGGGAGGGTTACTTTTTTGTTGTGTTTATATATATATATATATATATATATATATATATATAGAAAATAAAGTTCACAACAAACTTCACAAGCACTTTCGATTTAATCTCTTCAGGTGAAGTGATTAAATCGAAAGCGCTTGTGAGGTTAAAAACATGCTCCTCGTGTGTGCATTCTATACGATGTTGTGAACTTTATTTTCTACATATCTTGAACACTGCATTTGTAACCATTTTGTGATATAGACTGTATATATATATATATATATATATATATATATATACTGTAACTATTTTTTTTTCCAAATAGGGGTCTTTGAAATACAAGCCATGCTTACTTGATAGACTCCTCCACTTATGTTTTCCTTTACAATTACAATATTTACATTATATCAGTTATCGCTTTATCAGTGTAAGTCCATTGAATGATGTTCTGTTATATATATGTTCCAATCCACATATTTGCTATATTCCTGTTCTTAGTTTTCATATGTACTGTTTTAAAAAAAAATTGTAAGAGATATATGTTTGTGAAAAATAAATTAACTTTGACACTTTTATCTCTTTCTCTCATTTTCTTCTTTTATTCAAATCAACTTAATACTATGGTGGACTTTCCCTTTCATAGTAAAAGATAGTAAAAGTAAAGATTATGAAGAAATTTTTTTTCACATTTACAAAAATGATCTTGGGTGTCAATCTCCTAAATCTCCGCCCCCACCCCCACCCCACCCCTTCTCTCTCCCTCTCTCTCTCTCTCTCTCTCTTCCGAGAGATAACTATGAAATATTTGTGTATGTCTCACTCCCTAAAAAAGACTTTCAACTGATCAAATGCAATACAAATTTTAATTAAATCCATTTAGAATCGACGGCCAAGATCTTCGTGTCAGTGCACTACGAGTCGAAATTATTTGTTGCAGACATACAAGATGAATTAGTATTCACTACAATACCCATTTCCCCAAGGCCACGTTCTATAACCTATGACTCTGTGGCAAGGAAGATCTACTGGAGTGGCTGGGTTGAGAAACAGGTGTATCGTGCAGATGTGAATGGTTCAACGATAGAGACAGTGGTCGACACAAACAGCTCTGGTAAGAAGCTAATTTCTTGTTCAGGGGCGTTTTTATAATGAGTCCCTTTTTCCCGACAACCCATTGGTCCTACGTCCAATAGTCCTCTATTTCATTGATCTTGATATTCATATTTTGTGTACTTCTCATTGGTGTTATATCTCATTGGCCTATGCCTTCTAAGTTGTATTCCTGTTGGTCGAACGTCCCACTAGTTCTGCATTTGACTGGTCCATCACTCCATAATGTCTACGACTTTAATTTTTGGGGTCCTACATCCTGTTGGTTCTACGTCCCATTGATTATACTTTCCATTGTTCCTGTATCCCATTGGTCCTATGTCCCATCGTTCCTATATCTGATTAGTCTTCGGTATCATTGATACCCTAACCCTAACCCTCCAAGTCATTGGGCCTATGTCCTTTTTTGCATTTCATTTGTCTTATCATTGTTCCCCAAAATTTGCTTTTGCCCTCTTTCATGGTTAAAGATGGGAATATCTCACAAAGCTTTTGAGACGATTTTAATGATAAATGATTTTCTGTGATAACAGCAAATTTTGATAGGTAATCATGATTATTGTTTCCTATCATAGATCAGAAAGGATTGGCCATCGCTGAGAAATCCAGGACTCTCTACATATCCTACCACCTTTTAGATAAGATAACATCGATGCCTATTGGATTTGACAGCCCAGTACCTGGAAATGAAACTATCTTTGTCATAGACATGGATGTTAAAAACCCCAAATCAATGGTCGTAGATGAGGAACAAGGGTATGTCTACAACATTTTGATTATGGGTGGATGAGAGGTTTAGGGAAAAATTGCAAACGAAAAAGTGAATCGAAATTTGCCAAAGAAGCCACCCCAATTGCTATGTCAGATTTGTAATGTTCCAGTACATAATGCAATTAAAAGCAACTAGAAGAGAAATGTAATCTTTATTGACAACTAACAAAAAATAACCTATCTTAGATATCTGCTGATGTCAAGGTTATCTAGTGATGTCACAGATATCTGTTGATTATCTGTTGATAAGCCTTAATTTTCAAAGGCGGTGCCATTCAAGGTTCACCTACATGCACTTTTCGTCGCGTTCTGCAGCCTCGACCAACATTAGAATAATCCATTAAAATCTGTTGATGTTATAGTTATCTGTTGATGTGTATAGTTATCTGTTGATTATTACAGATTTCTGTTGAGGTTATAGATATCTTCCGATGTCATAGTTATTTTTTGAGGTTATAGATATCTGATGATGATATTCACTCCTTTTGATACCAAATATATCTGTTGATTTTATATAGTTGAGGTCACAGATACCTGTTGATGTTAGAGATTTTTCCTTGATGCTATAGATATTTGTTGATGTTATAGCTATGAGTTGATGTCATATATGCATGTATATGTTGATTTCATAGTTATCTGTTGATGTCATAGTTATCTGTTGATGTTTTAGATATCTGTTGATTTATAATTATCTGTTGATGTTTTGGATATCTACTGATGCCAATTCATCTGTTGGTGTTATAGTTAACTGCTGAATGTTATAGATATGTGTTGATGTTATAGATATCTGCCGATGTCTTAGTAATTTGTTGAGGCTGTATCTCCTGATTCTATACACTTCTTTTGATGTCATAGATATCTTCTGATATAAAAGATATCTGTTTATGTTAGAGATTTTTGTTGGTGCCATAGATATTTATTGATGTTATAGATAGCTTTTGATGCCAAAGTTATCTGTTGATGTTATAGTCATTTGTTGAATATCATAGATATCTGTTGATGTCATAGTTGTCAGTTTACATGGTTTATGTGATAGATATCAGTTGATTCCATAGTTATATGTTGAGGTTACAGATATTTATTGATGCTATAGTTATCTGTTGATGTTATAGATATCTGTTGATTTTTTGGATATTTGTTGATTTTGTAGATATCTGTTGATGCCAAAGTTATATGCTGGTGTCATACTTATTTGTCGGCGTTATAGATACCAGCTGATGCACTGGCTATCTGTTGATGTATAGATATATGTTGTTGTCATAGTTATATGTTGATGTCATAGATATCTGTTTATTATCTTGACGTTCTAGATATCTGTACTGGACAATGAAGAGTACGATAGCACGCACATTTCTCAATAGGACAGGAGGCATAGATGTTATATATCATAACACATCCATAATGAACAGTATCACTGGATTCAGCATCGACCTAACCAGTAAGTTTTTAATCATGTATGATAGGGTATCACCATCGATATTATAATCATTATCACCATCATCATCTTTATCATCGTCATCATCATTCCCATCGTCTTTATATCAATTAGCACCATCTTTATTATAATCATTACCACCATCATGGACAATATTATCAACACCACTATGATCAATTAGGGCCCGTGGAAGGGGCACGCGGGTCTCTACTGACTCGATCGAGCGCCCTGCACGATTTCGCACAAGGAGGACAATTAAAAGAGAGGGAAAAGACATAGCAAAAAGGGAAAGAAGAAAATACCAAAGGGAAAATATCAAATATCAAATAGCCTGGGACCCCCCCCCCCCCCCCCCTCCCACCCCTTCTGCTTACACTGCAAAAACCAGGGTGTTAATTCAACACCATCTCGGTATTTACATGTATATTAATTGGGCTAGTCCAGATGAGTGTTAAACATGTTAAAAGAACACCAGTTTCGAATCAAACTGGAGTTGTTTTAACACTAACCGGTGTTGTTTTAACACTTATCTGGTGTAGCCCAATATCAAACTGGTGTTATTTTAACACTTTTCTGGTGTAGCCCAATATAGACAACAAGATGGTGTTCAATTAACACTGTGGTTTTTGCAGTGTATTTTTATTGCCTTATTCAGAATGTTCACTTTTGGCTGGAAACGATTTTGACTGATTATTTCGCTTGACAGGGAGAGTACGGCGAATCTTTGTCTGTAGGTATAGTCATGGCAGGACATTTTACATAGACGTTACCACGGCTCCCAACGGAAATACATCTATCGTTCATGAGCCGACTCAATACTTGGGTGGTTCCGATGATGAAGACCTGAATGACCTGTTCTACTTCAATGGCGTCCTCTACTGGACAAAGTGGGGAGATCAGAGCGGAATCGGTATCATGAAGAACTATGATCATCCCGACCGATCCTACATCTTTCAAGATATCCCTCAGTTTAATAATAAAAGGCCTGAGCAATTGCACATTGCTTATATGAAACCGTAGTGTTTTTTTTTTTTTTTTTTTTTTTTTTTAATCCGATGTCTCTTAAGATAATGTTGAGTTCTGGTCTTGAGCTTGCATTAGAAGAAAAACTGGATTGAAATTTTTGGTAAAGGTGGATTATAAATTAACTAAAAGTGATTGTGTGATCAGAGGTTTTGGAATCATCAAATTGATAAAATAACTCGATCTTGTGTAAAAAAAAAAAATTAAATACATGAAAAGCACTGCATGCACACAGATATGGGTATATGAGACTACACTCATACACACTTACCCGTATACGCATGCGCAAATGGCATCAAAATGTTATTAAAAGATTACAGCTATAGTTGTAGTCATAGAAAAAAAATCGATGTCACATTTTTTCCATGATATTTCAGCATATGAGTGAAAATAATGAAAATCTCGCAATTTATTTTTCACATGTTCCAAAACTCTTTAATTTGATTTTTGGATAAATACTTCCTAAACAAACTTTTTTAAAGATCATTTGACAATGCGTTTCGACTATTCATTTGTGCCTTGTAACTGTTTAGAATCTTCTTTTTTACTTTCTTGCATATGGATGATAATTTAAAATTGTGTGGGTTTTTTTCAATAAATTGGATCGATTTGACTAGATAACTTCGGACATTAATGATCGGACAATAATGAATAATGAATTGAATAGGAACCATATTCAGTGTGCATGTTTTGAAGTAAGAAAGTAGACACATTATTTAAGACAATTTGAAATACGAGTACGAATAGGCAACTTTTGAAAAAAATGACATGTTATATATTATCTTATAAAAGTCAATGTGCAGATATGTGTGTGTGTGTGTGTATACATATGTATATAATTTTTGTAATATGTACTATAATGTAACAGCAGATTTAGAGATATTGTAATATAACACTGCAGTTAAATCAATTGTAAAGCGCTACTTACACAATTAGGGTTTGGCAAGAAGCTTATACTTCATTTTCTGTCACATATGTAGCAGATAAATTGTTAGTTGATAGTTTGTAATACATTATTTCTATTCTTATTTGATTGTGCATTTGCTTCTTATTTTCTTGTCTTTTCCATTTTTTTTTTCTTTTTTCTTTTCTTTTTTGGGGGGCGTGTACATCATCATAATCCAATATAGTGCATTGTATACCAATAAATTGATTTGATTTGGTTAAAATTGATTAGGTTTGATTGAGGCGCAGTAGTTTAATACTTTGGTGGTGAAGGAAATAAAAGGATATTCTTTCATTCGTACCACACGCAGATTATCAAGTTATTTTTTATGCCACAGTGATGTCTTTACTTTTTTGCTAGTTTTATGATTCTTTCTCCGTAGATTAGTCAAGTTTCTGTAATATTATCACTTGAAAAGCGCATAGAGACACCCCTGTATTATCCGCTATAAAAGCAAAATTTATTATTATTATTGTTGTTATAATTTAATTATGATATTTGTGGGAGGAGGTGAAAAGTCAGGGAACTTGCTGTGAGATGGGACATTCCATCATCATGACTACCATCATCTTTATCATTATCATGAAAATCCTCATAAACATCGTCGACATGGTCGAGAGAGATTAAGTGAGAACGAAAGATAGATGTAGGGCTAGGGAGAGGTGGGGAGAGAGAAGAGGTTGGAGTGACAGAGAGAGAAGGAGTCATCATTATCTCCATTATCACCATCATAATCAAAATTATAATGTCCGGTCTCATCCTCGTAATCATATCATTAGCATCATATATAGTCACTATCATCACCATCATCATCATCATCATATTCCAAATCATCGTCACAATCATCGTCATCAACATTTTCAATCATATAATTATCAATGTAATCACGATCGCCAAGATTATCAACATTGTCAGTCCAAACAGTAGGAAATTTATGTAAATAGAATTGTGTTATCAAACCCGAACAAATGGATTGTAATGATGACTTTGGGTAGTATTCCTTGCATTAAACTGAGGAAAATAACCTTCTCTCTCCACTTAAATCGTCAAAGTTTTTCCTTCATTGGTCTAGTCAAAAGTATTACTAAACACAAAAATATCGTGATAACTCGAAAGTGTTTGTTTTGTCGGTTTATATATCTTTTCCAATTTGCTGGTACAACAAGAACTTAGAACTTAATGAATTTAAGTGCGCCATCTTAAAAAATAACGACAAAAACAGAAACAACAAACAGGTTAATTTCAAGTACAGCCTTTACAACGTACTATGTCATAAAGTTCAAAAATATCTGAACTGTATACAAATATTGATTGATGTCACTGAAAGAAAAAAACACTTTCTTTCCAAAGTAGTCACAGTATGCCTTTTTCTACTGTCATATCAATTCTAATTTCATCACATATTAATTCACGACATTTTCATTATCAGTATCACCATCACCATCGTCAATTATCATTATTATTGATATTCTAAACTACATACCCGTGTCCTAAATTTTGATTTTTAATTTATCTGTTACTCTTGTATTATAATACATGCGTATATGAATTCAAATTATATTCTTGCTGCAATCACTATAAGTCATATTGCATCGGTTGTAAATCGGATTATCAAGTTTACAAATACAAACACACTGTTTCATGCAGATAAGCAACAGTATTGTATCTCCTTCAGGCACATATTAAAAGTTGCGCTTTGACGAAATGATTACATGTATGCTTTTCGAAAAAAATAAACAAATAGATAAACAATAAAAACAAACACCACAACACTTTGGCGACTATACATTAATTATCAATCAATTCTTTACAGGCAATTTACGAAATGAAATGACGTGATTTGTTTTCAAGATTTTGTTAAAGATATATCATTAATGAAAAATAACTTGCGGTGGATATGCAAATATAAAAACATCATAGAAAGAACAAAAAAGTAAAATTGTGTATTTTTTTTTTGGTACATTTGAAAAAAAATGGGCGTAAACGAATATTACATGTAAATAAAGTACATCACAAAGAATAGTAAAAGAAATTTAAGATTCTAGACTACACTGTAAAAACCAGAGTGTTAATTCAACACCATCTCGGTATCAATATTGGGCTACTCCAGATAAGTGTTAAAACAACACCAGTTTGATATAGGTCTATACAAGATAAGTGTTAAAACAACACCAGTTTGATTCGAAACTGGTGTTGTTTTAACACATATCTGGCGTAGCCCAATATAGATACCGACATGATGTTGAATTAGCACCCTGGTTTTTGCAGTGTACACCCTGTTAAATCACCCAGAACATGCCAGACAACCAACCCATAGCAAAACAGCCCAGGACAAATACCCCAGGACAGCAATCAATAGGAGCAATTTCCCCAGACAACTGCAATTTGACTATTTCCCTCTAAGTTATTGCCCGAGTGTAGAGGGGTTGGTTATCAATACTAAAAATCGTCTCAAGGAATAGTAGTACAGGGTGATCTGTATGGGTATTATGCAGGGGGTAGTCCTCCTGACACTGAGAAGTAGACATATATTTTGAAGTATAAAAATACTATTGTATCGCCATGACACGAAATGCATTTATTAAGTTTAACATGACCGGTTTAAAGATATTTACTGATATACGTTTTCAAAATTAAACGGTATAATGTTTTTTATTTGGATGACAAGCATCATCTATAATTATTTCCTCTGATTTCACACTCTTTCAACACTTACATAATGATTTCCAACATATTTCCGTCTATCTTCTGTCTGTTGAAAAGTAAACTTAAACGAATTGGGAACTAGTTGGTATATAAAGAAGATAGCACGCTTTCATTTTCGCCACTCACAATGTTTGATTTGATCATTGCTGTTCACCCCATCGACCACCAAAATATAAAACTGATGTCAGTGCTTAAAAAATATTTCAATTCCAATGTTCCTGTACGCTTGATGTATGGCAAGTATCATATATAGACAACTAGATAACTTCTGTACTCTGATCGACAATGTGTATTTAACCCTTTAGAGACAATTGACCACATTTTGTGGTTTGGCTCAATAACTTTTGATTCAGATCTCTAAAAAATATACCAGATACATGAGTAGAAAGAGCAAAAATTTCTGCAAAAACTGTGTCCATTTTTGCTGGATGACCATATACTGTTTGATGCCAAGAATTTAAAAAACGAGAATAATCTTTGAAATCCTTAAATTGGCAACACAATGAGAGGTTCAAAATCATTGTTTTTATTAAAATTGGCAATTTTTTGGAACTCTTTGACAGAGTTTGTAACCATGTATATTAATTAAAAAGATTTTACACCTTATTAGCACCTTATAGCACTAAAAGAAAATATAATTGTTGCCAATTTGAAGAACAAAATATGATCAATTTAGCCCTTGAATAATTCCTGTCCTGAAAGGGTTAAAGCAGTTATCGTGGTTGTCATTTCAATTACTAATGCCTTGAAGAGTGACAAAGGGAACTTACGTAGTAAACGCATTACTTGGGGATGAGGTGAACCAATATGACAAATATCAAAATGAAGTAAAAGTATGTTTTCTTACTTTACTTACATCGATGAGGGCGTAATAAAAAGGCCTGAGCTTAATGTCATTCAACATTTGTTTTCGAAAAAAAAAAGGAAAATTTTTTCTTTTTTGAATTTGGATTAATTCTGCGGTATCGGGCAAACTGTAACAAAGCGATTTAACAGTCAATGCAAATTCCCTTCCTTTTACTGGCATATATGAATACAACAGAATTACATTAAAAATATACATATTAAATCCCGCAATCTCACAAATTTAGGCCCTTTTACTACTAAATTGTTGTCTTCTGATCTCCTTCGCTCAATTGAGGCTTGTTGTTGTTATGTTGTTGTTAATTGGGTTTTTACAGAGGTGTATCAATCATATATTATTATCTACGTCTGGAACCGACCTTTAAGGTCACCATCCGAAAGATGTGACTGCAATTCGAACCTGGGTCTGATCAGAGTCAGTTTCAGGTGGCCAATGGGCAATTCCACATGTGAAAAAAAATAATTTCAAATTTATACTAATGAAAATCGGTTTGATAGTCCCAAATAGGCAAATCCTTAAATCACAAGAATCTGAAAAAGCTTTTCCCACATCTCAATCAGAATTTGCACAATGCATGTTTGATGCATGGAAATGAGAATTTCAAAAATGCAATCATTTTCTGGTAATTCCGTTACCAAAGTTATATACCTCAGTATAATTAATGTAAGTGGACAATTTTGGGTATGAACGAGTTCAGGTGATAGAATGAGTACATCTGGTGAGAAGGGGACGGAAGTCCAAAATTAGTGCATAGCCTTCAAAAATGTGAGCAAAATATCTCTCATTTGTAATTCCGTTACCATGGAATTGCCCCAATGCAGAGAGCTTACCGTTGACGTTGCCGCTAGACCAACTCCTCACTCAAGGGGTCAGAGTATGAACGCCTTAAAAAAGCTCCATTAGGTAGTGTTTACTTCGGATGTACAGAGGTACGGTGAAAGGAATAGGGTGAAAATTTTACTCAGTGGAGTAAGTGGCAGGAAGGGGGAGAGACCGAATGAAAGTTTGAGACTGAGAGGTAACAATAATATGCGTGTGTGTGTGCGGATGTCGGTGTGGGTGCTCGTCGGTAAGCGTCTGGGGTGTGGAAGAGAGAGTTGCAGATAGAGATAGAGAGAACGTGTGTGTGTGTGTGACCGCGTGGGTGTGGGTTTGTGTGCGAGTGTGTGTGTGTGTGGTTGTCAGTGTGGAAGAGAGAGGGGGAGATAGCGAGAGAGGAGAGAGAGAGAGAGAGGGAGAGGGGACATTAAAGATTAAAGGCAATGATAATAATATTTTGATTATTCCAGCTCACGATAGTTTCGGTAATTACTCAGGCCAAACGGTCACAAGGCTCATTTGCATAAAACGCTAAGAATGAAAAACAGTACGAGAGTCTGACATTTTGGAGGACACTTACAGATTGTCCTTCGTTAGTGATATTCCGTGACGTTAAATTTACAGATTTGGCTTAAATTTCTTTAAGATATCATTCCCAAAATGATCTGAAACTTATAACCCTAATACATAATGAGGAGGAAAGTTACTTGGAGTTGACCTAAAGAAGTCAAAGGACAAGGAAGAGAAAAATGGTTCCACAGGTGTTCAGGCACTACGGAGTACCAAATATTACAGAAGAACTTGTGGGAAGGTCACGGTGCTATATCGAATATCGCTTTTTAAAATGCCTGGGCCCCGTTTCATAAAACTTGTCATCAATGACAAGTTGCAATAACTGTTATAAGCTACTGAAATCCTTGCATCTGATTAACTGAGAGCAAATTTGTCGATAAAAATCACCGACAAGACACTTGATGAAACGCCCTCCTGGGCCCTGTTTCATAAAACTTGTCATCAATGACAAGTTGCAATAACTGTTATAAGCTGCTGAAATCCTTGCATCTGATTGGCTGAGAGCAAATTTGTCAGTAAAAATCACTTACCAGACACTTGATGAAACGCCCCCCCCCCTCCCGGTGTACACGAGGCGTCATTAATTGCTGACGTAGGACCGCGCTAATTAAGCATCAGGGTTGACGTATCACTAGTGTTCAAGGTTTCTTTATTCCCACATGATGTCTTCTAGTGTTTTTCATACAAATTGGTATAACATAATATCAAGCAAAATTACGATAAGAAATGTTTACAGAAATGGAAATTTAAAAAAAAAAATAAGTACAATAATTACATATAATAATTCTACTATCATAATTTCAGTAATATTAGGCATAGTAAAGAAACAAAAGTGGAGGAGTCTATTCAAAAGCAAAACTTGTATTTTATAAACCCCTTTGTGAGAAAAAATACTTACATATGCTCTGCATATATGGAAATAATTACTAAATATATATACTTAACACTATCCTACCCACCCACCCCATTTCGATGCAAAACAGAATAGTTGTGATACTGTTATGTACAAATCATTAGATTGGAAATAATAACAAGTGATGACTTAAGTAGGAGAGAAGAAGGAGAGAGAGAGATGGAAGATGAAGGATTGGGATGGTACTGAAATACCGTGAGAGAGCGATGGAAGCATGGCCATTGCGCAGTTGCTGCATATGTGTTCGAATTTGATTGAAAAATGTTGTGTTGACACAGCATCATCACACACCAAAAAATATCTCTCTCTCTTTCTCTCTCTCTCTCTCTCTCTCTATCTCTCTCTCTCTCTCTCTATCTCTCTCTCACACACACACACACTCTCTCTCTCTCTCTTTCTCTCTTGGTGAACTGATCTCAGCCATGAATATGATCCCTCTTTAAAGATTTTCAGTTATTCAGCATTCATTTCATATGAATATCTTTTCAACAATTACATCGGTTTATGAGCAAAGGAAAAACACTACAAGACACTGAATATATTTTCCGGCATGCCGCCAAATTCTCTCCATCGTCATTAATGTTTGATAATTTATCATTTTCTCGTTGCTCGTTGACTGACATTTACAGCGTGCTTAGTTGATTTCCTCTTCAAAACTGCATAATCATAAACGTACTATGGTTGCGTGATTTTAAGATACTGCTGACTTACTACGACGCGCTTCTGAGTCCGATTCAATATTTCTGGATACCTGAATATTCGTCTGCGAAACAACTCCAGATGAACCAAGTAATGTGGAGGAGCTTCTTCTTTTTTTCTCTCTCTTCTAGAGGGCATGCAAACATCTTGTATATCAAAATCATTTCCAACATTGATAGCAAGTTGCAACCGAAAGAAAGCAGAAAATTTTGAGGAACAGAATGGTAATAGTTTGAATTTCAACGAAATAGGATAAACAATAAGACAGTGATTTCTAATTTGATAAATGGGAATCTCATATTGCAATCATATGCCCAACTCGGATGGAATCTTTGCTCGACTTGTAGTCAAAAGTGATCGCGATTGGACAAAAAGGTTATCCAAGTTGGGCATAAAAACTGCCCAAAGTTGGTCAGACACACATATAATTACCCTCATGATGGGTAATTTAATATCCAATATTTCTTAACGGTATACACGACTAAGTTTTATTTCAAATCGATAATACACAAGAGAATTAAAAATCCATGTTTTCCTTTGAACTGGGTTTTATGGATGTAGCATGTTTTGAAACCGAACTTACGCATGTAATTCTGTAATTAAGTGAAACCTGCTTTCTGTTTACAGGTCAAAATGTGTAGCTGCTTTACAATTTTGAGAGGAATGCTCATACTTCTGAAAATTTCTTACATCTCTGGTAAGAGTCGTATCACTATTTTTTTTTAAATATATATAAAGTAATCTTGATCCACTCTTTCTACCTAACCGAATAGTGGGATATCTGGACCTTGGCTTCATGGGGGTATTTTTACGTGGTTGCAATATACATAACTTGTTTGAACTAATATAGAATGAAACATACAAAAATACTCAGTTTAAACGTTTGTGGCAGTTCTCGTAGATCTTTTATAATTACGTTTGTTTTAATGTCTTTTAGCTAATGGATGTGGATGTAACATGGAACCGAGTGGTTCTTGTCAGTTCGGGATTAAACGATGCTTACCGATCCGTTTTGGCGATGGAGAAATGCTACATACTATCCCGAAACCAATGGATCCATTTCTTCTACCGGTTCCAGGCAACAATCAACAGTTAGTATGCGGATTGTCACGTAAGTTCCAAAATTATTATCTCTAATTGCTAGACCGGCTCCAGACCAACGTACGACCAAACAAACAATCGCATTCTCTCATTGGCAAGAATCTGTCGGTTTTAATCCGATGACAACTGAATTCTTTAATTCCCATAGGTTTAGTACAGGGACCAATCGGATCCAGCAGACAATGGGTTAATTGCTCTGGGGCCCGTTGCATAAAACTTGCGTTTGAACGCAATTCAGGAAAATCAAACGCAACTTTATTTTCAGCCAATCAGAAGTGCGCATTTAGGACTTGCGTTTGATTTTTAGGATTTGCGATTAAACGCAAGTTTTGTGCAACGGGCCCCTGGTGGTGTAACTGAGGTGTCGGTTATGGTTTGTTAACTTTCTTCTTTAATCGTTTTATGCTTGTTAGAACAAAATCAACGTTAGGCATGGGAAGGAGAGAAGATATAGGCTTATCTAAAATATCATTTTGATTATGTAAAAAATTGACTTGGATCAACCACATATAATATCAAACAAAAATATGTGGCTGCCTTCTTTCTTTTTACTGATGCTCCTGTAGATAGATATTCGTTGTAGTTTTCCAAGGAGGTTAAGTATCCACAATTTATCAAAGAATTTCGGTTACCCCATGTGCTAGCCCTAGGGATATATCTTTCGTCAAAATAACCCGCTTATGGGTTTTTAAGGAATTAAGGAAAAGCAAAAGAAAAGGAAAAATATGGAAAAAGGTAATTTTAGGATGAAACACGCGACTTATTTCTGATCTATAATATTCGGTGGTTATTATATATCAAATCTGAGGTGCAAAAGAAGGGGAAAAATTGAAAGGAAGGCTGAGGAATGAGGGATCAGGTCCGTAAAGATTGTGAGCAGGTCGCAGAACTTCTTGGAGAGTGTAGTTCTGAAAAGAAATATTGGTGGTATAGTCTGGGGAGTAGTTCTAAAAGAGAGTTCAAAATATGTTGTTCTTGCAATAAAAGAAGCATATCTGTCTCGACTCGTTCGAACATTATGCTACCCGAATATGAGGCGACGCGTCGCCCGAATATTGATATTTCAAAAATTATCATTAGGTTACACCCCCGCCCCCCCATCTCGCCTTTATGCTATTTTGATATTGGGTGACCCCCAACGTATACCGCAAAGTGTAGGAAAATAACCAGTCACCTTGTATGTATTTTATCATTTATTTGTCACTTATTTTGAAATAAAAATGGCAAAGAACGTGACATATTCTCTTACATTACATTAAAAGTGAAAATTTAAAAAATCGAATTATAAAACAAAGTCTCTGCAGACAGAAATAGCAAACAATAATTTCTCTCTAATTTGGCATTGGCTGGGAAATGGTCCATCAATACTCATCGGTTAATGCTTTCATATGCATCAGAATTCATAGAGCCGGTTTTACATTATTTTCTTAGAGTGTGGTGCTCTTTTCATATAAATGTTGATGAAAGTCACGTACATTCGCCTACCATAGACTCTCTCGAACTATTCTATTGTGAGGGTACTTTGAATAATTTATATTAATGTTGAAGGCGCAAATATTCGTTGCCTCCCATTATTATATTATATTATATTATTATTATTATTATTATTATTATTATTATTATTATTATTATTATTATCGTTATTATTATTATTATTATTATTATTATTATTATTATTGTTATTATCATTATTATTATTATCATTATCATTATTATTATTTTATTTGGCAAAGAAAACATTACAAAGTAGAAACACTTGTTGGCTTTATTCACAGGTTTTATGTAAAAATAACTCATGTACAACCTATTATTCTCGCAGGTTACATTATTAATGTGTGTAAATTTTTCAATGATGTGCACTACTTGTACCTGCTCTAGCATATGAATTAATAATTATGCATGTTCTTAACAATGGGATGTGGAAACTTGTGAAACCGCCGCTTGCATCTCTCTCTCTCTCTCTCTCTCTCTCTCTTCTTTCTTTGTCTATTACCCCCCCCCCCTCTCTCTCTACCTCTCTATCTATTCTCTTTCCCTTGCTTTCTCTCTCTTTCTCTCTCTCTCTCTCTCTCTCTCTCTCTCTCTCTCTCAGCTTTGAATGACCAGTAACCACTTCATTGTACTGATTGTAAAGAATCACAACGTGCTAAGCATTTCCTTATCCTGGATCTCCATTTCTGTTTTGATCCATTTATTTTTAAATCTATTTAAAATCAGTTTATCTATGTTGTTCCTTTAATTCCCAGATTGTGACAGGAATCCCTGTGATAACGGCAAGTGTGAGGAGACTGGAGAAGGCTACCAATGTCATTGCTCAGCTGGATTTAAAGGGACACACTGTGATGAATCTGAGATCAATATGGCCAAAACTATGAAGATTATGCAATATAATAATGGTATTGGTGCCTTCTCGTTTACCAACAATTAAGATTATTTCTTAAAGGTTATATTGAGTAGACTACTAGTTATACAATTGCCCTTTAAAAAGAGAAAAGTAGTGGTTCCGAATAGCTCAAGTACAATGAAATAAATGTCTGTCTTGAGTTTTGTGGATCATTAAATAAAAATCTTGTATGAAAACTCCTAAGCAACAGAAAGCACTTCACACAGATATGGGCTATGGACATGTCAATGGAGTATATTGAAGGAGAATGAAACCCTAGAGAAACTTCCATTTATGAAAAGAGAGGATAGAGAGAAGCAATTTTTAAAAAGTTTTATCAAAATCGGTTACGAAATGAAAAAGTTATGAAATTTTGAAAAGTCTCAATTTACTTTCTACGGCGATCCTCAAATTGGCAATGTTGCTTCAAATGGCAGGTTTAGTAGTACAACTCTCAATATGTTTTGTACACAAAACTTCATATTTTCTCCA
The DNA here is from genome assembly GCA_025618425.1 of Heliocidaris tuberculata. Lineage (NCBI taxonomy): Eukaryota > Metazoa > Echinodermata > Echinoidea > Camarodonta > Echinometridae > Heliocidaris > Heliocidaris tuberculata. The sequence goes on from CM046841.1 coordinate 11,062,189, forward strand.
TAACTCAACATATGTTGTGTCAAATACACTTTCCCATGATATATATTGAGCTAAGAAGGAGACAAGCTGCACCTTGAGAGATAATGGGGAAAATATGAAATTTTGTGTACAAAACATATGGAGAGTTGTACTACTAAACCTGGCACTTTGAAGCAACATTGCTTTGAGGATCGCCATAGAAAGTAAATTGAGACTTTTCAAACTTGCATAACTTTCTCATTTCGTAACTGATTTTGATGGGACTTTTTTAATTGCTTCTCTCTGTCCTCTCTTTTCATTAAAAATTGATTTTTCCCCAGGGTTTTATTTTCCTTTAAGGTGGTATTTTACGAACGTTGCAATTTTTGGATTCACAAATTTTCTGACGAATGTTGGCGAAAATCAGGGTTCGCCTCTTCGTCCGTTGTCAAATGGTCAAAAGTAGCTTTTGGGGAAATTTTTTGAGCATTTTTGGAAACATACATTTTTAGAAAGATAACCATGAATAAAACTATAAGCGTTGTTTCCAAATTTTAAAATGGGTCTAGAGTTACTTTTCAGGATTTTTAGAATGTTAATTTTGGTCTAATCTATGGTTTAAAAATTTATTTTTTTTAGAAAATGCTCTTAATTGCAACAGGGATAGGAATTCCAATTGTTTGCATATAAATGATATTAGAGATGACTTTCATGAAAAAATAATGCAGAACAATATATAATTAAATCATATAGGCTTCTATTCATATCTTGTTTAATACGCCCTCTACGATAATTATCGAACATTGTCTTATGCTGTAAATACTGTTTCCTATATACAGTGTTTAACATCAAATTGTATATTGGTGACCAATAATACATCAAAGGCATAATGCATTAAATTGTATACTTTGAATATGTGTTGGCACTTGGAGTGACAGTCAAAATCAATGGTATGAATCAACAGAGGAGATATAAGGTTTGTCATAAGTTTGAGCTAAGCATCATGGTAAACCGTGATATGTATTAAACATCAGCTCCTCCATTCTTGCATGAAATATTTAAATTTAGGATGATAATTTCTTTCGAATCTCATAAAGCTGTGAAATTTACAATTCCTACACAAGTGATTAGATTCAAGTGTGCTTATTTTCTTGTAAAGCACACTGAGAATCATACTGTTGAGCTATTATCAGAATTCACTCTCCCCAGCTTGCTAAACGATCTCTCTCTCTCTCTCTCTCTCTCTCTCTTCTCCTTCTTCTTCTCCTCCTCCTTCTTATATTTATCTTCTTTATCAATGTCCTCTATCCTGCATATGCATGATCTACAACCATTTTTTTTATCATATTGATAATTATTTCCATTTGAAAGTCTTTACAGAGAAATGGATGTTAATTTTAGATTATATAGAAATGATGGAAGCCCTAAACGAAACAGGCTTTACAAAATCTAAGGTAGGTAATTACTATAATAACAAAAGAAATAAACTTTTTTTTTAATATATACCTATTCTGTACAAATGAAAGAAGGCAAATATTCATATCATAATAAATACATGTTCAAAATAGCGCGGAGTTGATAAACATAAGAATTACATGTATGTGGATTTTGGAGCAAGTGAAGGAAAGAGAGGAGGAGAGTTAAGCGAGGTGGAAGGAGAATTCTGATAGCGCATCAAGATTTTTTTTTTTTTTTAATCTGAATATTACATTGATTTATAATATTTTCAAAGAGTACGCTTTAACATTTCCTACATTCAATCACTTCCGTAATTAAGATTTATTTCACAGCTTCATTAGATTTGAACGGTGAGTGGTATGAGGTACAAGAATGTAGAGCTGATGCCAAAAGCCTACATCTCAAGGGACCAAAATTCCAAGAGACCGACAGCCCACCAGGTCTCCGGCGGGCCTTCTGACAGTTTTTTTTTTCAGGGTTGCCAATAAGACAATTTCCTTTTATGTATGCATGTTTCTTTGTTTCATGGTTCTCGTTGGCTACCGATTAAGGAACTTTTTGTAAATGTCGGTCTCGTGGGCTGTCGCTCTACTGAGAAATGAACCCGATATATAAGGCCGGTTCTCATTTAGAAACATAACGCCAGGATGCAATGCAATGACAGAGAAAAATGAGATGAATATTTATTTTTTTAAAACAAACCATTGGGAAAATGGGCATACAGTGTACTGGTGCGCAAGAGATTGGTAGAATCCAAAAAAGAGGAGAGGAGTACGCTGTCTAAAAACACCTTGGTATGTTCAGAACTCACTGCACTATTCATAGAAGAGTAGGGGGAAACCCCGGTGTGGTGGTACACCTGCACACAATGGCGGATTTAGAGGGGGGCAATCCCGGCCCGTGCCCCCCCCCCTTTTGAGGGAAAACAATGCATTGTGCCCCCCCCCCTATTTGCGATTGTCCCCCCCTCCTTTTCGACCAGAAAACCTTTTTTTTTTTTTATTATTCTTTTTTTTTTTTTGCTTGTCAGAGAATTATGGAGGGGAAATGGACCCCATAACCCCCCCCCCCCCCCCCCCCACTGAGCGACTTTTGGAAGGCTGGCGACTTTTTTTTTTTTATACGAAATCCTGGATCCGCCCCTGCCTGCACATCCCAATCACTTATATCGGGAGGAGAGACCTGAGGGTTACAATAATTCAGTTTGCTTTTCCCCTCCCAGGCACATGCGACGCCAAATCATAATAATGATTTTAAAAATAATAATAATAATTAAATACTGAGAGAGAAAAAAGTAAAACTATGAAGAAGAGAATTGTTGGTGTAAGTGTGGATCGTGTTGTATAGCATTCTTCTAGTGATTCTTTTTACATATAACTTTTGATTTCGACCGTCACTCAATGTGCCAACATACTTTCAAATGAATAATGAAATGATGATTATATTAAATAATATATTATATTTTATCATATTGTCTAACATTATAATGAATTCTATGCCACTCATTTATTATTTCTTTACTGATATGTGATTTAATGTAAGTACACTGCATCGATCTCTACCACGTACACTGTCGGAAACAGTCTTGGAGCAGAAGACAATGTATCATAATTATCGTAGAGGGCGTATAAAATAGGATATGAATATTATTTGATATGTTTAAATATTTTCTGCATTATTTTTTTCACGAAAGTCATCTCTTATATCATTTCTATAGAAAGAGTGGGAATTCATATCCCTATTGCAATTAAGGGTATTTTTCAAAATATAATTCGAAAATCATAAATTTGACCAAAATCAGCATTCTAAAAATACCTGAAAAGTAACTTTAGACACATTTTAAAATTTGGAAACAATGTTTATAGTTTTAGCCATGACATTATATTTCTAAAAATGTATGTTTTCAAAAATCCTCACAAAATTTCCCATCCTTGACCATTTGACAACGGACTATCTGTCAATAGCGACATGGTCACGTGGAACCATGGTCGCTGTATATTGGTGAATCAAAAACGGTTGAAAGGCTTGCGACTGTTTTCCAAACGCTTTCAATGAATTCGCAAAGAAATTTTGAACATGTTTAAAATTTCTTTGCGACGAAAAAAAACTGTTTGCTACAATAAAACTATTTGCGAACTTCTCTGCATCCTTTACGAACCCTGACGAAACCCAAAGTTCACTACGTTCACAAGTATTCGCCGCTCAGTGAGATAACTGAGGCACGTTTAATTAACCCTTTCAAGACAATTGACCACATTTTGTGGTTTGGCTTAATAAGTTTTGATTCAGAGCTCTAAAAAATATACCAGATGTATGAGTAGAAAGAGCAAAAATTTCTACACATGCTATGTCCATTTTTGTCACATAACCATATTGCGTTTGATGTCAGGAATTTTAAAAAGGAGAATAAGCTTCAAAATCCTTAAATTGGCAACACATTGAGAGATTTAAAATCATTGTTTTTCATCAAAATTGGCAATTCTTTCAACGTATCGATAAAATCACTAACCATGTTTATTGTTCGAAAAGACATTACACCTATTAGAACCATCTAGCACTAAAAGAAAAATATTATTGTTGCCAATTTGAAGAACGAAATGTGATCAATTTAGCCCTTGAATAATTCCTGTCCTGAAAGGGTTAAGGAAGAAGAGAACATTGAATAACAATTAAACCCAGATTTTTAGATTTGTAGCTCTCCTTTTCTTTTGAATTTTCTAATATATAAAAAATGAAATATGTATTTTTATTTACGGTACTGCACAGTTTGGGTAAAAGTCAAACTTTATGTCACAGTTATGAAAAATAATTCCTCAAATTTACAAATTTGCCGAAAAGAAAATATTCAAGGGGTGACCCCTTATTTCTCTTGTCAATCTCACTCTCTCTCTCTCTCTCTCTCTCTCTTGCTTTTTCTCTTTCTCTCTCTCTCTTTCTTTCTCTATCTCTTGTTTTCTCTCTTTCTCTCTCTCTCAGCTTTAAATGACCACGAATCACGTTATTGTACTGACTGTAAAAACTCACAACGCGCTAAGCATTTCCTTATCCTGGATCTCCATTTCTGTTTGGATCCATTTATTTTAAAATTTATTTGAAATCAATTTATCTATGTTGTTCCTTTAATTCCCAGATTGTGACAGGAATCCCTGTGATAACGGCAAGTGTGAGGAGACTGCAGAAGGCTACCAATGTCATTGCTCAAGTGGATTTAAAGGGACACACTGTGATGAATCTGAGAACAATATGACCAAAACTATGAAGATTATTCACAATGATAATGGTATTGGTGCCTTCACGTTTATTATACATTTTAAGATTCTTTCTTAAAGGTTATACTGAGTAGACTACTAGTTATACAGTTGCAATGTAAGAAGTGAAAAGTAGTGGTTCTGAATAGCTCAAAGTACAATGAAATAACTGTTTATCTTGAAGCAATACCCCCGCCTGTAGCCTAGGCATTCTTGTAATAAACACATTTAAGTCTCAAACCCACATTCCATACTGATCAAACAAATTAAAAATTTTATATTGAATCAATTCAGAATTGACGGCTAAGATCTTCGTGGCACTGGAAACCACATGGGAACTATTTGTTGCAGACTTACAGGATGAATTAGTGTTCACTACATTCCGCGCCTCTCCAGAGCCACGTGCTATAACCTATGACTACATGGAAAGGAAGATCTATTGGTGTGACTTCACTTACTACCAGGTGTATCGTGCAGATATAAATGGCGCTAACAGGGAGACGATAGTGGTCTTTGAAAACAAATCTGGTAAGGATCCTATTAGAGCCTAGAGGTGTTGTGGTCTAGTTGATAAGTAACCGGACTGAAAATCACAAGATAAAGGGTTCGAATCCAAGCCCGGCACTAACATCCTTTGACAAGACATCAATCTACATTTGCCACTCTCGACCCAGGTGAAGTAAAAGGGCACCGGCAGGAATTTATTTTTCGAATCTTCAGCGCCTTCATTTAGGGCAGCTCGGCTGAGCAGGGGTAATAATCCAAAGCTCTTTGGAAGCGCATAGAGACATTGATAAAAATGCTTTATGCGCTATACAAGAAGCGATTATTATTATTATTATTATTATTATCCTCATCATCATCATCATCATCATCATCATTATTATCATTATCATCATTATAATGGTGGGTTCTTGTATAGCGCACATATCTGTCAGACTCCTGTCGTTCCACAATTACTACCCTGGCTTTAGCATGGCTGCACTTACGGCGCTCTAGCATTTCAAGGAATTAATTCCTGCCAGGTACCCATTTACCTCACCTGGGTTAAGTGTGGCAAATATAGACCATTATTATTATCATTTTCCTTATTATCATTATTACTATAATCATTATTGTTATGATTATCATCATTATTATCATCATTATTATTATTAATCATTCAATATTAATGTGGTCATACATCCCATTGGCCAAATCTCACATTGCTCCTGCATCACGTTGATTCCACGTTTCACTGGACCTGAATCTTGGTGGTCCTTTGTCCTATCGTTCCTAGGTTCCATTTGTCTTCTTGTGACGTCCTGTGTTTCACTGGTTTTACATCTCCTTGGTTCTACTTCTCAAAGGTTGTATATAACTTTGGTCCTGTGTCTCTTTGGTCCTACGTCTCATCAATCTATGACCCACTGGTCATATATGTCCCACTGGTTCTCCATCTCATGACGTCCCATTTGTCCTAGGTCCCATTAGCTCTTACTTGTTATACATCTCAACCTGTCTGAATGGCTGTACATCCCATTGGTCATAAGTTTGAATGGTTCTGTGTTTCATTGGTCGAATATCCCATTGACCCAACAGCGATCTCATTGGTTCTACGTCTCATTGGTCCTGCCTCTGTTCGGTATAACATAATTTGTCATTAGCCTATGTCCCAGTGATCCTACATTCGATGGTTATGTATGTTATCATGTCTCCTTGGTTCTAGATCTCATCAGGTCCCATGGAACATACGTTTCATAGGTTCTTCATCTCATGACGTCCTATTGGTCCTAAGTCCTACTTGTTCTACGTGGTTCTACATCCCAGCATATCTAACTGGTCCTACATCCAACTGGTCCTATATCCTTTTAGTTTTGCATGTCATAGTGCATCATTGTCCTATGTCCCATTAGATATGGGTTTAGCTTTTATCAAGACAATGGCTCTGGACAGTGTCAGTTCCATCGGCCATAAATTCCTTTAGGACTGTTTGCCGGTTCTGGCCATATGTTAGGCACATAGCATTGGCTTGCATGGTGTTAGGTTTAGATTTCATTGGATCAATAGGACGGTGTATGCCTAGAACAAATTGTTAGTATTAGGTTAGGGATATCTCTATGTCAGGATTACTACATCTTACTGGTCCTTCGTTTCATTAGACCTTGTCTTAAATACTATAGTTGGACCGGTTACACGTCGTTTTTCCGAAGGTTCATAATTTCGAAGATTCGTTTTTCCGAAGGTTCGTTACTCCGACGGTTCATAATTCCGAAAATGAAATAAGGTTCATAATTCCGAAAATGAAAAAAGGGTTCATATTTCCGAAGGTTCGTAATTCCCAAAAGATATGTAGGGCTCTGTTGCATTTTCGGAATTATGACCCTTCGGAGTAATGCATCAAATTTTCGGAATTATGAACCCTATTTCATTTTCTGAAATATGAACCCCCTGCTATGGAAAATTTTTATTTCGGAATTACGAACCTTCGGAATTAGGAACCTGAAATGAATGAAATTCGCCACGGTAGTTAACATCGAGCCGTAAGATTAAAATTCTACCTTCCGCATTTGCTTTAAAATAATCATTTAAAATAATTTTTTCCTTTACACTCTTTCATGGTAAATTCTTACTTCATGTCATTTTTTGATAAATAAAGATGGGTAATATATCTGTATGTAGTCAAAGGAAATGTATGAATCTGCTAATGTATTGATTTTTTTTTTCTTTGGATGAAACAGACTCTGAAATGGATGATACGACCCAGCTATATTTGTAAATCAATCTCTTGCATTTTTCTTTGTATTGCAGTAACTCCAGTGACATCCTTTTTTCTTTTACATTTGTTTACTGACATTAATTTCTACCCATCTAATGTGTATGTTTATATTGTACCCTATCATCATTGTTTAAATTGTTTCCTATCATTATTGTAAAATGTTTGCATCGCCAGTGGTAGAATAATTCCAGAATGTGGACAATCAAATGCATACTTATACCTATACTTATACTTATACTTATACTTATACTCATACATGTACTTATACTTAATAAAGGGAAAGTCACATTTGATTTGAGGGATCATTATGTATTCAAACAAAATATATTGTCTTATGATGACCCCCCTTTAATGGATAATTGTTTGCGTTTACATTCCTACAGATAAAAAACGATTGGCCATTGCTGAGAAAGCCAGAATTCTCTACATATCAAATTATCTATTAGATAAGATAACATCAGTGTCGATTGCAGCAATTGACAGCGATACACGGGGAATTGAATCTGACTTTGTCACCAACTTAAAAAACCCAAAATCAATGGTCGTTGATGAGGAACAAGGGTACGTTTTCACGTTTTGCACTAAATAAATCGAATGTTATTATTATCATTATTATTAATATTATTATTATTATTATTGCTGTCGTTGTTTTTGTTGTTATTACTACTACTACAGCTGCTGTAGTTATTATCATTAATTTTATTGTTATTATTATTATTATTGTTGCTATTATTATCATCATTATTATCATAATTATTATTACTATTACTAGTATTGTTTTTGTTATTATCATTAATGTTATTATCATTATTGTTAATATTATAATTATTGTTGTTATTACTAGTACTATTGCTGCTATTGTTCTTATCATTAATTCTATTATTATTATTATCATTATTATTATTATTATTATTACTATTGCAGTGTTGTTATTATCATTATTATCATTATTATCATTATTATTATTATCATTATTATTATCATCATCATTATTATTATTATTATTATTATTATTATTATTATTATCATTATTATTATTGTTATTTTTATTTGATCTTATTTGATTATTACTATTATTATCGTTTTATTATTATCATAATTATTATTAATATTATTACTATAATTATTTTCAATTATTACAAGTCAAAAATTTAAAAATCAATGTAGTTGGATGAATGGGGGCGGGGGGGGGGGGGTTGTAGAGTAGATTTGCAGCCTAAAAAGCCAGAAGAAATTTATTCTGAAGCCATTAAAAAGGGGTTTCTGAAGACTTTCAAATTTTTTTTCAAATTCAAACTAAAATAGCATAAGTGTTATGGGGCGGTTTCCCCTGTAGAGCCCACAAATGTAAAAATCAACCACAAATGTAAAAATAACCACAAATGTAAAAACATTGCACCCGCAAATGTCAAAATAACCACAAATGTCATAACATGTCAACCACAAGTGTAAAAATAACCACAAATGTAAGAAGAAAAAAAAAATCGCCCACAAATGTAAAAATCTGTTTAATCACAAAATTATTGTAAAAACATTTCGCCTACAAATGTAAAAATTTCCATGATGAATGATAAAAGACTTATACTTCCTCTTACAAACAGACACTGATGGGCAAGATTTCTTTTCTTTTCCCAACATGTTCCACATTAAAAATCCTCTGTAGCTTATGACTGAACGAGAGAAATTCTATCGGTAATTTGGTACAGTCCCTTTTCTGTTGATTTCATAGATATCTCTACTGGACAATGAAGAATACGATAGCACGCACATTCCTCAACGGGACTGGAAGCACTGATTTCCTGCATTACAACAACACTATGTTGAACTACTTCACTGGTTTAAGCATCGACCTAACCAGTAAGCATCACTTTTATCAGCATCATCATCATTATATTAACTAATGCTTTGAACAGAACTTTAATTAGTATTTTTATGATATCATTATGAAATATAATGGTCATTATCACATTTTGACAAAATATATACAAACCCTAATGTACGAAGCTACTTATACGTTCACTATCTTCTTTTCGTCCGCCTTTCCCTTAGTCCTTATTCTTCCATTCTCCTGTCTATTATCTACTGCCTATTCATCCGACTCCGTGACCTGCTCTTTGATCCTTTCGCCACCTTAATTTTTTTTTCTTCCTCCTCTTCTTCTCCTCCTTCTCCTCTTAATCCTCCTCCTCCTTCTTCCCCTTCTTCTTCTTCTTCTTCTTCTTCTTCTTCTTCTTCTTCTTCTTCTTCTTCTTCTTCATCCACTCATTCTTCTTCTTCTTCTTTCGACGAACTTGAGATAAACAGAGGTGAAATGTACCATCACTTTACTGTAGTCACAATCACCTTTACCATTGTCAATTTTCTTTATCATTTTATGCATATATATATTCATGATTATGTTGTAATAATTTATGTTTGTTCTTCTTTTATGTATTTCCTTTTTATTTGTAAAAAAAAATGTATAATTCAGCCTTCTGGCTGCCATAAAAAATAATTGTCAATATATATATCATTCTATATTTAGATATATAATCATTATCATCGTAACGATCATCATCTTTATCTTTGTCATAATCATAATGACTTTAATCAGAATCGTCAACATCACCGTCTCTGTCATTACAACTGTTATCATCGAGATTGTCATCATCACTATAATATTTATCACCGTCATTTTCATCATCATCATCATAATCATAATAATTTTCATCATCATTTTCATTATCACCATCCTCATCGCCGTCATCATCATTATCCTAATCACCATCATTTTCATCATCATCATCATCATCATCATCATCATCATCTTTATCTTAATCAACATAATCATCCTGTCACCCTTTTCATCTCTATCATTATCACCGTCATATTATGATCATCATTATCGCCGTCTTCATCGAGGGTTAGCTTTTTTCACATTAATGTGATTTATCATATTGTTGTTGTTGTTTTTGGTTTTCACGGCGCTGTCATTCAAAATATGAATATTTACGCCATCTCAGTTGCGTTGTTAAAAAATAAGCCTTTTTATGACTTAATTATATATTACAAAGCCATATATATTATATAAGGTGAGAGAGAAAAAAAAGGGGGATCCTTACAATATACAAGGCCTAAATTGAGAGGAAAATTCGCAGTGCGCGCAAGCTTTGGTACACCTGTAATATGCCTGTAACAGAATGCTAACACCTCCTCGCCCAAAAGGCAAAATCTTGCCAGTCCGGCTCGGTACTTTGAGCAGACTTCTCGGTTTAGCTTAACCTAGGCAACTCAGAACTATGACTCAGAAGCCGCGCGGAGGCGCTCTATTAGAGCGTATAACGACAGATGCGAATAATTTCACACAGAAGAATTCTTTTTTTTTAAATTGATATTCATTTTTTAACACTTGGGTAAACTCCAGTTCAAGGCGGGAGAAGTGCAGTGCAGTGCAGTACATAAAACAGCTTAAAACACTTTCACTTCATCCACTAATGCCTTGATAACGACGTCAATTAATGTTAAAAGAATAAATGAGGACCACTGAATATTTAACTATTGGTTTTCGCTGTTTTTTTGTGTTTTTTTTTTTTTGGGGGGGGGGGGGTTGTTTTGTTTTGTTTTTGTTTTGTCATTTGATATGAAATGTCCTTTACCATGATTAAAAGCAAGTGTTTATGTGGAGCATTCGATAAACGATCCGGTACATAGCTGCCGGTGACTTCAAAAAGTTCATTTTTGGCGGGAAGCGATTTTGAATGCTTTTCTTCTTTGACAGGAAGCGTAAGGCGGATCTTTGTCTGTAGCTGGGGCCGACAGAGAACTTTTTACATGGACGTTAGCACATCTCCCAACACAGATACATTTGAGGTTCATGAACTAACCAAATACTTCAACGATACCGACAATGAAGGCCTGACTGATGTCGTCTACTTCAATGGCGTCCTCTACTGGACCAAGTGGGGCAATCGGACTGGCATCACTATGATGAAGGATTATGAGCATGCCAACCGATCCTACAGCTTTCAAGAAGTCCTTCTGTTTAATAATACTAGGCCCGATAAAATGCGCATTGCTTACGTGGAACCGTAACTTTGTTTTCGCCTAAGTTTTGTTCTATAGGACGATTAGCCTGGGGAGCGTTTCATCAAGCGTTTTGTCAGTGATTTTTACGGACAGATTTGCTCTCAGCCAATCAGATGCAAGGATTTCAGTAGCTTATAACAGTTGTCGGTAAAAATCACTGACAAAACACTTGATGAAACGCTTCCCTGGTGTCATGAAAAAAAATGTCAGATTATAAAAATGCCAAAGGTAAAAGTGCCAAAGGTAATAATACCAGAGATTAAAAAGACAGAGGGTAAAAATGCCAGAGGAAAAATTGTCAGACGTAAAAATAACAAAGCTAAAAAATACTTTTTTTATTATTATAAGTGCATTCCGTAACAAATAGTAGTACAGAAGAATATTTATCCTTTGTAAAAGAATATAGATTTCCACAGAATATAGATTAAGTTTCCTTCGTAATTATTCTACTTTTCTTTTCAAAGGTATTAATCATTGTATTGATCTATCTTAGCTTCAAATGTAATATTCTGTATAAATTTTGCATTGTATTTTGTATTATTATGAAAACTGTATTTTGTATTTGTACTTTTTTGGAAATGAAAAAAATAAAATATAAAATATGAAATATGAAGAATTAAAGAGTAGTAAAGTAGACACTTTATATAAGGCTCTCTGAGAGTAAAGACACATATACGAGCACCCATGCAAATTGTTTAGCTGAATTAGACGAAATGTATTCTGGAGGCGAAGAAGATAGGAGCTAGTTTTGTGCAAAGTAATTACGTGAAAATGTGTGTAACTAGTACAACGTAGCATACGTCATAGGAGGTATTATTACCATAATCATGTTTCAGTTATCATTATTCATAAACACTAGATGAGTTTGATACTATTAAAGACACGTTTTTGCGATGATTGCGCATGATAATTTTGAATAAATATTTATATGTATCTAAATATTTTTATCACACGAATCAAAATTCGTCATTTTGTTTTGCTTGTTGTTTTGTTTCTTATTTTCTTGTATTTTCCTGCTTCATTACATGTATATTTGATAAATATCCGATATTGTGCACTTTTATGTCGATAAATTGATTTTATTAGAATTGGTTAGGCATATTTTTTGCATTGATCATCACTATACATTTCATTGCTAAATATTAGATGGATTGTAGAGGCGTTGTGGTCTTGCGGATAAGTGTCTGGAACGTGAATCACAAGATACGTGGCTCAAATCCCACCTCAGCATTTACGTCCTTTGGAAAGACGTTAATCTACATTAACCCAGGCGAAATAAACGGGTACCAGTAGGAAGTAATTCCTTGAATGCTTCAGCGCCTTTATTTTGACAGTATAGGCTTGAGCCGGGAGTAACAATCGAAAGTTCTTTGGAAGCGCATAGAGACCTTGCGGAATAACTACGTGATATACGCTATATAAGTACTGAGTATTATCATTACTCAGTACTTCTTAATAATATTTCTTTGAAGTGTAATTTCGTAATTTCCCGGTCTGTATTACCACACGTTGCATTGCACATAAAATCAGGATCTCGTTTCATAAAACTTGTTATCAGTAACAACTGCCACATTTTTATGACAAAATTTGCTCTCAGCCAATCAGATGCAAGGATTTCAGTAGCTTATAACAGTTATTGCAACTTGTTATTGATAACAAGTTTTATGAAACAGGGCCCTGGACGTAAATATTCTTAATTAGCCAAACCCTTATCTGAATCGGTACAGTGAAATTTTCTTCAAATCTGAAATGGGTATTCACTATTTTTTGATTAGCATTTTAGTGTAACAGATTAGTAACGATCGATTATGGTTATCTACGCTATACTTAGCAAATCTCTTTTATGATTTTATTTTCTTTCAGATTACAGGATAAATGTCTTCTTTCAATGACGGAAAAGTATATTTCGTACATAGAATCAATTAACGTGTAAAATTTGCTTTGAATATCAAGTTATTTATACACATGAATGAAATTTGCCCATTTAGATATCTGGCAGTCCTGTCATTTATTAAAGAAGGATTCAGATAATTTAGCACGCTGTCTCCATTTATGTTGCAGTGTATAGTTTTTGCACGGTTTTTTTTTTTAAATGACATTTTACTGGTCAGACATAAATTAATAAGAAGATGACAAACATTTCACTTTTACTTTTAAAGTAAAAGTGAAATTAACAAAGGTACACTTTTTCGCTGAATACAGATTACCGCGTAATTGAAAATTAAAACCCTACTTTTTTTTTCAAAGAGTGTAAAGATCTTTCTGCTTCTTACTTTTAAAAATAGAACATAAGCAGAGCGAGAGAGTGAATGGGGAGTCATTTCAGATTTAGAAAGACATTGATTGTGTGTGCGTGTGCGCGCGCGCGCGCGTGTGTGTGTGTGTGTGCGTGTGTGTGTGTGTGTTCAAGAGAGAGGGAGAGAGGAGAAGAGAGAAATGATAGAGAATGATAGAGAAAAGAAAATGGAAGTGAAATGGTAGATAGAGAAAATGAGGCAGATGAGAGGAAGAGTACATTATTGCCAAAATAGCGATTTCTTGCATTTGACCAAGAACTGCCGATAGATGGCGCGTGTGCATCAAAAGCCATCAAGTGTAGGGAAATGGGAATATATATATTATCATTAAAAAAGTGATTTTTAGGGAATCGCTAGATTATCTTAATATTTACAGATCAGAGAATGAATAAATGAAAGTGAGACGTATTTGAATGGTCTCGCGATAAAACTGCCAATTACCAATAAAGAATTTATGTACCATCAAGAGGGGCTTTCCGTCGCTACAATATGTGGAATCACGTGGTCATAGCGTATCGAGAGACAAAGATGTGACCCGTGTATGAGTGCTCATTCTAAGATCAAATTCACAGAGGTCCAAATACACGTAGATGATGTAGTTCTTTCCCAGCGTGGCACAACTCTCTCTAGCTCACTACGCTATGCACGTAGTATGTATATGCGCCCTCTATCTGGAGCGCTCGGACAATAGCGACTAAACACTATTTTATCCGACAGTGGATATTAGTGTTAAATGATGGAGAGATCAAGGAAAGGAAGAGGAAGAAATGAAGGACAGAAACAGAGAGATAATGGACTGAAGTCAGTTTCACACCTGCATACTCTCTCATATATAAAGGCCAAGTCCACACTAATATCAAGTTGATTTGAATAAATGGAGTAAAATTAAACAAACATAACTGTGAAAATTTCACTGAAATCGGATGTAAAATAAGAAAGTTACGGCATTTTGAAGTTTTGCATTATTTCATGGAACAGTGATATGCATAACATGGGCAGTATGCAAATGAGTGAGCCGATGATGTCATACACTCACTTTTCCTTATGTATTTTATTATATGAAATTTCAAATATTTCAATTTTTATGGATGGGATAATAAAGAATCTCTCCCTTGTATCAAAATAAGTTACAATAATGATGATTTTACATGTTCCATAAGGAGTCAAACCATGTTTTACATTATTGAAACTTCAAAATGCCGTAACTTTCTTATTTTACATCCGATTTCAATAAAATTTTCACTGTTATGCTTGTTTAATTTTACTCTATTTATTCAAATCAACTTGATATTAGTAGTGTGGACTTGGCCTTTAACTCTTTTTTCCTTTTTCAAAATTTTATTTCTCAGCTCATTCAAATACAAAAAGTGGCAGATGCATTAAGAAGTTGACCAGTTGACAGTGAAGGTAACATACATGCCCAACTTCTTGACAACTTATAGCGTACACATGGTACACGCATATTGTATATCAGTTTGACTACTGTTCTTGATACAAAACGCTCCATTTTTTAAAATGTAAATTCATCAGGTTTCGTTTAGAAGAGAGTATTCTCTCAGGATTTTATTATTTATTTTTTTTTTAGTTTAGTTTAGTTTGTTTTTTTTTAATTTAGACCCAGTTTCAAAATATAGTAATGTAGATTTATGTTCTTATTTTTACAAGACTATATCAAGCATTTCGCAGATAACAGAATCGTATTAATAAGTGGAAGTGGTTGAAAGTTAAAACCCCAAACAGATTTCAATATCACTAAACTATTGATTTCCTATATTTTTGGACTGCAACCATTCATTTAAATCATTCCAGAAAACAACAGTATATTTCCATCTTAGAAATAAATGAACGATAGTTTGGATGTGGGTTTCACAGAAATTACAAGCCGTCTTCAGTTTTGCCAATCAAATAAAATCAAAGTCAAGAAGTCTATATGAATGGGATTTTCAAGAAATTTCTAGGTGTTCAAGTTTCCTAGATTCCATATATTTCTTTGTTCCATTCATATAATTGTTTTTGTTATAGTCTGATTGTCCTTCTCTTTTGTCTCTCATCGTCTCTCTGATTTTTTTACTTTCATTTTATTATTCTCTCCTATTCCCCCCCCCCCTCTCTCTCTCTCTTCCCCTCTCTCTATCCTCCTTCTTTTCTGTCCCACCCTCTCTCCCCCCCCCCCCGCTCTCTCCATGCTCTTGCTCTCTATCTCCCCCACCCCCCCCCCTCTCTCTCTCTCTCTCTATCTCTCTCTGTTCTGCTGTTTCTCTGTATTTCTCTCTCTCTCTCTCTCATTTATTATTTTCCACTCTTGGTCTCTCTCTCTCTCTCTCTCTCTCTCTCTCTCTATATCCTTCCTCTTTCATGTCCCTCTCCCCCCCCCCCGCTCTCTCTCTCTTTCCCTCTATCTCCCCCCCCCCCTCTCTCTCTCTCTCTCTCTCTCTGTTTCTCTGTATTTGTCTCTCTCTCTCTCCTCTGTTATCTTCCACTCTTACTCTCTCTGTCTCTCTCCCTCTAGTTCCTTTTACCTACTGAAAGAAGTTATTCATCATGCAGTCTGAAAGAAGAAATGAATTCACATGCATTGGTAAAAGGGTTATGATAAGCATGTCATAACTTATGTATAATATATAATAATATCTAAGTAACCATTAATGATCATATTGTACAAAAATGGTACTTTATAGCATGCTAATTGACACGGGAGATACCTCTTTTAGATAAGATGAAATTCACTTATATATTTTGAGAGGAATATTCTGCGAATGTATATATATATTTTTTTTATAACATTAAATGTTAGCCAACAATTACACTGCAAACATGCCTAATTAATCAAGAAACAAAAATATAAGAAACAATGAATAATCTAATCGTAAAATTTTACGATCAACGTAAAATATATTTAATACATTAAAAGAGAAAACACATTAATGAACCGCCAAAACTCTTGCTTATTTCGATTCAGACATACAAAAATGAAATATTATTTACAATGATAATTATGTCCTAATATTTTCAAAATGAATTACACAGCATTTTACTTTAATCGAAATCGTTACTTTTTACAGAAACCGCTATCTATATCATTCGCTTTTTGCATATGAATCGGTAGAAACTTCGTTTGAAATGGAATCCGCGTTCAAAATAGTGGTATCCACTCTCGAAAGAGTAATTCAACCACTACTTTGGAATGGATCCCCTATAATGTGGAGTGGATTCTACAAGAAGTGATCCCTATATAAGTATGACTCCTACTCCAAATGAGTGGATTTCCGCCCCTCTGGATGAAAATTCACTGATTTTGAGAGGAATATTCTGCGAATAAATGTCTTTTAACATTAAATGTTAGTCAACAATTACACTGCATAAAATGAGCTAATATTATTGCCCAATAAAAGGTATAGTAATGATAAACTACAAAAAACTACGCCTAATCAATTCCCAACAAATTAAATAGAATCAATTGTATTATCATAAAGTGCACAGTATTGGAGTTTGCTCAAATAATGAAACCAAAAAAAGGCAAATATATAAGAAACAATAGAATATTCAAATCGTAAAACTTTACGATCATTATATGTTATATATATATATATATATATATATATATATATATATATATATATATATATATATATATATATATCAAAAGAGAAAACACAATATGTACCGCCAAACACTTGCTTATTTCAATTCAGACACACAAAAGAGTAATATTATTTACAATGATAATTATATCCTAATATTTTCAAAATGAATTACACAGAATTTTACTTTTATCGAAATCTTTACTTTTTACAGAAACCGCTATCTATATCATTTGCTTTTTGGATATGAATCTGCAGATATTTAACAATATTCTATACAAAAAGTTTCCCTGTTCCTGCTCGTATCTTAAATTGCCTAAAGTGAAGTATCTACCTTCGTTCCTACTATAAACAGATATACAAAGAGGTTCTGATCCGTTTTTACAATAATGCGTTCAATCATAGTTGTCTAATCATTACTGTCCGAAGTTATCATGATTATTCTCTGGGGAAGGGCTAGCTTAATGCGGGCGGGGGATCGATGAAGATACTAGAGGGCGCTTGTCCGGGTGTCGACGTTCGAGTGAATAGCCTTGATAGTTGATACGTCTATTGTGGTAAGCATCATAGGGGGGGGGGGGGGGTTGTCCAGGAAGTACTCATCCTAGAGTTTAAATTAAGTATAGTAATCGGAAACTAAGCTATGGTTCCATGTACTAAACAATGTGCATTTTATTTTATTAAACTTAATAAATCATTGATAGCTGCGCTCTTGCTGGTATCTTAAATTGCCTCAAGTAATGGATCTCCTGTCCTATCATACAAAGGTGTTCTACATCGCATTCACCGTACTCTCTTTTTTTAGTCAAATTAGAGATCACTTCGTTTGAAATGGAATCCGCGTTCAAAATAGTGGTATCCACTCTCAAAAGAGTAATTCAACCACTACCTTGGAATGGATCCCCTATAATTTGGAGTGGATTCCACAGGAAGTGATCCCTATATAAGTATGACTCCTAAAACTATAGTGAATTTCCGCCCCTCTGCATTGAGAGCGTGTGCTTATACTTCACTTCTTCATTTACTTCTCCAGAGGGTGAGCAGGGGGTGGGGGTGGGTTAGGGTTGGGGTGGGGGTTGTAAGGTTTAATTTGTCATCACGCGTAAGGGGGAGGGTTATTATTCTGGGAGATACTTGTCCAAGAATGAAGGTAAAGACATCGAAAAAAAATTACAGTTCAATGTAAGCAATGTGCATGTTATCAGGCGCGTTATCATTAAACCGAGTGATTTCTTGAAAGTTGTAGGATCGGTTGGCATGTTCATAGTCCTTCATCATACCGATACCCGTCTGGTTACCCCACTCCGCCCAGTAGAGGACGCCGTTGAAGTAGAATATGTCATTCAGGTCTCGACTGCCAGGGTCGGTCAGCTCATGAGCACCAGAAGCATTAACCATGTTAACGTCCATGTAAAAAGTCCACCGTCTGTTCGTGTTGCAGAAATAGATCCGCCGTATGCATCCTGCCCAAAGAGATTCATTCCAAACTACTTTCAACACAAACCAATCAATCAGCCTTTTATGGTGGTAAGTGCATGTAGTGCATAAAGCTTGAGTTATTTCAATTTTACAAATAAAACAGAGGAATGATGACGTAACGGCGGAGTTAGGTGGGCACTTCAGGTCCGTGCCCCCCCCCTTGAAACCAAAGTGTACATTGGGCCCCCCCCCCCCATTTAGAACTGTTAAACTTTCTTTCTTTTTTTTTTTTTTTTTTTGTTAGAGAATTTTTGGAGGAAAACGGTAGCAAAAATATAAGTGATGACCTTTTTCCTTTTTTCTTTTCTTTTTTCTAGTCAGAAAATTTTCTGAGATATGTGCCCCCTCGTTTACAAAATCCTGGATCCGCCCCTGTAAGACAAAATTACTTTGCCAATACCAGTGGCGTGGAGAATGTTTTGCACATAAGATTCTGCAGTTGTCAGAGCAACAAACAAAAAATTTTCCCAGCCCTCCAAAATTCGCTCTGACAAGCAAAAAAAAAAAAAAAAGGGGGGGAAATGCATACTTTTCTTCCAAAGGGGGGGGGGGGGGGCACGGGCCGGATGTGCCCCCCCCCCCCTAAATCCGCCACGGGCTTTACATATCTTATTTTGGCCATGAATATGAATCGTATTGAAATGTTTTGCCGTTGATTAGTTTGGCACAGGTGTGTAAATGCACATGGTATGATAAACTAAACTAATGTATCATGGCAGCTATAGGGATAATTCCGATGGAATAGAATCATCAAGACCTTCTTTCTCTACAAAGCCGCTGCAATTCACTATGGAAATTGACGGGAATATTGAAGGAGAAGATGATGACGACGATGATGACGATGATAAAGATGGTGGGGATTATTATAAAGATAATGGTTATTAAAATGTCACCACACCTACTCGGCATCTGGATTAGGTGGATGGGTCTGGAAGCTCATAATATCAGGGAAACCGCCCACTGAAATTCAGGTGGTCGCTCTGTATTCTGTATTACTTATTTCGTATATTTCAATGACAAAGAAAAAAAATTAATGGAAAAATTACATCAAAATGTTTGAAGGATGTAAACAATTCGCCAATAACAGATGTCACAGTAATAAGTGTCAAAAACCAGGAGAGTTGATTGATATCATGGTTGGATGTCGTTTTCCGAAGATTCATAATTCCAGTGGTCATGATGGTTCGTTTTTTCCGAAGGTTTGTTACTCCGTAATTCCGAAAATGAAATAAGGTTCATTATTCCTAAAATCAAAAAAAAAGGTTCGTATTTCCAAAGGTTCATAATTCCGCAAAGTTGTATGGGGCTCTATTGTATTTTCGGAATTATGAACCTCCGGAATTATGAACCCCCTTTCTTTCTCGGAATCACGAACCCCATTTCATTTTCGGAATAAATAACCTTCGGAGTAATGCATCAAAAGTTCTGAATGAACCCCCTGCTATGGGAAATTTGTGTTCCGGAATCACGGACCTTCGGAATTATGGACCTTCGGAAAAAAGAGTACCCCCCCCCCCCCCCCCCCCCCACCCCCAAATTATACCCGTATGCCTATGCCTATGCCTTGGCCCTCCAAGCATATACATGTATACACTCATTCACACATCACAAGACGAGGTACTTACTACTGAGGTCGATGGTTAATCCGTTAACGCGGTTTATAGCTTTGTCATAATACACCGGGTCAATACTTCCAGTACCATTCAGGAACGTGCGTGCTATCTTCTTCTGCATTGCACAGTATAGATATCTGAAATCACAAGAAATGTCCTTTAAACAATAACTTGAACATTAAATGCCGGCTATGACCTGACAATTACGTAATAGGAGGGGAAATTATATTCATTGCGAATAATAATAAGAATAATTCTTGTCAACAAACACAAATTTAATATGCCAAAATCAACATTATGACCATGATGTTCATATGTCCTTGATACGACAGGCGTTGTAAAATAGTTTGCTAATAAATTATGTTCCCAGATCAAGGGAATTTTTGCCGGTCTTTGAATTTGTAGTGATCTTTTGTAATTGTAAAGTGTATTAGACCGAATGATATTTAGTGCACTTTTCTTTGCAAAATATGCATTTACATTGTTAAACAGTTTTCATGACATGGTTGGGCTATTGGCCAAAGCGGATACGATTTCCCAGTTTTCATGAAATGGCTCGGCTATTGGCCAAAGCGGATAAAATTTCCCTGTTTTCATTACATATGACTGGGCTATTGGCCAAAGCGGATAAAATTTCCCAGTTTTCATGACATAGTTGGGAACTGGTCAAAGCAGATGAAATTGCGCTACTGGGCAAAATAAATATCTGTACTTATATAATTATACAGTGTATAGTTGTTATTTGTTTATTCTTTTATATACTCTCTAAATGTAAAAGCACTCCCGTTTGAGTAAGCATGCCGATATTCCTTTATCAGCCGTCTCACTCACTGACAGAGTGAGCCCGTGTTCCGCTCACTATCATATGCAGACTGAATTATTCTCACTCGTGAGCAACGAGTGGCGCAAGGCAACTAACATGACTAATGACATGCCGCAAAAAAGTGAAGAAGCCGATGGCGTATCGAGGCGCGAAATCGAATTTAACCATCGATCTCTACCTCGCCAAAGAGAATCAAGCACGAACGTACAACACATTAGGGCATGATCATTTCTCAACATAGCCAGGGGCGTCGATAGAACATTTTGAATGGGGGGTGGGACACCCAAATTTGCCGACAAATTTTTAGGGTGTAATACCCAAATTTGCAGACAAAAATGCTGCACCCTAATCCTCCCCTCCCCCCCCCCCCCCAAAAAAAAAAAAATGATAGGGATCTTGATCATACGGGCCCATTTTCGCAAGGAGGGGGCTGACGCCTATTGCCCGAATATCAATTTTTCAATTTCTAAATTTTTGCGAGCGAGCGAAGCGAGAATTTTTTAATTTCTTTTTCGTACTGAAAATGTACAGAAGTTACATAATTATCTGGGAACCTCGCTGCCCAAATATCTGGATATTCTGGCCCCTCGCTGCCCGAATATGAAGTGGTGGTTGCCCAAATATACTCCGGGGGGCTGCAGGCGATTGCCGAAGTCGGACGCCTTTTGCCCGAATGTCAATTTTTCAATTTCTAAATTTTTGCGAGCGAGCGAAGCGAGCGAGAATTTTTTTGTTGTTGTTGACCTTTTCGTAGTGAAAATGTACAGAAGTTACATACACAAGTTACATAATTATCTGGGAACCTTTCTTCCCAAGTATGTGGATATTCTAGCACCTCGCTGCCCGAGTATGACTATCGGAACTTTGAAAATCCTAGGGAGCGGCGGCTGCAGCCCAGTGCCGAAGGGGACGCCATTTTCCCGAATATTAACATTCAAGTGAGCGATGCCAGCGATCAAAAAATTTGGCCAGTTTTTCCTTCCTTTTCTTTCCTTCCCTTTTCCTTTCCTTCTGTTCTTTCTGTTTTTTGTTTTCCTTTCCGTTCCCTTTCCTTTTATCTTCTCCTTTCTCTTTCCTCCATTTCTTTTTCTCTTTCCTCTTCCCTCTCTCTTTTTCCCCCTCCTTTTTTTTTTGCCGACAGAGATGGCGCATTTGCCGACAACAATTTTGAGTGCTGGGGGGGGGGGTGTTCATCGCCACAAACCTCATAACATTTAGAACATTTTTATTGTTTGAACAACTGTGGAGACATTTGCAGATCCGACACCGATACACCCCTCCCCCCCCCCCCCATCCCACACAAACACACACACACACACACACACACACAAACACACACACTCTCTCTCTCTCGCTCTCTCTAAATGATGCGGGACGTACCCCTGTTCTTCATCCACGACCAACGATCTTGGGTTAGCAACGACAACAAAATCATATTCATATCCAGGTGTGACGCTGTCAACTCCTATCGACACTGATGTTATCTTATCTAATTTGTGATAGGCTATGTAGAGATTCCTGGATTTCTCAGCGATGGCCAATGATTTTGGATCTACGAAAGGAACCAAAAAAACAAAGAACATGATTGCAAGTAAAATCCATCGAATGCGATTTTACTCATTTGTGGCACCGGGAATGTAAAAGGGAGAAGGGAAACCTGTATAGGTAGGGACATTGATGTTTAAAGGGGTTTTAATATATATATAAAATTTCATCAGTCTTCCCAAACTCGCTTACAGTGGCGAGGGGTTTGGGGAGGGAAAGCAGCAAAAACAAACGAGTTATTTCACTAGCTATCCACTAAATTTTTCTACAAAAGAGAACTCTTTCGTAGATACATATTCTGGCGCCTATACAACCTCCACGCCCTCCCGGTGCCACTATCAATGTGCTTAACCATACAGGCCTTGTTATCCATAGTTTAATCAGATTTCATCTGTCCATAATACTTTGCTTTCCATGACATTAAGGGTCTTGTGGGCCCACGAGTTCTACTTTTCGTTGGTCCATTGTAAAAACTGGAGGCACATCCTTTTCGGTTTTAAGCTTAGTATTCAGAGCAAAGGGCAAAAGGAAGCACCAGAAGGATGCCTAATACTAAAAAATTGGTTCAATACAATATTAATATAACACTTAACCTTATTATACGCCTACCCATAACTGAAACCCTGAAAAATAATCCTGGGGAGCGTTTCATCAAGCGTCTTGTCAGTGATTTTTACTGACAAATTTCCTCTCAGCCAATCAGATGCAAGGATTTCAGTAGCTTACAACAGTTGTCGGTAAAAAAAAAAATCACTGACAAAAACGCTTGATGAAACGCTGCCCTGGTCATAAACTATCTGACAGGAACCTGCGACTGCTGGAACAGAAGAAATAAAGCCCGAATGGTTGAATGAAAACCTAACCAAATTAGACCTAATGCAACGTTGGACCACAAAGACATATGACCACATGGACGAAGGACCGTGCAGAGACGTAGGACCACAGAGACGTAGCACCACAGAGACGTATGACTATAATGACATGCAGGACCAATAGTACGAAGAACCAGTGGGACATAGGACAGATTAGATGGAGGTTTGATTATGCGTAGGACGGTAAAGATGTCACCGAACAATGAAGTGGCTTCTTAGCCTGCTTACCTAAGCTGCTGGTATCGATCACTGTTTCCCTGTGTGCTCCATTCACATCGGCACGATACACCCGTTTCTGAGACCAGTCTGACCAGTAGATCTTGCTTTCTTCAGAGTCATAGGTTAGTGCACGTGGCTCGGGGGAGGCGGCAACTGTAGTGAACACTAATTCATCTTGTAGATGAGCGATAAATAATTTCCCCTCGGTCGGCACTGTCACGAACATCTTGGGAGACAATTCTAAATTGATTCAATATAAAATTGTATTCGAACATGTTTAGAGCTTGAGACAAATATGGTCGGTCATGATAATCTAAAGAGCGTATCAAAGTATTACACACCGTACAAATATCTCCAAGACATATTACAATGTATTTTATTGAGGAAGCGAGTTGGCTCAGTCGCCGGTAAAGCGTCTGCCTGTCGAATCAAAGATCATGGGTTCGAATCCACCTTGGGTGAATGTCTGAAGCCTGCATTATGTGTTAACTTACCCCTCCCCTGTCTCATAGACGTACGCAGGCTATGTTACATTAGAAAACACTCCGTTCCTTGGATAGAACGTTAAATGGGGACCCCGTGTATACCAATCATGTCATTAGAAGTAAACTATTTTATTTAACAAAGAATCTTAAATACCGACAACAACAACAAAAATATGTGAATGTAACCTAGCACCTTTGAAAATTAAAAATGGTTTTGTCTCTATTGTTCTCACGTTTATCGCAGTGTATTCCTTTAAATCCAGTTGAGCAATGACATTGGTAGCCTCCCGTAGTCTCCTCACACCAGCCGTTATTACAGAGATTATTGTCACAGTCTGGATATTATACGAACACAAGAGATAATCAGATTAAAATTACATTAAACTGCATAAAAGATAGATACGACATCTTCTCAATGTGCCCAAGCTGAAAAGAAAGAGGGGCTCATGCGGTGAAGCCATGAAAAAAAAAATATTCCCCCCCCCCTCGAAATATCTGGGGCACCTAACCCCCTTTATTCCCCCATCACTTCCCCCGCTTCCGTCCCCTGTGTTTCATATTCAAGGTGTCAATGCATGTATTGCTGCTGCTGATGTGGAACTACTCATTTTTTCTTTTATTTTCTTTTGTACTGCGGGGTTCCTTTTTGTAGCATTGTATCCTAATTTATTAAAAAGGTAATTACGTGCAATTCATCAAAAACCGATGCGAACTTTATTATATTATAAGTAATATCTTGTGTGTCTATAATGCATCCTTTCTCATTACTTTTATGTATAAAAATGAGTCGATTTTATTTTTCCATCTTCTTCCAACTTACTTACATTTAGGGCCATGAATTGATTAATCAGATATAGCAAACGTAATTAACTACTATTATATTTCTGATCTATTCAACATCTTATTCTGTTGTATTTCATTGATAAAATGAACTGCTAATTAGCACGACAAGATCTCTTTATCTGCTTGCTTACTTCTGGAAGTAATATGACTGTAAAATATGTAATAACCTATCTATTCCTTCTTTTTCTTCTATAATGCCTGTTCCAGATATTAATTTAATTTTGTCACCAAAAAAGACTTATTAGGTGAATTTCATTGTTATGTGCCAGCTTTATTTTCTATGGAGATTGATGGTAAATTCCATCAGCCCAAATTTGGCTGTTAAAAAAGTGTTAATATTATCGGTCAAAAGAATTGACGTATAATCATGATAATTTGAGGTTTTGGACTGATGGAAATATACGGGGTCATTGACGTTGCTCATGCAACTGGATAGCAGCAAACCATTATTTTTAACGAAAGTGGGAAAGCGACATTGGTCCTGAAAACTTTACCTCGTTAACTTGGTGAATTATCAGATTATAGGCATCCTGTCCGTCTGAAGTTTAATTAGTAGGCCTATATCAGACTACTGCCATGGTATATATCACTCTGTCATTGTAATCGTAATTGAACGTTACGTATGATGAGGTATTTTAATTTACTTCTTTTGAGTTGTGTGGGAAGGCGACTGGCATTAACACTGAGTGTTCAAATAAGTCCATTTTACTCAGTTCAATTTTAAAGTCGCCTAGAAGCGCCTGCAAAGGTACCGACGAAAAGGAAATTACTATTCTGCCCGACACGATACTTCAGCCTCAAAAGTATTTTTCCATTCTAATTTTTACTTCATTAAGCCCTAAATAGCAATAATGCGACAAGTTCTATAAGCATGCAGTTTCATTAATAATTATTCCAATTGCCAGCGCCCAGAAAGAGACAACGCATCTATTGTGGGCGAACGAACATGACTTTCATCCTAACCAAGGAGACATCTAAAAAGCATTCAAACATCTACATATTAATTGATAAAGCATGACTATGGATTTCAAAACAATCAATAAAGAGTATGATGCCCCAAATGAAAGAATTGGACAATTGCAAACAACTTTGGCGACTCATTTGGAGACAAAGTCACATTGTGAGAAATTCATGCGAACTTCTGCAAAGGTTGAAAAAAGGTCTCCGCAGTGAATCGAACCAGGGCTCGATCCTGGCTTAGAAAGTCAATACCCACTCAGGGCACGAGGACAGGCTAGTTTTGTATTGATTATGTATATGTTATGTTCTTGCTTTGTTTTCCTTTCTAATTTCTAATGGTACTTTACTTCTTTATCAGACACAAAACGATTAAACAAACTTCACATTATGCCATCCTCTGAGAGTTGGATTATTAAAGCGGTAGAGAAGCTTGAGTTCTGGGAAAGGTGCGGGGGTGTCGATCCGTGTTCGTGATTGGGGGATGACCGGAGAAGGAGCGAAGAGACCAAGCGGGGGAGGGTGTGGGAGGGGGTATCCCCCTCCCACACCAGGGACTTTTTCCAAAATCTGTCTATAAAACTTGCATTTTAGAGCATCCCACCATGGTTTTAATGAAAAGAAGGAATGCACGGATCTAAGCTAATGGACGGAACCCCTCAATTGAGAATAACAATGCGAGCGAAAGAATTTTCTTCGATATTTTCACATTGAATTATGGCATTTCTTATTTCTAATCATTAAAGAATGTGATGGTATTTCGAGATCAAACATAATGAGTTTGGATAATTATTAGTTTTAAGTTAATGTAGACCTCTATCATAATTCTTATTTATTTTATCCAAAAATATTGGGGAGGGATGAAAATACAGGCCATTCCCCCCCCCCACCTCAAATTTTTTGGGAAGATATACCCCATCCCCCTCACCCCCCCCCCCCCCCCCCGGGATCGACACCCATGGAAAGGTGGTAAATAATTTGTGTGCTTTCTTATTTCTTTTATGTCAGTTTGGATGAACATCATTGTAGAAATTGCCCTGAAAAGGATCGCTCTTCAAATGCCCTCATATTCGAAATATGACGAGAAATAGCTGAAGTGTTCAGGCCAAATATTCATGCCACATGTGTGTGCAGTCCCATATACCCATTGTGCAGTGCATGTGCTCTTCAGCGAGATTGGGTCAATTTCTTATCATTTTGATGATTCCAAAACCTCACAGTTTACACCAATTCTTGTGTAGATATGATAAGTCCTTCCCAATTGCTTTACGAGACAGTTTCTTTCACAATGTAATCGCAAGATGACCAGGGCCCCGTTGCATAAAACTTACCATTAATTGTAACTCTGCTATCAATGGTAACTACCATGGTGACATCACTCAACGGGGTGACCTCGTTAGTCATAAGGACCGCTATTCATAAGGACCGCTATTCATAAGGACCGCTATTCATAAGGACCACTTAATCATAAGGACCGCTATCCATAACGCGTGACTAAATGAATAGCGGTTCTGTACGAATAGCGGTCCTTCTGAATAGCGAGCAAACCATAGACAAATTTCCCCGCTATCAATAAGGACATCCATTCGTAAGGACCACTATTCATAACTACTCATAAGGACCGCTATTCATAGCGCGTGTTAAATGAATAGCGGTTTTCTATGAATAGGGGTTCTTATTAATAGCGAGCGGACCCGCACTCAACAGCCAATCAAAATCAAGGTTTCCATGGGAGTTACTAATGATGGCAAAGTTTTATGCAACGGGGCCCAGAACTCAACTTTATCTTTAATGGTATTGCATGGAACTCACGGGACAATCCACATAAGAGGTGTTGTGTGACGTCATCCAAAGGGAAGGGAAAAGACTGCATCGATTTCGGTACAGTTTGTAATATTTCTCCATTCAGACGACGGATCGGTAAACAGGGGTTATACTCAAACGGCAACCCACAGTCAGGCTCCATTTTAGGTCCACATCCATCGGCTAAAGTGGATTAAAATACATAAGAATATGTTAATGATAATAAAAATAATAATAATAGTGAAGATGATGATGATGATGATGATAATAACGATAATAATAATGATAATTATGATGATAATAAGGATAATAATAGTCGTAATATTAATAATGATAATAACAATAATATAATTTAAAAGTGTGTTCTTGACCTCATGTATGTCACTCAAGAAATATTGGCATAATCAATAAACTTAGTAACACTTTTCCTCCACACATGTACACTATTCGTCCTTATACTCCACACTGGTACTTCCACACATAGCTTGGGGCAACTCTGCAAAGGCACATTTAGAGCGTATATACTTTTACTCCAGAAAAAAACACTAAGAGTCATATGTCATACTAACTATCGCTCTCACACGAATACTATTTTCTTTCAACACAAAATCCTTCAAATTACAGAATTATACCACCAACAATTAGGCTTGTTTATGCACGAACTTCCACATGTTTTTTACTCTATGTTTACATTCAATAATAATCATCACTCTTACCCTTTACCAGACAGGCTAGCCACTATCACCTGCTGCGAACAAGAACCCTCTGTGCCAATAAAACTTTCACAACAACTGGACCTAGCAAACTTTGGAATTCCCTCCCCCAAAATATTATTGAAACTCCTAATAATCATACGTTTAAAAGAAAACAAAAACAACATCTCTTACTAACATACAAGCAAAAGCCAACCCTCCAAAAATATTCCGGATACAAGCCACACGCGGAAGTTTGATTCTGATCTCCCTTTTTGTTTGTTTGCTTTTTTGTTTCTGTTTTTGTTTGTTTTTTGTTTTAATAATTTATTTCCCCTCTCTTATTCCCATCCCTGATTTCATCTCTTTTCCTCTATCAACCTCTGTCTCCCTCTCTGCTTCTTCATTTAGGTGAGCCTTTGTGTGTTTATTTATTAAGTTATTTAGTTAATGTATTCTATATGTAAAAAAAAAAACAACAACAACAAAAACAACAAACAGATTTTTTTAATCATGTATATAATTATAATGATTTTAACTGGGAACATGCTATTTACAAGCTCCGCTTCTTTGCTGGTTCCCTTTCGTTACCTTTTCGATTTTTATTATCAAGAAACAATTGAAATGTGTGTACACCTCTCTCTGTTATAACATTTATTTTAGAAAACAATGTGTAAAACCAAGTTCATGTGCGTTAGGTTTAAATGATGAGTTTCTTCTACAATGTATATACTTTATATGATTTATGAATTGGTATCTAAAAATAAATGAATATTGAATCTTGAATCTTGAATCACTCCGAGCGCTACATAAAACATCTGTACCTATTTCGTTAACAGTATGATTATTTTTCAGTAGTATTTCTGGCAATTTTTCGTACATTTAAAAAAAATAAATTAAAATTTAAAAGTGGATCTCTACTACTCATAGTGAGATTAAAACAGGGGATGATTATGATGTCATGAAGTATAAGAAATGAACTTGCAACTCTTACCACAGATAGATGAAATTTGAAGAAGTACGAGTATTCCTTTCAGAATCTCAACGTAAATACGTCTTTTAACCTGTATTTGTAAACAAAAAACGTTGCAGAATTATAATTACTAGTATGCGAGTAAGTAGCATTTTGTCAACTTAGATATTTTTCCCAACATCGAGTTTGGAAAAAATATCTCATTACCTCTTTGGTAAATCCAGAATAGGCGTATACGCCCCTCCCCGCCCCGCAAATTTTTGAAGGATCGGAATTTAAAAAAGATTAACTTGCATTAAAATGCTGGGCTGTAAACCAAATGTTGGTCTATCCCACGGAGGTGCCCCCCCCCCCCCCCCGCCGCGTTTTTGTTTTTTGTTTTATTTTATTTTATTTTTTTTAATTATTATTTTGGAGTGCCGATACTTGATTTCATGATATTCCTATTTCTCTGACAAGCAACAACAAACAATAACCCCCCCAAAAAAAAAAAACAAAAACAAAAACAAAAACAAAAACAAAAACAAAAACAAAACAAAACAAAACAAAACAAAACAAAACAAAACAAAACAAAACAAGAAGAAAGAAAGAAAAAGGTCCTCATATTTCGGTTGCCTTTCAACTAAAACAAAAATTATTCAATGAAAATGTTTTCTTTTGGGTTTGCTTGAACACCCCAGAATCCGTAGCTTGGTTGGCCCTGCGGTATCTTTTGAATTTCGCAATATTGAAAATTCTACCAAAAGAGTAAATGATTATTCACTCTATTTTCAATCCCCCGGGAGTCACGTCAGGATCACTTGATTAGGAGTGAATATCAATTTATTTTCAAGTACTCTCTCTTTAAAACAAACAAAACAAAAAATCACTTTATTTCCACCATATCTTTACCAGGGAGTCACATTTCATGCTTCCTCCGTTAATCATTGCCCTTTTCCTGTAACACACAGCATGTCGATGATGAGGGAAGAAATAAAGAAACTTACCTCCCCCATCGTGTCTCACGATTTTCTTCTTTCCTAACTGTCAGTTTGCCGGGTTGTAAGATTTCTACTGTTTTGATTTTAATTACGACCAAGCAGAATCTGTATGAAGCGTGAACGGTAAGTTCCCTGTTTTCGCGAAAACGTAGCAAACATTAATTATCACATGAGTGACAATGGTCAAACCATCTCCCTATCGCATATAGCCGATATCAGCCGATATCAGCCGATATCAGCTCCCGATGCCGATATCGGGGACAACGATGTGGAGGTGGAGGTGCCGTGGAGGTGCCGTGGTCCAGTGGTTTAAGGCGCTTGACTGGAGATGCGAGGATCGGGCGTTCGATCCCCGGCACGGCACTTATGCCCTTGAGCAAGGCATTTTATCTACATTGCTCTTTTATCATTTATCAAATAAATGAAGTGCTAAAGGCATATTGATACCAGGGTGTGCGTGTGTGTTATTTAAAAAAAAAAAAAAAAAAAAAAAAAAAAAAAGATGTTGGCATATATATTTCCGGTTCCAATCTATAGCTATAGTGAGCATACACTGATATTTCCTTGCTTTTTTCGTGCGTGATTGTTCTGCTGAAAACACGTTTTGCATCTTCGACTCAACATCCCACATTGGGTGGCTTCACAGAAGAATCCCATTTAAATATCAACTGTATAAAAACACGATTATTTGCTAGATTAGGAACAAAAGGGAGTTTTTGCTAGGCTGACCCCCGGGGCTGACCAGGTCTTCTGACGCTCCGGCCGGACCCGGATGCTCAGATGCCAGCAATCAAATGGCCCAAAATTAGAGCGCCGCATGCGTTCGGATTCGGAGAGCTATATGCGATTCGGACACTGATCTCTACGGAAAAAAAAATTTCCGTAGAGATCAGTGGATACGGAGAATTGAGGATATGGTTTGGGGGCGCTACTCAAAATTTATTATAATTATTTTGGTGGTGATGATGATGATAATGATGGTGATAATGATGATGATGATGATGATTATAATTGACGATAATGATGATTATGATGATGATGATGATTGATGATAATAATTATTGATAATGTTAATGATGATGATGATGATGATGATGGTAATGATGATGATAATTGATGCTGATGATGATGATGATGATGATGATGTTAATAATGATGATTATTGATGATGATGATGATGATGATGATGATGATGATGATGGTGATGATAACATGATGATGATGATGATGATGATGATGGTGGTGGTGGTGGTGGTGGTGGTGTCGGTCTCTTTTGTTGGTCTTTTGAGTGGACTTTTTTTTTGGGGGGGGGGGATGTAGCCCCTAAGCCCCCAACCAGTTTGCAGTGGTTACAATTTCAAACTATATGAAAAAAAAAAATTTTTTTAAATTAAAAAAAGTCGTGCCTACAATACGTGTTTGGCAAAGTGCACGAGACGATTCTTATCTGGTTTGGCAATGCAGAGAGAGATGCATGTATAGCGGCTGTGTATTGCTCTGTAGCAACTGCATAGAGAGAACTGGTCTAGCGCCCCCTTGAGTTCATTGCCTACAATCATGAGGCAGGTCGAACCACAGAACGTCTTTAGGAGTTCTGTGGGTCGAACTGGCACATCGATGAATTGGCACCAATCATCAATAATATATTTTAGATATTGCATATTCAGGCAAATCTGTTCAATAGCCTACTAAGTAGATTATCATTTAAATATTATTTAAGCCATTAACCAAGTAGGAAACTAGTTAAAACATCATAGTTTGTAGAAAAAAGTACAGATCATATTCTTCCTGCAAGGACTTAATAGTTCCATTATTGAGGACATTAGTTTTTACTGGGAACTATATTGTCATTATTTTAACTGAAGAATAACAATATAACATTGATCAAAGTCATTGTGAAAAGGATGACACTTTTCGTCCTGCATTGCATCAGCGTAATGATTAAAAAAATCTTTATAAAGTGTGATTTCATCTAAAGTTCACATATTCATAAATAATAATATCTGAAATTCAGATAGGCCTATTGCATTTACATGTGTCTTCCAGCACTATACATTTCCACTCTCTGCGGGCATCTACTAATTTTTGAAAAACAATACACCGGTAAATAATATCTTAGACACCTTTAATGTAATCATATAGGACTAAGAATTAGAATGACTTCTTGTTATATAAATAACAATCATAATATTCTGGATTTATCTAGCACCTAATACATCTACGATGTCTCTATAAGCTCTTTACATACTGCACCTCAAGCTCCACTCCCTAAGGAGCATTCCAGTCAGGCGCTTTTTTACGGATGCTCACAACGCCAATATTCCCGGTCTATTTTCATAATTCGTATCTATGCTGTGTTTCAAAAGTTATAATACGGAAAACTGGAGTTGAATGAGTTCTTAGAAAAAAAATTAAGGAGGTGGATATATTAGTGGAGTAGGCCTATAATATTTCGACGGTGTCAGAAGCAATCACATATATAGTAAAACGCTACATGCCTGTGATGAGTCAACACCGAATGCCTCAGGCTTTGCGTAAATACTTTATTTTGCCCGGTAGGACACCCAAGTGCATTCCTCCAAAGCATGCATTGTTATCCTCTTTTATTACGTAATATCAACGCGGAAGTCATAAAGCCCGCCATCAAAAACCAATAAAGAAAGCGCGCGAACTTGGGAGTTCAACATTGAACACGAATGCCCAGCCTGGTGAGCCGCTAGAAATGGAGAGAATGTTGACCTTTGTTCACCATTCCAAATGTGGAGGTTCGTACACCAGGCGCTTTGGGCCATGCAACTCGTATAGAATTAATCAATAAATAGCCCTATACCTTCTTAATTTTTAAGAATATGCAATAGACCGGTTCTGTATAATGTAATCAAATTTATGCACATTTCTTCTGTGAGCATCTAGTGACGAGCTATTCCATTAACCTGCTTTTTATATAAATGAGCCTCAATGCTTAGAATCCAGTTTGCATACATTACTTGTTGCTATGTCCGGCAAGCATCCGGCAAGCTTTCAGGTTGTCAAGAACAACTCACTCCCATTTTGAATTCACTGCACTGGCTCCCTGTCAAAGATCGTATAATTTTCAAAATTTTGTTGCTCACTTTTCATTGTATTCATGGATCAGCACCCCAATACAATCTCTCTTTTATTCATTATTACATACCCAAAAGATCTCTGCGCTCATCAAAATCTAGTCTAGATTCTATCCGTTTTTTATATTTGGTTTATTCCCTAACTCTGCTCTTTCTCTACACGCATATCCCACACAGAGCGCGACTCTCCACTAATCGCGCGATCCCCACAATTTCACCCGTCGAGGGTCGATTTGGAAGGGCTATACATGTATCAGTTTTAGCGTTGGGGGTGTATTATTTTCTCAACGGATCGCGTTTGTGCGCGAACAGTCCAGGCAGTGGACTAATCAACATCCGGCTCTCTTGTAATTCCTAAAGTTTCCAAATCTTGGGGTGAAAGATCCTTTGCTTACGCATGCCCCACCTTGTGGAATAGTCTTCCTGTAGACATCAAAGCTTGTATCTCTGTTGATTCTTTTAAAAATCTTCTCAAAACCTTTCTATTTACATGTACTTTGTAATTCTTTATGCGCCTTGAGCACTCTACAGAGTGGATTTGGCGCTTTATAAGTCACATTATTATTATTATTATTATTATTATTATTAATTGTTTAAAAGGTATGTATAAAATTTGCATACATTACCGAAGCGGTCTATTTCCTCAGTATTACCGAAATATATGTGTAATAATAATTATGTAATAACTGTGGCTTTTAAAATTATTTAAAAGCCTTCTGAAAATCGCTTCGTAATATATATAGTCAACATTTGTTGCTTCGAAATAAGATGGCCTCTTTATTTTCATTCATGATTCCTCAGATTTACATATAGGATAATATTCCTAAATCTTTAATGTATTACCAATATCATGAGCTATACAACGCGTTGGCCGATTTATAGTCAGTTAGGTTGATAACCGGCAAAAGCGAACACTTCGATCATTTCTTTTTTTATACAAACATTTCCTTTATAGCAAATTTGCAATGAATGCAATTATATGCTTCTCAACTCAGGATTTCCTCTACAGGATGACCAAGCGGCGGACTATAATAACGTAGGGGGAACAGCCGCGTCGCAGCCGCCGCCTCCGCTTCCCCCCCCCCCCCCCCCCCCTTAAAGGGAAAGTTCACCCTGAAGATTACTTGAGTTTAAAAAATGCAGAAAAAATAAAGAAAAATATTGGCGAAAGTTTGGACAAAATCCGTTAAAGAATAACGGAGTTATGGACTTTTGAAATTTTGATTTTGTGACGTCACATGCGAGCAGCTCCTCCATTATGTAATGTGATAAATATTCCATAAAATACAGTTTTCTCAGAAAATTTAGAATATTTTCGTCTGTGCATTTGATATATTGTCAGAAATGTTATTCAATACTAGATTCTGAAAAGAAACAATATTAATTTATCGTGGAACGTAAAAAAAAATGCGAATATATGGAATATTTATTACATGACCAATGGGCAGCTGCTCGCATGTGACGTCACGAATCCAAAACTTTAAATACTCATAACTCTTTTATTATTTGACCGATTTTCATCAAACCTTCGCCAATATTTTTCTTTATTTTTTCTGCATTTTTTAAACTCAAGTAATCTTCAGGGTGAACTTTCCCTTTAAAACCCAGCTGACATAATAAGAATTACTGATCCCTTAAGAGACCGGTCTTTAATATATACAAATTTATGCACATTTTCTTCTCTGAGCACCTAGTGACGAGCTATCCATTAATATTCCATTAACCTG
Organism: Heliocidaris tuberculata; assembly: GCA_025618425.1. NCBI lineage: Eukaryota > Metazoa > Echinodermata > Echinoidea > Camarodonta > Echinometridae > Heliocidaris > Heliocidaris tuberculata. The sequence continues at coordinate 11,097,669 of CM046841.1, forward strand.
CTTTTTATAAATGAGCTTCAATACTTGGAATCCAGTTTGCATACATTACTTGTTGCTATGTCCGGCAAGCCTATCGCAAGCTTTCAGGTTGTCAAGAACAACTTTTGTTTGAAAGGTATGTATAGAATTTGAATACATTACCGAACCGGTCTATTGTGCAAAATCCTGGATCCATCCCTGATTATAATAGCCCATTATGTATAATAGATCACAATGCCGTTAGATAATGCCATTCAATAATTATAGATCGGTGGATATGGTGGATAAATGCCCACGCTGTTGGTCATGGGGTTGTTGGACTGGAACGATGATGCAATATAAATGTCACTAATATATATATATATATATATATATATTTCTTCTTTTTTTTTCTTCTTTTTTTTTGTGTGAACAAACTCTATCCCTATATCCCAGAAAAATACTCATATCTAAAAAAAAAGAAAAAAAAAATCTCAACCATATAGAATGAAATTTCATACAAAGCATAAACATAATCATCATTTTTCATGTAATCTGGAATTTTTTGTGATTTTGGGTGCCCAAATAAGGGATACGAGAAGGTGAATTTTCGAGGATTTTTGCTCCTCTCTCAACGCATGCAGGGTTTTCGTAGAATTAAAAAGCTTTTACGACTTTACGATATTTTATTTCAGTGTATAGGGGCCAATATATCGCAAAAAGGGTCCTTCGACTGGTTGGGGAGGACCAGAGAGAGAGAGAGACAGAGAGAGAGACAGACAGAGAGACAGACAGAGAGAGGGGGGGGGGTTGCGTAAAACGAATCGGTTTCGATTGATACACTTTTCCAAAAATGATTAACAGAATTGTTTTTATGCAAATTAATGTATTCAGCAATAACAATATTCTGGATTCATATAGCGCCTAATACATCTACGATGCCTTTTTAGCGCTTTATACGGAATCTGATATAATGTCCCCCACTCCCTGCACGGGAGCATTCCAGCCAGGGGACTTTTGCTAACCACGGTGACTTTCGCATCCTACAGAGTATGGTAGTGGATCCTATTTCCGAGCATTTTTCAGAAAATCAACGATAGAAAATAAAATATCAAACGAATATCTGTCAAACTTACATAATGAATGCTCAAAGCCGTACATAAAAAGAAGTTGGTGGAATTTGAAAAAGACAACTTAGATTTAATACGATATTCCCTTCGGAGCGAACCCCTTCCCAACGTCAACGACGCGGCGTTTTGGTCCCTTGAAAATGGTATTGTATTACCGAACGTGGGGTGAAACCTATGGGAAAAAAGCCACAACCTATATAACCAGATTTCGGGCCAACGGGATGAAGACTGGGGGTGACGAGAGAGTAGGTTATAAGACATTACTTATGTTTTTTGCCTCATTTTATGATTTTCTGCCCTGTGTTCTGTGTGTCAAATAGTGTGTAGAACATACGCGTAGTCCCATGCGTATGAAAGCCATTTTAGGCGCTTAACGGTACGCGTTCGGTAATACAATCCTGTTCGGAAATACAATGCATGACCAGGGGCGGATCCAGGATTTCGTATAAGGGGGGGGGGGGGCAAACAAATGCAGGATTGTCAACTTTGGGAAGCTGCTTGGAGGCGGAGACCCATATTTTTTTGGTCTCGCCAGCCCTCCAAAAGTCGCTCAGTGGGGGGGGGGGGGGGGGGGGGGGGTTATGGGGTCCAGTCCCCCTCCATAATTCTCTGAAAAGAAGAAGAAGAAGAAGAAGAAGAAGAAGGAAAAAAAAAAGTTTTCTGGTCCAAAAGGGGGGGGGGCACAATCGCAAATAGGGGGGGGGGGCACAATGCATTGTTTTCCCTCAAAAGGGGGGCACGGACAGGGATTGCCCCCCGACCTTAATCCGCCACTGTGCTGCATGACTATACCCATTCCATGGGTGCATGGATGGATGAGGAGCAGAGCAGATAAAATGCCATGCTCAAGGACATAAGTGCCATGCCGGGGATCGAACCAACAACATTTGCATCTCTGAACAGTCAAGTGTTTACCACTCGACTATACTACGAGGCACATTTTTGGCAATTTATATATTCAGAGCGTTTTACGAATTATATCAGAGAACAAATACCTCGGCCTTGTTCCTTTTTGTGTAGTTTCCAGGCACAAACCCTGGTTAGTTGTAAAAGAGAGTCTGCACTATAAGACTACCATAGGCCATGTACTAAAGCTGCTCCTAACACAACCAGTAGGCAGCTGGGCTAGGCTTCTCTCAAGGCACAATGATTTTTTGATAGAGTGTCAAATTAGGGTCTGTGCTTGCAGACTACGTTTTGTGCATGCTCACGATTTTTGAAAGTGATTTATTTCTTAATCTTATTGATTTTATTCTTTGTTGGTGATGCCATTTGAGGCTTTCATTGCAAAACAATAGATAATGAAAACCTGAATCATAGCGCTGTCCTCAATTTTTGGGAGAGGGGAGGATCCAGCATTTTGTAAAAGAGGGGGCACAAATCTCAGAAAACTTTCTGATAAGCAAAAAAAAAAAAAAAAAAAAAATTTGGGTCTCGTTTTCCTCCAAAATTCTCTGACAAGCAAGAAAAAAAAAAGTCGTTAGTTCTAAATAAGGGGGTGCGCACAATGTACAAAAAGGGGGCATAACATATGGTTTCAAACGGGGGCCACGGGCCGGAATTGCCTCCGACCCCGGCCCCCCCCCCCCCTGCCGGAAAGAACACAGTGTCCCACAGCGTGTTCACAGTGTGAAACATAGTGTGTAATCATCTTCACACTGTTAAATTCTAGCGTTTTAACATTGTGAATCACATCTTCACATTGTGAGCGAGTAAATTCGCACTGTGATATTGAACATCACTATGTGAACACTCTGTGGTAAACCACACTGTGGAGGTCTCTACAGTGTGAAATCATCTTCACACTATTAAATTCGAGCGTTTTAACATTGTGAATCACATCTTCACAGCGTTGACTATGTGAACACACTGTGAACACACTGTGAACACACTGTAGGACACTGTGTTCTTTCCGGCAGGGCCTCTTTCCACTGGAATGTCTCGGGGTTGCCAATATGAAATTCCTTTCCTTGTTTAGCAAGTCATCACAATTCGTCTGATTATGATTAGTACCAACATGGCAATTATAATGTTTATGGCAATTAACATCCTGCATTTTTGTGTCTATTTATTCATTTATTCATGGTTCAAGTTTGCACCCTAAATGCAACACTGGCAGCACCTTTTTGGGTGCAATCTTGCACCCTACATGAAAAGGGTGCAACAATGCACCTTTTTGTTCTTGTTTGCACCCTTTAATGCCCGTTTGCACCCTAAAAGGTGCAACTTTGCACCTTTAAGGGTGCAGAAACGTTTGCATCCAAAAGGGTGCAAATTTGTACCTTTTTATAAAGGGTACAACTCTGCACCCAAATTGTAGCTAACTGCACCCTTAAAGGTGCAAAAAGCTTCTTAGGGTGCAAAGTTGCACCCAAAAAGGTGCTGCCAGTGTTGCATTTGAAGGGTGCAAAATTGTACTTTTTTTTCTTAGTGTGTTGATACATGTATATTTATTTATTTATTTATCTATTTCATCCATTTTTTCTCTCTCTATAAGATTTCAGTGGGTTCTTTTTCTTTTCGTATATAGGCAACAATATAGGTAGTCCCATTCAAGCCAACTTACATAATTATAGGCCCTACTATAAAGGCCTACCGAAAAACGATTTATTCTGAAGGCTTGTTTTTCAACGAAGCATATAATTCATGCATCATCATGATACTTCCTATTTTCCCGGCCTCCCTTTTATATGTCTACCCCTCTTATACATTATATCCCGACTCCTCTCATGTTTGGGCTTCACGGTACCCCTGCCCCCCCCCCGACCCCTGCTTCTTCCACTCCGGCGGGCTCTGTCTGAAAGTAAGCCAATATATCATTTTTGAAGCGGAACAGTGTTTCCAAGCCATCTTACTATACTACTATATTAGTATATACGTATACATTATGTTACTGATTCTATTACTTTTTTTTAAAAAGTAAATAATGTATAATTTTTCTCACTATTTGTACTGGCGAAAACATTCAACATTATACAGAACAAAACAAAACAAAAATTAACACAGAACTAGTAAAAGAATGAAAGGATAATGACTTCCCCCGGAAAGCACATCCACTAAACAGCCAATTCATTTACCACACATAGTACAATAATGGCATATAAACAAATATTTTTCTCGCTGTCCTCATTATCAACAACATCGTCATCATCATCTCCTCATCATCGATCATTATCGTCGTCATCGTATACTTATTCATCATCATCACCATCATCATACTGTTATGCCTATATATTATGCATCAGATATCTCAATCATTTTCAATAATGTGATACTGACGGTGGAATTTCTAATTTACAATATCAAATATTGTAATTTTAGACACAAATAAATACACAGCTTTTGTGCATGTGATGATATAATTTTCCACCTTCAAAAAATAACGATACCGTTAAAACTTACATCACCATTTCCCGCCAAATCTATGTTATACAACCCCGAAAAAATTTCCTTACCCCTCCCCCATTGACCGGCAACAAAGAAACCGTCTGCATCCTGCTTTTAAACACTCTCTACGTAGAGATCGGTGCTTTTAAATGATTTTATTGCGTACAAAAAACGAATTAGAGTATACCTAAAACATTGTTACTAAATCATTTATGTCCTTTTATATAAACATGAATTTTTTACATTAGAAAATGTATTTAAATGTAATGTAATAATTTTTTTATGCTCATGAATACATGCTTAGGGACACAAAGGCTCAGCCAGCAAAGCTTCCCAAACGGCCATACTAAAACAAACCAATAACATGCACCCAGCTGTATGGAGTGTATGAATGGAATCAGCTGATCTGCATTGGACGCATGCGTAGTACGTTCTTGCATAATTTCTGCCTCGCCACACGACGACGCCCATAATCGTGTTGTCTATACGAAAAATACTCTACATTCCGCATTTTGAGTTACCCGCAAATCTGAATTCAATAGTTGCTGATTTGCTAGAGCATCACTATTGCTACGAATCTGTTTTCTTGTTTGAAAGTAAATTATATAATTTTGTTTTTAAAATTAAAGTTAGTATTTTTTAGACATATTGAGATTAATACTTTGATTAATATTTGTATATGATTGCATGTAGTATTAATTACAAATTTAGTCTTTATTGATTACAAAATTGGACACGAAACTCTTTATCGTTGGCCTGGAAAGAAAGGCGCTAAAGCGACCAATCATACGTCCTCATACAGAGAGGTTGGGCTGCCTCAGCGCGTGCCACGGTCCATCGGCCAATCAGAACGTACTGTCTTATAAATATTCATTTTTTTTCAGGGCGCTAAATTTGATCAGAAAATCTCGCGCTCTTCAGTATTCCCTCGCAAAACCCCACAGCTGCAGGACGTCCCTCTGTTCCTCTCCATCCTGACCCTTCAGTTTTTAGATAAAAGTTTTGAAGTTTTCCTGTTACTTTTTTACAATCTTCACTAGTTTGTCTAAATCTGCAATCATCATGCTCTCTGCCCACTCTCCAAATACCACCAACAACATGAAGAACTTGACCAAAAAGATGCAAAATTCAGCGATTGACGACAAAGAAAACGAGGTGAGTTGACGTGGCATGTCTTGCCAAATTTAACATGTTCTTTGGTTTTTATCTAAATTTTTCAGGTTATGTCTTTGAATGTTTTCATTCTATTGCTTTTGTTGATTATATTTTGTGGCTTTGATGCCTGAAATTCTAATTCCAATTTGCAAGTTTTTGCTTACAGGTCTGGTCATTGCCGGTCGAATGTATTGACAAAAAATGTTCTCATTTTCTTTAATTTAAGACTTCAAATATCAAACCTAGGTAAGATTAATTAATTAACAAATAACAATCAGCTTTAGAAATTGATAATGCCCTGAATCTTGGAAAAAAGGACTATTGTCTAATTCTGAATGGTTCCATTTGGTCGAATGGAGAAACTTCGAACTTTGAAATGTTTGCTTAGTCACCCAATTTTCCCGCGTTTAGAAAAATCGACTGATCGACTCGTTGACGTTGCTAAAATTCTAAAAATGTTTTCTCGTTTTGACAGGATGTCTTCACCAAGAAAACCCTTAAGCCAAGAGCCATCCTCGGAGAAGTTCAGGTAAGAAGCTTTCCTAGGTCTGAAACCCATCCTCCAAAACTTCATAAAGAATTAAAGCAATTTCCATTGGCATTGTCCTGTCATAGTCATCAGCTTTGTTGTGCGTCATTGGTTTGCGTGCAGCATGCAGCAGTTGGTGCTTACACAAGTCAACGGCCCCGACCGTTACGGGTCGATCTTACACAAGCCAACTGACCCAACGGATTTCCGCGCGTCCGCAGTGACATAACATTTTTTGGGGTCTCCATTTCTTTGTTCTAAATTTTGGCTTGTGCCTGGCTTAGGAATATATAGATCTCGTATTGTACCAATATATTTTGTATTTAAAATCATTCTCTCTTGCATTTTCTGTACTTTTTTCTTGAAAGACATTTCTTTCTAAAATTTGTTTAACTTAACTAGCTCGGTGACTGAGAAAATCGTTTGATTTTTTTTTTTTTTTCTTCTTCATCATGTTCATACTTGATCTAGTTCATCATGTTCCATGCTACTGCTAGATTCTTTTTTTTTTTTTTCAATTAGGGGTCTATGAAATCTCATCAATCATTGTCCTTAATCAGTCTTGATCAATTTTTATTTAGAGTCTAGATCTAGATCTAGTTTACAATAGAGGTCTAAATACAAATTTTAATTTTATTTTCTAATCTTTCTGTGAGACAGAGTGGAGGCTTTGAAATGATATAAGATTTTAAAAACAAGTCTTACTTTCAAAGTTTCAGTCTTCAGAACTCCGCAGCTCAGACTAGTATCATCATCAGTAAAATAGACTAAAAGTAAAACGAAAAGTTAATGTCTTTCTCAGTTTCTGTATTCTGTAAATAAGTGCTTTCTCTCTTTTCTTTCCTTTTCCACTCTTTTCTAGACTAGACTTCTAATTTCTATTTTCTTTTCACTTTTTCTGTTTTCCTTCTCTTCTCTCAGTCTCATGTCTGTTGCTTTTCTTTTCTTTTCCTTTTTAATTGTTTTTTTCTGATTAACAATAACATGATTAAGTTTTCTTAATAGGGGTGGGGTCAGGTTTGTTTAACTAGTCTACTTTTTTTAGTAATTATATACAGTAGACCTACATCTTTTGAGACGATTCTAGAGTCTATTTGTATAATGATATTTGTTTTTCTTCCTCAGAATTTACCCCAAGAAGAAATCCCCTACTCACAGAAATTGAAGGAACATGCAAAGGTAACTGTCCCCAACATTTTTAGTGTTTTAAAAAATTTTTTAAACAGGTCTTTACCTGATTGTTAAATTGAATATGTATTTGTTTTTTGTTTTCATTTTCTGTGCCTTTAAAAAATAATCTTAATCTTTATAAGAAATTTGATGCCCAAATTGATGTTGCATTGCCGTCAAGTTCTTTATCCACATTTAAATGAAGTTCACCCCGAAGATTACTTGAGTTTGAAAAATAAAGAAAAATATTGGCGAAAAAGTTTGGACAAAATCCGTTAAAGAATAACGGAGTTATGAACTTTTGAAGTTTTGATTTTGTGACGTCACATGCGAGCAGCTCCTCCATTATGTAATGTGATAAATATTCCATAAAATACAGTTTTCTCAGAAAATTTAGAATATTTTCGTCTGTGCATTTGATATATTGTCACAAATGTTATTCAATACTAGATTCTGAAAAGAAACAATATTAATTTATCGTGGAACGTAAAAAAAAATGCGAATATATGGAATATTTATTACATGACCAATGGGCAGCTCCTCGCAAGTGGCGTCACGAATCCAAAACTTTAAATACTCATAACTCTTTTATTATTTGACCGATTTTCATCAAACCTTCGCCAATATTTTTCTTTATTTTTTCTGCATTTTTTAAACTCAAGTAATCTTCAGCGTGAACTTCCCCTTTAATGACAAATTGACACCAATAAAAATAAATATCTACAGCTACCCAGGCATTTGTTAGATATAAAGATTTTTTTTCTTCTTCTTTCTTGCTATTTCTAGACAGATTTCGATTTGTGAAAAATGAATTAAACCTAAATTAAATAATTGGATATTCATAATTCATCATCACTTTACCCTTATTCCTTCATCTTTCCTTTTTCAGTCAAAACTTGTGAAGCCTGAGAACTCTGGAAAGAGGGTTGTGTCCATTGTAAGTTAACTCTTTTCATCCTAGTAGATTTATATCTTTTTTATTTTAAAACGGATATTATTTTTGTTGCAATTATTATTGTATCTGTCTTGATAATCATCAATTCATGTAGTCTACATGTACATTGATAAGAATGCTAAGGGTCATTTCCCATGCAAAGATTGGTTATCATGAGCAGGTTAATTGTAAGTGACCCCTTCTAGGTCAGAGGTCAAATGGTCCTCTGACTAAAGGTGTTCAAATTGTTGAAAGAGTTAGAAAATATTTTTTTGCCAGTGTAGCCTGTTCTGACATTCGTAACAGAGCTCTGCAAGGGAATGCATTGTACGAAATGAGGATAATCATTTTCTGTTGGTGAGCACTTTCCCCATCAATGGTATATTTTTAATAAGAAGCTAAAGATATCCCAGCCCCTTGATATTGTAAAAAATAATTCTTAAGTTTGCCTTTTGTTCAATGTTTAATTTCCTTCTCCCCCCCCCCCCCCCCCCCCCCCCCTTTGAACTTATAGAATCGAGAGGAGGAGCCTCTCCTGAGGGAGAACCCCCGTCGCTTCGTTATCTTCCCCATCCAATACCACGACATCTGGCAGTTCTACAAGAAGGCTGAGGCTTCCTTCTGGACCGCAGAGGAGGTGGATCTGTCCAAGGACTTGGAGCACTGGGCGAAACTCAAGGACGAGGAGAGGCACTTTATCTCACATGTTCTTGCCTTCTTTGCAGCCAGCGATGGTATCGTCAATGAAAACTTGGTGAGTGAGAATCGCTTCTAAAGTTCTAATGTGGTTATCCTTTCTATGACAGGGCCTTAAGGAAAGCTAGTTACAAGTTCAGGATTTTCTTCATAGTGTGGACAGAACTGTTTTGTTTTACTGCTACACTCTTTTAATGGAATTTAATGAATGAGTGTCATATATAGAATAATGATTAAGGCTTTCATCAAGGTAATAAAATTTGCTAAATTTTGTGAGAATATATATTTTTTAGTGAAGTAAGTGCTAAATATATAATTTTAACCTTGATATACCAGAAATTTAATGTCCTTTTAATGATTTTGTCATATGCTGTCATGAGGAGCCACCATTCAACATCCATGTACGTTCAGTTTCATTTGCTTGCCCCTATTGCAAGGCCGTGCATAACAACAATATTGGAGCAGCGAACAAAATTGCCGTCGAGGGTGGGGTGGTTTGTCAGTTGGGTTGTTCAGTTCGTCTTTCTTCGGTCGAATGCGTATCACTGTAATTGCGTGCTCGTTTACCGAAGATGTACGGAGATTCCTGAATATTACCCGAGCCGGGCCAAGCTCCAAAACACCACAATTGGCGACTTTTCGGTCCCTTTAAATTCTAATTCTTCTGAAACTTGATACAACAATGTGAGTGTCTTTAATATTTACCTGAAAAGTGTTCACATTATACTACATCAAGCTTGAACAGTGGAGTGAAACTTGTGAATTTTGATTATGTTCTTTTTAACTTTTTCTCAACTTTACTTTAAATTTTCAGGTTGAGAGGTTCAGTCAAGAGGTCCAGGTTGCAGAAGCCAGGTGTTTCTATGGTTTCCAGATTGCTATTGAAAACATCCACTCAGAAATGTATTCATTACTCATCGATACTTACATCAAAGATGCAGCTCAAAGGTAAGAATATCTTAGACTTATGTTAACGTAGACAGACATAATGGTGGAAAGGGTTTATGCTCTTCCTTTTTTTGTCCCCGCCGAACAAAGTTCGCGAGGGGACTATGAAACGGGCTCCGTACGTGTGTGCGTGTGTGTGTGTGTGTGTGTCCGTCCGTCCATCTGTCCGTGTGTGCTCAGATGTTAGAAAATGCTACTTCTCCGTCATTTCTTGGCCGATTTTGATTCCGATTGTTTTATCTGATAGGGCTGGGTGGGGGCTTCCAAACTTCTACACAGAATTTTGAAATTCATTAATTATGCAAATTTATGCAAATTTATTCAAAATCAACGAAAAATGCTACTTCTCCTCTATTTCACATCGGATTTTGATTCCGATTGTTTTATCTGATAGGGCTGGGTGGGGGCTTCCAAACTTCTACACAGAATTTTGAAATTCATTAATTATGCAAATTTATTCAAAATTGACGAAAAATGCTACTTCTCCTCTATTTCACATCGGATTTTGATTCCGATTGTTTTATCTGATAGGGCTGGGTGGGGGCTTCCAAACTTCTACACAGAATTTTGAAATTCATTAATTATGCAAATTTATGCAAATTTATTCAAAATTGACGAAAAATACTACTTCTCCTCTATTTCACATCGGATTTTGATTCCGATTGTTTTATCTGATAGGGCTGGGTGGGGGGGGGGGGCTGCCAAACTTCTACACAGAATTTTGAAATTCATTATTTATGCAAATTTATTCAAAATGGCTGAAGGTTCATAATGTTTTCATGTTTTATATTTTAGTTGTATACATGCATTGTTGGTATTATCTTCTTTTGCATGCAGTTACATTATTATTTTATTCACTAAAGTTTTTCACTGAAGTTTTAAGGTTCAGGCTAGTTAATTTCCACAGATCTGCACTTCCGGCGGGGACATTTATTACGCATTGCGTAATTTACTCATTCACTTGTTTCTATTTAATATAATTTGAGAAAGTGCCTCAAAGCTAAAAAGAGCTCTAAAATTCCTCTTAAACTCTACAGAAAGAGCTGTGGTAAAATAGTTTTAAAAAGAAATTGCCAGGAGGTAATTTAACTTCAGGAGAAAATTTGTGATGAGTTACCATGAAGAAGTGAAGGTAATGCATCAGTTATGAAAAATCTTTATCCATTAAGCTACATGAACTTGCAAAAACATATATTGAGCATTAAATTTTGTCTTGCTTCCTCAGCTGCAAAGTGTTCAGTTTTACTGAAGTCAATATACATGTACATGTCGATAGGTAAAAATTGAGAACTTTCACTACTTCAGAGAATTCCCAATTATAATACTCATTGCTTTCGGCTTTATTTCATCAAAGATTTAGGGTGAGGGTTTTACATGTAGATTAGGTTTAGGCATGGGGTTAGGTATAGTGTTTCATCCCGGGTTAAAGTTTAGTGGAGGTATTGACTGCTGACCATAATTTGTCATTGTAGCATGTGTTTGTACTGCCCTGAGCTCACATACATCAAGTCTTCTAATTTTGCCCGTCTCTCCTTTTTCATGTTACAGAGAATTCCTTTTCAATGCTGTCGAGACCTTGCCATGCGTCACGAAGAAGGCACAGTGGGCTCTGAATTGGATTGGTAGCGACAGCGCAGACTTTGGTACTAGGGTTGTTGCTTTTGCAGCCGTAGAGGGCATCTTCTTCTCAGGCTCCTTCGCAGCAATCTTCTGGCTGAAGAAGCGTGGGCTCATGCCCGGTCTTACCTTCTCCAACGAACTCATCAGCAGGGATGAGGTAAACATTATTTAATCAAATGTGTTTTTTAAAAACACTTAATCCTTAAATCTTTGCAGTCGATTTTTAATTTCTTCAGTCTGTTAAGTCTTGTTTTTTTCTTCTGCTCTTTCTGTTCAAAGAGGTTTGTGTGTGTTTTTTTAATCTTTTTGTTAACATCTCAGTACGACATTGAGCCCTCTTCCCAGTCTTGTGTATTCTGCATTTTGATGGCTAGCCAAGTAATCTTGACTTGACGAAAGTCCACATAAAACATATACTTTTCACTTGCCACCTATCAAACCTAAAGAAAAAGTAAAGCAAGAGCTTTGGAAAGTAAGCAAAGATCATTAAAATCACCCAAACTGCACCACTTAATTTCCCTTGGAAATGCTTCTTCTTTAACTAATGAGTTTGTTTTCTTTCTCCTCACAGGGTCTTCATTGTGACTTTGCCTGTCTGATGTTTAAGCACCTACTCAACAAGCCATCAGAGGCCCATGTACAAGGCATCATCAAGGAAGCCGTCAAGATTGAGCAGGAGTTCCTCACCGATGCCCTGCCATGCTCCCTCATCGGTATGAATGCAACACTCATGAAGAAGTACATCGAGTTTGTTGCAGACAGGTTGCTGGTCGAGCTTGGATGTAGTAAGGTGAGTTCAGTGGAAGATAATATGATGTTAGTTCTGGAAAAATTGTCCCGCAGTATTTTCTATTCCAGGACAGAACACTGTTGCAACACAAGCCGTATTACCTTACATCTTGGTAGAAGAGATGAAGCCCTGGGCCCCATTTCATAAAACTTATCAGTAACAACTGCCACATTTCTATGACAAATTTGCTCTCCGGCAATCAGATGCAAGGGTTTCAGTAGCTTATAACAGTTATTGCAACTTGTTATTGATAACAAGGTTTATGAAACAGCCCCCTTCGCCAGTGAAAAAAAAATAAGCGGGGGCTAAGGGCGATTAGCCCCCGAAACTCTTGAAAAAAAACCCGTAAATGAAAAAGAGCCACCGTCAAATAATATTTCTGCCCATGTGTCGTAGTGCATTAAAATCTCTGAACACAATATGTTTTGTAGGTTGACTTCTAAGTAGCCCTTCAAAAGAAATTTTAATTTTTACACTGCAGGCCCCTTGCCCTTCCGAGAAATAGAACATTGGTCGTACATGTAGTTTTTTAAGTAGCCTTGTATGATGTGATAGCAATACCCATATGAAGATAAATCAAGTTGGCAAAGAGATACATGTATATCTACCTAGTCCTTAATTCATCTGATACATTGTTTGTTTCTGTTGTTTCCCATGTACAGGTGTGGAAGGTAGAGAACCCCTTTGACTTCATGGAGAACATCTCGTTGGAAGGCAAGACCAACTTCTTTGAGAAGAGGGTCGGTGAATACCAGAAGATGGGAGTGATGACCTCGACAAACTCATCATCCGCAAAGAAACAACATACCTTCAGCTTGGAGGAAGACTTCTAAGAAGTATGGTCCAATGGTTAATTGACTCTGAAATTTCTTCAATGCTTGGTTCATGGACACTTCCGTTGAGCAGTGAACAGACCTATTTGCTCAGTTGTGGAATTGGCATGACCAAAATGGGAGGTAATGACGCTTTCTCCAAGTTCTTGTCTGTCATTGGTTTTCTCAGCAGCCAGAAAGCGAGTTCAGCAATATCTATGACAGAAGTTTAGCCATCTGGAGTCTGTGGGCGTGGACTTCTGTTGTATTTGATTTTATTGGTGGTTCAATCCGTTTGGAATATTTATACACTTGTGAATCGCATATTTTACAAGAGTTCGATCAATTACTTTTTATTAAAATATTTATAGCCTGAGGAGATTTGTAGCTCCATGCATCTGTAGGCCGTGAACAAGAAGCAGAAAGCGTGGTTGCCTCTCGTAAAATGTTGTAGTTGTCCCTTTCTACATTGTAGTCCTTGGATTTGGCCGGTTCCATATTCAGGTGATGTGACTACCTCGAATGTACATCGTTCCATCTTGTGACCATACTGATAACCTTAATGTGATGTATCTTGATTATTGATCACAACAGATCATAATTCTTGTTCATAAGGAGTGATTGGTAAGCAAGTAGAAGATTTAAAGGAAAAAAAAATAGCAAAAGTCCCTAAGCCCATAATTTATTGAGGGAAATTTTTGTGTAATATTTTTTACAAAAAAGTGTTTTTATTGTGTAGACCTCTGTTTTTAGCAGCTGTTGTGGATTTTTTTTTTCCTTTTTATATAGCCTACATGTCGGATAAATCATACAACTTCCTAAGCAATAAACGCAGCAGTGGTGCTTTTGGGGTCAAGTTTGTTTTACTTTCAGTATATATTGGACACTGATTATGCTTCTGTAGATAGATCTCTGCTTTTTTCAAACAAATCATTACAGAATTTTATTTATCATAGTTCAGTATTTCTTGACTTATTTTTTCTACCCTGCCAACTGTTTGTAGAGAAAATACTGAATTCTGAGATGGTGTCTGTCTGACTGTCAGATATCTCTGGGTGAGAATTCCCCTGTTACATGTATATCTTGAATTTATCATTTCTATATTCAGAAAGTTAAGAAATACTGTCCTATCTTTAGCAACTAGATGAATTCAGCATTTTATTGAGAAATTTGAGATTATTTAATTTTATTGGCTTTTGAATTGTTAAGATTTATATATATCATGCAATGTAATGAAAAAGAATATTAGCACTTCTGCTTTTTTAGTTGCTTTTTGCCTCTTTTTCAAATGCCAGCTTTTGCACTGCCTTTTATTTGAGAGTTATGCATTGATTTACATTTTACAGGGTACAAAATCTTCATTTTTTTAAAAAAGCTTTCGTACTCTTATATACAATGTAGTTGTTGATTTACAAATAGAGTTGCTTTTCTCTACTCTTAGCTTGTCTATGCAATCAATTAGTTTTGGGTGGTTTAGAAGAGCAAATGCTATTTTAGGAGGAAAATACCCGTTTCCAGCAAACAATGCAAGTGCATACATCCTCTCCAGTGTAGCCTTTTCAATATAATCTACATGTGTAGTTGTCTTTTACTTTGTTTGCATTTTTCAAACGTATGCCACTGTCCGACTTATTTTAACATTCTTTTTCAATGCTGTAATTTCAAGCTTACAATGTTGTAAATATGAAGCTATCCTGATGTACATACCATTTTCGAAAATTACAGCATTAAAGAGGTTTCAACATATATAAATATATTAAAAAGTAGATGGTGAACCTTCAATTTTATTTCACTGTTGTGAATGTTAGGAGATTCTGAGAGAGTAAGAGAAGGAATGAAAATTGTGAAAGTGAAATGAGCGTGTACACCTGTAATACTCTCAGAGATTGTGTTGTTGTACGAACGAGAATGTGAGTAAATGCTGAATCCGTCATCCACAAAGACGGGCAAACATGTACATGTTCAACGTACATGTACAACATTTATACAGTGATAACGAGGACGTTGGGTCATGAAAATTATATTGTTACAATGTACAGTTAACTTTACACAAGTCAAATCTGTTGGGACCCACAACCAAAAGTTTGACTTAGGGAAAATTCGACTAAGGAAATGTATACAGTTGAAACTGGGTATAAAAAGCTCTATAACAAGATTCCTGATTAAGAAGGTAATTTTCATGGTCCCAAAAACCTCATTCAGCGAGTTTCCACATAGTTTGGTAAAAAAAAAAAAAGTGATTTGACTTGGGTAAAGTTCGACTAAGACTTGAGTTATGCAAGGTTAACTGTACATGTACATATACATTTATCAGGAATCTCCTTATACAATGCATCAGGGTTTAATAAAAGAACAAAGACTTGGGACCAGCTAAATTACCTTGTTATACTTGTATCAGGAATCTTGATATATCGCAGCTCTTTTTAACAAGTTTCCACTGTACATGTACTGTGTTGCATTCAGTTGAAATCATAGTAACGGCAAATACATATTTGTGCTTCACAGATTCTTTTGTTTTCCCCTTTCACTTCTACAAAATTCTCACTCTTCCTTTCTTGTCTCGATCTTCTGATCCGCATCACCTAAATGTCTTGCAATCACTGCCATACGTGGTCTTGCTGCTTTAAGCCCATCATCTCTCTTTCACTCTTCTTTTTTTCATTCTCTTCCCATTAATGGGATTCGGTAACTTTGTGGAGGTTTGATTTAAATTAATTTAAATTGCTGAATTTTGATATCTGTCTTGTATAATGATGTTCAGAAGGATAAATAAATAGCCAGGCATAGAAAGGTTTTCAAATATATAATGCCATTATTAAGATATCTATGACTGAATACTCCGATTTACGAAAGCGTATGGCCATACGCTTTAGTCTAACACTGCAGTCTATGGGGAAAAATGAGTCTGGCATTCCTGGTCACTTGTATATACATGTATTTACTTTTGTGAAGCACATGATTTTGAAGTGCTTTTTTTTCTCATGGGCTTCATTTTTACACCATATTACATACACTGGTAGCATGTAAGGCCAGGCAGCTCAGATTTTATCAAGCCTCTACAAAGTTACCAAATCACTTTAATGGATGCTGGGTTCTTTGCCCACAAGGCTGACAAGTTCTAAAAGATATGTACATCTACTGTACATTGTACAGTGAAACCTCAAAGAACACTGTTATAACAAGGTAATTTTGCTGGTCCCATTTTTTGTATTCTATTGTTTTTTAAGCCCTGACATAAGGTTTCGATATAAAGAAGTAATTTCCTTGGTCCCAGTGCATTTGTTTTAATGAGGTTCCACAGTATTTGTAATGCCTCTTTGTGACGCATCATCATTACTAGAAAAAGGGGGGCAGTTGGGAGACATGTGCCCCTCCCTTCCCCATTCACCACCACCCCCCCCCCCCTCGCTCTCTCGCTTTCTCTTTAGTTTAATTTCTCCTAAATGTTTGTAGACCTTCCCTTCAAGGAAGTTCTGTTACAATTAAAATACTCCAGTTTCTAATAGTAAAGCTCAAGAAAAAAAAAACCCATGTGGAAAAAAAGTTTGAAGCAAAAGCTAATAGTATTTCGGTGAAAACAGAAGCCATAACAGATGGTCAAGATTTCTACTGAACACTAAATCTGAAAAAAAAAAAGACAAGAAATTACTCAAAATGTAAGAAAACTAAGAAAAGTTTTTATTTCCTGTCATACAAGACGTATACATGTATAAGATAGAAAGTATTAAAAGGCTCTTGGAAATACATCTGAACATGAAATATACCATAAGTTGAGAATTTATGTATGCGCATCATACCAAATTGGTATACATGAATTTTAATCCAATGCAATTATGTATCATATTTGAGCGAGATACACTGTGTAGGAAAGACCGGTAAAAAAAAAAGTGATGTTGAATTTACTTATTGCTTGTAAGTGCAGTGCAGTTAAATATATTTACAGCATCGCTTCATGTACTTAGTCTTACAAATGTGAAAAATGATACGTTATGAATACCAGATATAGCAGAGATATATGTAGCAGATATATTTCACCAAAAAATTGTCCAATACACTGTGCTGTTAAATAATTGGTTCATTACAAAGTATGCTAATTTGCTTGTCTAGTTCGATGGATTTGAATTTGCCTATAAATGTTCCTGCGCAATAGTTCAATGAAGTTACCCAGTGTCATGCGCGTACCGAGGGGGGGGGGATGTTTTGGGTGTTTCAGGTGTTCAAACACCCCCCTTTTGGTGTTACAGTGGAAACTCAGTATAACAAGGTCCTTGGGACCATTAAAATTATCTTGTTATAGCAGGAATCTCGTTATATCAGGTTAAAACAATAGAATATAAAGAGCTGGGACCAGGAATATCACCTTGTTACATCAGGAATATTGTTATATCAGACCTCTTTATACTGAGTTCCCACTGTATTTGAAGTTAAAACACCCCCTTTAGAATTCCTGATAAACTTTTTTTTTTAAATTGTCAGATAATTTTTGAGTAAAAATACCCCCCCCCCCCCAAATACTGATAACCTTTTTTTTTTTTTTTTTTTTTTTTTTGCTTGTCAGAGAATTTTGGAGAAAAAAAACACCCCCCTTTAAAAAATCCTAGATACGCCACTGCCCAATGTGTAAACAATATATTTCCAGATAAAAGAAACAAACCAAACCAAAACACTTTAAAGACTGCAATGCTGACACGACATGCAAAATGCACTCTATTATATTCTAGTTATCTAAATAAGGTGTTTCAACATATGCTCCAGTGATAATTGCTTTAGGCTCTTTTTCTTCTAAGATATAAAGTTAGACTTCAGTTGCAAGAGGGTTTTAGGTTAGGTTGAGGTTTAGCATTAAGGTTATGTCTAGTGTTTGGTCCAGGGTTGAACCTAAAATTATGGTTACTGTAAAAACCAGAAACGTTCGCAACATGAAACTCTAGCGAATTGAAAATGACGGCAATTCTCACAGCAAGAAACTTTTGCCTTTTGCAAAAGTTTAGTGTCATGACGATTCAATGATTTCGCGGCATGAAACTTCCGCGAATTCGAACCATTCCCGAAATTTGTGAACATTTAATGCACACGAACGTATCTGGTTTGACAGTAGTGGAAAGCATTGAACACAGCGCAATCATCGCTGGAGCATGTGTCATACAACCTCTGATAATTAAAAACGCATAATAATAATAATGATAGTACATTACTTAGTAAACGCATAATACCACATGGTCTCTATGCGTGTTAGAACATCACTGTGATGATATAACAAAATTATTCAATATCAAAATTTTATTTTATAGAGGCAGAACCAAAATATTAGGATGTAGAATTAGAATTTACCTCTTTGAACACTTTTAAGCAAAATAATATGAAAAGTTTTTTTTTCAGATATGTGTGATTCTAAATTTAGAAGCACAGAAAAAAACAATCAATTTTCCTCTTTGCATCTTTATGCGCCATTGTGTTTCGCAAAGCTACCTTATGTCAAATGTGCGATACTGTTTTCATGAAAAACAATTACAAAGAAACACACAAACATATCCATGTAGCACTTAACTTAAGTAAACATCATTTAGAAGTCCTCCACCTGATTGTTCACTTTACCCGAGTACAAAGAAATAAAGATAAACTAATAATGTGCATAAGCTGCAAGGGACCTACGGCTTGAAGTACTATCCAAGTGAATAGCTACATGTGAGTAAGGATCAAAGGGGAAGTCCACCCTGACATGAAAATGATTGGTACACATGCAAAAAATCAGCATACACAGATCAGGGAAAAGTTGTGAAAATTTTGATTAAGGATAAGGGTTAGGGTTAGAAGAGATAGAAGTTTTGAATACTATATCTCATGCCATGCCACTTTCAACATATTAATTAAGTTACTAAGTTCACTGCACTGCTGTTTCATAACACATTTATATACCCATGAGATGAAAAATAAATTAATGTCTGCATGATGGTGCAAATATATTTACAGACATATGAAAGTGGAAAAGTGAAACTACATGTATACAACAAACATGTCGTGTACTGTACGACATGGTTCAAACTAATATTGAAGTATCATGGCATTATACACTGTACTGTATTTATCAGCTTAGATAATACAGTATATATGTCTATGATTCCATTTAAAAATTCACAGTATTTATGAATTAAAGAGTTCAAAAGACAAACATGACTGAAAAACTAGGTCTAGATTTTATGTTTTCCCTATATTTCTTTCATAAATTTGACTGCTTACAATATGAATACAAAAGTCTAGTATGTTCAAAAGTGACGTAAAAATAAACATATTGCAAAGAGCTGGCAAAAGGATAAAAAATATATACCATATATATTGTTCAAAGCATATGTTTCGTTAACAAAACAGACAAAACACTCGTTTAGAAGAGGACAACGGCAAACAAAAGCAATTGCAGCAGATTTGTTCACGAAAATATATACCAAAAGTGAGGTAAATTAAACCAGCAGAAGACTTAACAATATCATTCAACTCATTTGAATTTGATCAAAAGCTACTCAACGTACTCATAACAGAAAATATATACCAAAAGTGAGGTAAATTAAACCAGCAGAAGACTTAACAATATCATTCAACTCATTTGAATTTGATCAAAAGCTACTCAACGTACTCATAACAGATATATATGTAAATTTGTTCAGGAAAATATACAGAGTGTACCAAAAGTGAGGTAAAATAAACCAGCAAAAGGCTTAAAAGGGAAGTCCACCATGATTACAAGGTGGTTTTAAAAGAAGCAGAAAAATTAAACAAACATATCAGTGAAGGTTTGAGCAAAATACAATAAGAAATAAGAAAGTTATGAATATTTGGAGCTGTAATCAATCAAACACAAATTGGCAACTCCGTGACACATCCTGCGAGCTCCTCTCCCATTTGCCCTGTACAGTGTACCCAAAAAAATCACTTATTTCCATTTTCTCTAAAGAAAATATTCAATCATACATGCAGCTTAGATATAATCATTGCTCATAGGTTTTTAAACAAAGCCTGTATGAAACAAATATATTCCTTCATCAAAAACTAGGAAAATGAAAATTTATGAGATTTTCTGCACTGAGCATATGGAAGAGGAGCTCGCAAGATACGTCACAGAGTTGCCAATTTGTGTTTGATTGATTACAACTTCAAATATTCATAACTTTCTTATTTCTTATCGGATTTTGCTCAAACGTTCATTGATCTGTTTCTCTCATTTTTCTTCTTTTATTTCAAATTCACTTCATACCAGGGTGGACTTTCCCTTTAATGACATCATTCAACCCATTCAAATTTCATCAAAAGCTACTCATAATAGATATATCTGTAAGAAATAAAAGTGTTTTTATAGAACACACAAAATTATCTTGCATCATCAGCTGCACAGTAATATATACAAGAAAATAGTACTAGGATATCTATTGAATACTGAAATATGGTGCAAGAATATAGTGTTTTATAATAGTTACTAAATTCCTTGTCCCCGAAAGATATAATGGTATAAAATGTGAATTCTGATCTGTAATCTTCATGAACTGTGCTCTTAAAATCTGGTACTGACAAAAACAAACACAATTTCACAGGATCCCAAGATTAATGATATCCCTCACACAATGTGATAGAGAAACAGCTTTGCCAGAAGCACAGAAAGTACAAGGAAAATGTGTATTTTCAAACCAAATTTTTCTAAATGGAAATATGTGTGCTTGTCATTAACAACAAAATATATTGCGTGCATTTTTTACACAAAATGTACAGAAGAAAACTGCATAAACATGTGCATGTTATCCACAACTTTGTGTAAAATCAAACCTTAGGATAGAAAAACAAACAAATATTGTGAAAAAAACCTGTCTTTGTGTTAGGAAAAAAGCATTATCGCATAAAAATTTAGCCACCACTGAAATACAAGTAACTGGTAATTGTAAATCTTGATACATGTACTTTGCTCTACACATACAAGCCGTCTTCTGGGCCCCGTTTCACAAAACTTGTTATCAAAAGAAAGTTACAAGAATTGTTATAAGCTACTGTAATCCTTCAATCTGAGTGGCTGGGAGTAAATTTGTCATAGAAATGGTACAGTAACAAGTTTTATGAAACAGGGCCCAGCTGGTGTGTATTATAACTCGTTGAGGTGTAAACATTTAGATGTAAAAGCTGTTCCAAATATATCGGTCTAAAAGTGTAAGGTATCACTAACAATGTAATATCACTTCTCCTTGGTGGGATAGAAGTTACATGCAACAACTTATAGTTTTTTTTCAATTAATTTTTTTTTTCAACTAATTCCTTGTTCAAGTATGTCTCATACTACACATTAATTGCCAGACGCCAGAATCAGAGTAAAAACGGTAATCAGAAATTCATTTATACCGCACATAACTTTAAGAAGCTTCATTATTGCTTGATAAATTACACTGGGAGAATACATCTCTCATCCTCATATTGTTGTTAAAATAACTCATCATGAATAGATGTACAAACACTGCACATAAAAAACTTTTAATATATTTTAATAAAAGGTATAACGTAAATAATGACTACAAAGCTGCCAGGACATCGCTCAACAGTACCAAAAACAACAATAATGTGAATAAATGACACTAAACACAATCATAAATTAGTATACAAACTGTAGTACAACATGTAAAGTGCTTGCACACTTCATTCTTTCACGAATAGTACTTTCATACACTAGCTGCAAAAAAGAAAGATAGTACAAATACCTGAGAAATTTGAATTGACATATAAGAGGTTATTTTGAGGGCCGCGTGGGTCAGTTGAATATTACGTCTATCTAGGTTATTCTATTCACCAGCTTTCTAAATTTCATAAATATATATAAAGGCTGGTTTCGTTATTCTGTATTGTGGGGGTACAGGTTCATGTAAGTAGGAATGCAGACTGGTTGTTACATGCTTCGTTTTTTCATGCACCTTCGATGCTAATAATGCTTGTACATTGTGTATAAAATGGGAAAGTTGAACCTCATTACAAACTCTTTGGTCAGAACTCAAGGAGGAGGTTGATCTTAACACATGGTTTACACCTTGATAAGCGTGGTATAAATGCTTAATCGTGTGTCTGATAATCAGGCAATGTTTGTTTTGATACATTTCAGTCCATTTTTTGTTTTAAGTAACATGGTTGAGGTTCAAACCTCAAACCTCACAAGCTCCCCCCACCCCCTTCCCCCATCAAATGGCAGAACAACAGGTACAAATTCACAATCGAAATTCAATCAATTGATTAGTAGTAAACTAATGTAGGCCTAAATAACATTTTAGGCTTAACCAAACAACAGTTTGTCATCTTGAAGACTGCATTTTGTTTAAGACGAAAATGTTCTTTAAAAAAAATGTATGAAAATGTGCCTTGACTTTGCATTTGATCATTACATATGAACAATATATGGAGATTACTGTGTTGCAAATGGAAGCCAGGTTTGAAAATCCAGTTTATACAAATGCTTTCAAATTTTGCTAAGCTTTTAAATCTTCCTCTGCATTCCCACATGTCAAACAAAATGCGGCTGAACTCCCAGTAGGTCCCCTAGAAAGCATTTCAAACCCTAGATGAAACAAGTGAATGAGTAAATTACGCAATGTGTAATAAATGTCCCCGCCGGAAGTGCAGATCTGTGGAAATTAACTAGCCTGAACCTTAAAACTTCAGTGAAAAACTTTAGTGAATAAAATAATGTTACTGCATGCAAAAGAAGAGAATACCAACAATGCATGTATACAACTGAAATATAAAACATGAAAACATTATGAACCTTCAGCCATTTTGAATAAATTTGCATAAATTTGCATGAATAATGAATTTCAAAATTCTGTGTAGAAGTTTGGAAGCCCCCACCCAGCCCTATCAGATAAAACAATCGGAATCAAAATCCGATGTGAAATAGAGGAGAAGTAGCATTTTTCGTCAATTTTGAATAAATTTGCATAAATTTGCATAATTAATGAATTTCAAAATTCTGTGTAGAAGTTTGGAAGTCCCCACCCAGCCCTATCAGATAAAACAATCGGAATCAAAATCCAATGTGTAATAGAGGAGAAGTAGCATTTTTCGTCAATTTTGAATAAATTTGCATAAATTTGCATAATTAATGAATTTCAAAATTCTGTGTAGAAGTTTGGAAGTCCCTACCCAGCCCTATCAGATAAAACAATCGGAATCAAAATCCGATGTGAAATAGAGGAGAAGTAGCATTTTTCGTCACTTTTGAATAAATTTGCATAAATTTGCATAATTAATGAATTTCAAAATTCTGTGTAGAAGTTTGGAAGCCCCCACCCAGCCCTATCAGATAAAACAATCGGAATCAAAATCGGCCAAGAAATGATGGAGAAGTAGCATTTTCTAACATTTGAGCATACACGGACAGACAGACGGACGGACGGACACACACACACACACACACACACACACACATGCGCACATACCTGTGCGCGCATAATAACCGATGACATCTTTTACAACCTAGAATTTGACCGCATAACCGATGACCTGTGTGTGTAGAATTCAACCGCATAACCGATGACCCGTCTGAAATTTTTCTATACAACCGACGACTTGTTCGTGTAACACTAACTGATGACCTACCCCTATATGCAAAAGCATGTAATTTGGGTCTAACTGCGCAGGTCTGCCAACCGATGACGTCATCGGTTCGCTGTGTGTCATCGGTCCGAATGTAAAGTTCATGCCTATGTCATCACTTTAAATGGGCGCACATACACACACACGAACGGAGCCCGTTTCATAGTCCCCTCGCGAACTTCGTTCGGCGGGGACAATAATCAAAGTTTTGTCCAATGGTCACACTAATGGAGAAAAATTTAAGAATTGTTCAAATCAATTAGCATAATTGAGAAAAAGTAAAAATTATTTCCTCATATACATGTATTAACATGAAAATAAAATTGAGTTGAAATATTTTGAGGTTTCATCTGACATTTCAAATATTAACCATCTCCAAATTGGTGAGGACCCATTAGCAATGTCAGTCTTCCAGAAGGACTTGAAAAATCATGGTCACACCAGTCAATGTCCATCGTAACTATTACCGGTTTACCTGCCATGCACCAAACACTATAGTTTTAAACTGGTGATCATGTCTTGCAATAGGAGAATACATCCTTCCAGGCCCTGCGGGTCCCTTGAAAAGATGGTTTAGTCTCTCCCCAATCTCAGACTGGTGATCACCTCTTATGACAGAAATCCATCCTTCCTGTCCACAAGTGAGGTTTAAAAGATGATTCCATTATTTCCCCAATCTAAGACTGGCGATCATTTCTTACAACAGAAATCCATCTTTCTTATCCCCGGGTGTCCTCTAAAAAGTTGTTCCAGTCTCTCTCATCTCAGACTAGTAATCATTTCTTACAACAGAAATCGATCCTTCTTATCCCCGGGTGTCCTCTAAAAAGCTGTTCCAGTCTCTCTCATCTCAGACTGGTGATCATCTCTTACGAAAGAAGTCCATCCTACCTGTCCCCGGATGTCTTTTAAAACATGGTTCCAGTCTCTCCCCCCATCTCAGATCAGACTGGTGATCATCTCTTACGATAGAAATCCATCCTTCCTGTCCCTGGGTGTCCTTTAAAAGACAGTTCCAGTCTCTCTCCCATCTCAGTGTTATCTTGATGATTTCTCCTTGTGTTGCTCAATATATGTTTCTCTGTAGCACCTCCTACACAAACACACAAATTTGATAAATAATACCATTGATTGCAGTTGTTTCACAAAAGGAGTTAACCCCAATGCACATTATACGATCCGACTGTGATAATATTGCAATTACATTAGATATTGAAATTTAAACAAACATAATCTTCCTGATTGAAGTTCTGAATAACAATGTGAAAACGACGAACAAAATTTCAGGGTATTGTAAGCCTTCTATTCAGAGTAAAGGCCAAATGAGCTTTGAATCGTAGACAATCACACGACTGATGTGACGTCAACATGATTTGGAGCCGATTTGTCCTTTTCTCCTACCAGGAAGCTCGCGAAGGCCCAAAATTTTGCTTTCATTATTCATATGACTATTCAGAACCCCCACCATGTAGATTTTACTTATTTAAATGTGTACGTCAAATGCTATGGCAAATTCTTCCAAATTCGGATCGTAGTCAGATCGTATAGTGTGCGGTGGGCTTTGGACTATTTTGTCAAAAGATATATTCTTCAAATGGAGGTACTGTTGTAAATCAACATAGCAACAACTGCAATTTCGCTCCTTGGTTTGAGTTTCATTAGGTAGCTTACCCAAATGTGATGGCACTAAAAAAACAGGAAAGATGCAAATGATGAAATTATTCAAAATCATAATTTCATTCCATGCAGGCAGAACTAAAATATTATGATGTAGAATTAGTAGTTAACTCTATTAACACTTTTAAGCAAATTCATATGAAAACTTTTATTCAGAAAAGTCTGATTGTAATTTTAGATGCACAGACAAAACTAGCAATTTTGCTCTTTGTATCTTTCCCGCATCTTTATGTGCCATTACGTTTCGATAAACTACCGTCAGGATCTGCTACAAGCTCAATAATATGAAATATTAAAGTGATTGATTAACTTTGTGAAAAATTGTAAAATCAGCTCAAATGCCAGTGAATTGTGTGCAGTCCTCTAACTACATATATAATTAAGGATATGTGAAAGTATGAGAGAAAATGGAACCCGTTTACTATCCTAAAAAAGAGAAAATCGCGATCAATCGCTAGCGCAAGTCGCTCGGCTTCTTCGCTGCGCTACAGTCACAAAAACCAAGCACCAGCGCTTGGCGATTTCAGAGCGGGTTTCCAGCCCGTACGGTATTCTGTGATAGAGCGAGGTATGTCAACCGTAAGAGTTCTTTAAGGTTCGGTGGTACTCTATTCCGACATCAATGTT
Source organism: Heliocidaris tuberculata (assembly GCA_025618425.1). Taxonomy (NCBI): domain Eukaryota; kingdom Metazoa; phylum Echinodermata; class Echinoidea; order Camarodonta; family Echinometridae; genus Heliocidaris; species Heliocidaris tuberculata. The sequence goes on from CM046841.1 coordinate 11,123,710, forward strand.
CAATCGTAAATATCTTGATATATAAACGACCGATCAGCTTATAAAACTCAGGCGATTCCTGTCTGAGCTAAAGGTTTGCAATTATGATTACAGCATTAGCTGGAACAGTGATTTTTTTTTCAATCCTGGGCAAAGTTAATCAATGCCTTTAAATAGGATTAGGTGCATGCATAGAAGAATATCCCGATACTGATAAACAAAATTTCATGACATGTGTTTCTTTTATAAATTGGGTGCTTATTGACCCCGATATACATGTAAAATATATCCACAATTATATATTCAATTATACATGTAGTTGTTACAAAAGTTCAGTTCTCAGAGCTATACAGATGGTCACTGAACTGATGTATAAATGTGGTTTGGCAAAATATAGTTGGACAATTTCATGGCCCTATTTGTCAAAATGAAAGAGTGAAAATATTTCCAATTGTGCAAAAATTTGCCTACAGTTCAGGGACAACAAGGGGCTTGAAAATAGGATAACCATCTAATACATTACCCTATTACAAGTACATGAGTACGTTATATACTCCTGGGACAAATGTTTGTGGTCAATATATCACATTAACCCTTTCGAGACAATTGACAACATTTTGTGGTTTGGCTCAATATCTTTTGATTCAGAGCTCTAAAAACTATACCAGATGCACGAGTAGAAAGAGCAAAATTTTTTACACACTCTATGTCCATTTTTGTTGCATGACCATATTGTGTTTGATGTCAGGAATTTAAAAAATGAGAAGCTTTAAAATCCTTAAATTGGCAACACATTGAGAGGTTCAAAATCAAAGTTTTTTTTTCATAAAAATTTCAATTTTTTTCAACTTTTCTACAAATTTTGCAACCATGTATATTGTTTTAACCCTAAAAGGGCAGGGGGTGGAATCCACCCCCCTAGACATTTCTCGCAATATGTCCGCGACGCGTAAAGCAGTCACCGTGGCGTTTCATGATTTTTTTCTTTCGAATCTCACGCATCTGTTGAGACCAAATTCTCGATGTCCGTGCATGCGGTTCCGAAGTTACTCAACATTTCGTACTTGCATGTCAGACAAAAAATTGCTTAAAAACGTGATCTTGTGTATAATTTCAATACGAAATGTGTTTTCAGCCAAAATTTAGAAATCTATGAATATTTTTACATTTACTGATTAAAATTAATTTATTTTATGCTGTTTATGATCACAAAAGTGTCCCCAACAAATTTCATCCAGAAAACAAAAGGTAAAAAAAACAAAGAAATACATAAGAAATTTTAAGTACAATAAAATACATTAGAAATCAATTTTGATACCAAATTTTTTTTCAAGTATATTTGCTAAGAATACTGGAAAGAGTGTCTAGACCAAAAATTAGCATTTTTTGAGCTTTAATTAATGATTTAGAGCAAAATTTTGATTTCATGCATAAATTAGCATAATTAATTAATGTGAAATTTTTCCAGAGCATTTAATTACACAGTTTTGTAGATTACGTTGTGGACGACATGCATGCCAATTTTCGGTCAAGATCTCAAAGGGGTGGATTCCTTGTTATAGCGAGTTTCCACTGTACATGTATCTTTGATAAAATGTAGCCAGAGTAAATTTTAGAGCACCCTTTTAATCATGCAGGTATATGGAGTGACATCCGTGGGAACAGCCCCACACAGAGTTCAATGTCACTTACCCACTGCCTTGACTCCACTGTGTTTCTGTTCAATCTCACTCAGAGCTCTCAGACAATCGATGTAGTTTGACCTACAGGACTGGTCGGCGCAGGCGACTGGGAAGCGCTCGTCAGTGCACGGCCCGTCATAGTTACTCCCAACACAATGAGAGACAAGATCAAATCCGTATGGGTTCCTGAGGAAACAGAAAGATGGAAATTTTATAATAAAAATTGGAGGAAAAGAGAAAAAATATTGAGTAAAGTCATAAGTGTTCATCTGTGCTTGACCCCTCAGTTACTCCCCAAAACAAAGATAGACAAGATCAAAGCCATACGGGTTCTTGAGAGAAACATAAGATAACAATTACAGAATGACATAGCTCACTGTATGGCAATAAAGGAGAAAAGAATTAAAACAATCAAATAATTATCAAATGTTAAATCATCTTAATCATAAAGGCAGTATTATTACTGAATTGTAGGTTTAGTTTTTCAGGGTTACACTGCGTAATCTTTCTCTTGATGATGATCAGAGCATACTGATCGAAACATCGAGAACCACAGAGCTTTTAGCGGAGCTCACCAGCCCTTTTCAGGGCTCTTATTCCTTGAAAGATAACATGGTATAACCCTGAATACTAAACCTACAATTCAGTTTCTTCACCATGAAAATTATCGCTGATACTTTACTAAATATTGTTACTATTATTCTTTATTACAATACATTTTTTCAAAATGAGAATTATGGCAATATATGTGCATGCCGGTATGTTACATTCCTTTGGATTATTAATACAGATTACACTTGATCAAATGGTAAAGATTGTTGGAGTGTGTTTGGAGTGTATTACTAGCAATCACCCATTTGCCTCTTATGTACTTTTGCTTGAATTGCCCACAATTTTCATCTTTTTGAAAGAAAATTTTAACTCTGTCTTTGTCTTATTCGTTATGATGATTTCAATAACACTTAAGAGAGATTATACAAATGTAACTCTAAAAAGGTTGAACTGTATAATTATCTTTTAAACCAAATCCTTTCCAATCACTGTATAAACCTCACCTTCCATTAAAGTTACAGTGTCCAAAATCATCTACAGTCCTTCTGTAGTTCATGAGCATGGCCATTATCTACAATCAAATCAAGACAAAAATAGTGTCATTCCAAAAAAATATGTAACAGCACCTGCATTTGCAATGTCACTAGGCTAGATTGTTCTCACTGTTAGGGAAACAAATAGAACATCTAGACTGATACGTCTTGGAAATGCTGATCATGGTCGTATAGGCAAATTTTGTGAGGGGGCTGACATCTGTTGCCAAAATATCAACCATCAAGTTTCTAATTTGACAATTTTTTTGTAGTGAACATACATGTATACAGAAATTACATATTCCAGCATACTCCTGTATGAATCAATATATAAGGGCACCTTGCTTCATAACTAGGTGGATATTTGGACACTTTGAGGCATGAATATGAGGTGCTGGTTGCCCGAATATCAGAAATTACATACCAGACATTTTCAATTTAACTTCGAAAAGAAAATAAAGATAAATAATGTATAGCGTTTATAAGCTCAAGTCTAATAGATGAGACATTTCTGTAATATTTCAGTGAGTTCATTCCTAAACCCCTTTTGATCCACTATGTTTTTGGACAATTGCCATAAATGAACTTCCAAGGATGCAATTTTGACTTATAATTCTTTGTTTCAATGATACATTGTGCGTACAAAAACTTCCTCAAATATCAACTGCACAAGAGAGGTAACATTTTGTGTTTCTTGAAGAAAACTGTATAGACCTTCTTAGTCCAAACAATTTGTTCAGCACTCAAATGCATGGGCAGAAATACCACCAACAGCCAGTAAGTGTCTTTTCATGAATGTGTACCTCTTCTATTTACTTCAAAGGTACTGGTATACATGTGTATAAGAGTGGGTATACATGTGAATAACAATATAAGAGAAGAATGAACACGAAGCTTGTTAGTGTCATGTGATCTCTTTTGTCCAAGGATTAGAGAGAGTACAAAGGACTGGGTCAGAATTGGAACAGTACTAGCAACGCCCTGGACAAGGAAGCTGGGAAAGTAAATCAATACCATAAACAATACATGATGCTGAAAAACATTTTCTAAGCTGAAGCCTAAAGTAGGGCACTGGATTATGGTCAATACAACACTGATCACGGGTTCTTATTGATTAGTCTAGGAGTACAGACAAACATTTTACAAAAGTCATGGTGATATGAGTCAAGCCTTAGCCCATGTGCCAGCCTTACGATAGCAAAAACTACAAGTATAACAATACATTCTACAATAACCATTAACCAGAAAGCCAGAACTAATATGTTAGACATCAACACAAATACCTGCAATGGTAACTGTCAATCAAACAAAGTACATGTATGTGTTTAACTGATCCATGTATAGGCAAAAAATACATGGTACATGTAAATGTAGGTCTAGAAGCTAGCTATAAATTTGGTCATTCTCGTAATCTGAATTGGACAATTTATTAAAAGTGCATGATTTGTGTTTAGGTATAGCAGGACTGGGCCTAAGATCAGGCATCTCAGAAACAACTACCATGTGCATGCAGGATACCGGTATACTTAAGTGAAGACAGTTCAGACCGTATGTAGTGACTGAACAGTTTGTAGCTGCAGACTACAACACAATATTATAAGGATCTCAATGACATTAGGAGCAAGAATGGGGTGGTTAAGTTTGTCCCTGGATACCTGGTTGAGTTCAATCCACACACATGAATTCTCACAATGGTACAGGTCTCTACTAGCAGCTCATTTACAAGAACTTGTTAAGATAGGATTATACAAGCTTTAAACCTCTGTGGTGTCAACAGAGGACAATAGAAGCCAATTTAGCACTCTCCTTGGACTTGACTTATAATGTGAGCTCTTTATGCTGGGTTATACAGAGAACATCACACAGAATTCATCCCTACTTTGTGGGTTTATGATTACCCTTTCGAGACAACTGACCTAGGCTTATTTTGTGGTTTGGATCAATTAACTTTTGATTCAGAGCTCTAAAAAATATACCAGAGTCATGAGTAGAAAGAGCAAAAATTTCTGCACACACTGTGTCTATTTTTTGTTGCATGACCATATTTGATGCCACAAATACTACAAACGAGAATATTTAAGCTTTAAAATCCTTAAATTGGCAACACATTAAGAGGTTCAAAATCATTGTTTTTTTATCAAATTGGCAATTTTTTCAACTTTTTGACAAAATTCCTAACCATGTATATTGTTTTCAAAGACATTACACCGTATTACAACCATTTAGCACTGAAAGAAAAATAGTATTGTTGCCAATTTGAAGAACAAAATGTGATCAATTTAACCCTTAAATAATTCCTGTCCTGAAAGGATTAAGAGGAAGCCAGGCATGGGTTCTTTGAAAGGATGTACAATGTAAAGAGGATCATTGAGCAGAAAGGCTTCAGAACACTTGTCTTGTATAAGTGGCTAATTATGCAGTCGAGTAGGATGGGTCCAGACATTGTCAGTGCACCAGTCTTTAATACTTCGTTGGTGAAATCCTACTTAAATAAGAAATTGATTAGGGGGAGAGTGTGGGAGGAGGGTGCACACCGTCTTTCCCTCTTCTCTACTTTTCTATCTTTGAAAAAAAAAATCAAACATGGCCCCCATTCCACCCACAGCTACAACGCTATACTCATGAAAAGTAGCATGCAATGTTGTTGCAACATTCCCAAAGGTCTGCAACAACAAAGAGCATGCACTGTAGATTTATAAGGCAAAACAACAAATTTCGATAACCCAGGCACAGGTACAGGCAGGAATCACCAAAGACGTTTGCTTAATTAAATGTCATAATGTTAACCCATCAACTCGTACTTTCCCAATAACTACAGGACTGATTAAGCTGACATGGGTTTAGTTTTGTTAGGAAATAATCAAACCAATGAACATATTTCTTTTCTTCCTTAACATGGCAAAGGTCTTTGAAAGATAATCATGACTGGTTAATAATAAGATGTCAAATGTTTCATTATTACCTGGTAGGCTGCCGGAGCCATTTTATCAAGTGTCATCTGCTTTGTATCATAGTCAATGTACTCCAACGTCCCTCCTGAAAATACTACACACAATGATCACATACAGATAGAAAAGAAAATGGAATGCTTTAAATCATTGAAACTTCACACATCTAGTTATATTCCTACATATTTCTTGACAAAAATGGTCTAAAACCTCTGTTAATCATTATATAGTGAACTCTTTTTAAGTAGATGCCTTGATTGCAAGATATTGAGGTCAATAGTATGGTTTACCCAGCAGTGTTGAACTACATATCATACAAAGAAGATTAGGGGTGTTACTGTACATGTACATTAAGAAGAATATTCCTGCAGACACAGAAAGAGCATAGCAAAGGCAAGTTAGCAGCAAGATTTCTGGGCTGAGTTGCATTTATAGTTTTGTGATGAAACAAAACTTTTGATTAAATCCAACACCACTTTCAGTCAATATACAGCTGTCTTTTAGAAAATTACCTTAAACAAATTGTTGTGTCGATACTGCATTGAAATTTGTAAGCATCTGTATTTTCTATTAGATCCGATATATTTGTTGCCTGCAACATATGTAAATTATTACATTTTTTTAAAAAAATATCTTTGAAACTTACTTGTGTCAGTATACAACTGTTTGCAAAACACAAAGATTATGCAATATTTTCACAGAACATTGAAATACCAGGAAAGAAAATATGTACACTTACATATGTTCCATGGAGCCATATCACCATATAGGGGTAGTTTCAAGAACTGAATGTAGAAGTTTTCTTTGATTTTTGGTAGCAGCCCCATCCTAAGGAGTGCTATCAAGGAGATACCTGCCATAAAGGAACATGTATCATTAAATAGGACTGTTCCATGTTACAATTCAGCCAAAGTATGGCATATAAACTTAGAATTTTTCACACTGTGCTTTAAACTTGCTAACTTTGTATTGGAAGTTCCAATAGTAAGAGGGAATAAAATAATCAGGATAAGCAATCCAACCCCTACTTATACCCCCCCCCCCCCCACCTCACCCTTTGACCCACCACTAATGGGAAAAAAGACCTTTGACAGGTTTTATGCTCATGCATCACTTCGGTCACAACAACCAGATTGACAAAAGACCAATGAAACAAAATACAGTTAACTCTGCATAACTTGAAGTCGCATAAGTCGAACTTTTCCTAAGCCGAATCAATTTTTTTTACCAAACTATGAAAAACATGTGTTTTTTTACATTTCCTACATGTAAGTCGAACTACAGGTATTTCTTGTGGTCCCATCAGATTCGACTTAAGCACGGTTAACTATATAACATTACCAAAAATGGCCAAGTTATTTATTCTTTTGGAGTCAGTTTGATAATGTGTAACTGGGGTATCTTCTTGTTATGTATGAGATTATTTCATTTTAATATGAGGGGGATGTAAGACATCGGTAATAATTAACAATTTTGAAATAAACTCATAAAAAAAAAAAACCTTCAAAATAATCAGAAAATGGTTATGGATATACATGTATATTATGAGGTTGGTTGCATGAACTACATGTATAAGGCCTGTAGTCATACATGTGTAAAAGCATTCAGTCTTTAGTCCAGGTTTAAACTTCCAAATGGGGAGAGTTTACTGATTTATAGAGCATCAACGGAGTGTCTAACTCTTCCTTCCGTGCAAAATACCTGTAGTTCTGTGACTAAATGTATAAATAAAAATCTTTTCATTACGAAATAAATTTCTCATGTTGATGTCATTACTTGATCCATTTTATTCTGCTAGAGAACTAAAGAAATTTGAAAGGAATAAAGAGGCTGACCCTTGACACTCCATATAGGAGTGGACCGAGCTAGACCAGGGGGGTGTTTCACAAAGAGTTAAGTTGGACTTAAAGTCGCACTTAAATTCCTAGCTGTGTGCTGTATAATACACATCACCGCATTGGTCAGATCATGCTCAGGGGACTCGCGCTATTGGGAAGTCTATCAATGAGATTACGCGTTAAATACCGGATGCACATTGGCGCTTACGCATGACTTTAATTCCAACTTAACTCTTTGTGAAACACCCCCTGGTTTAACTTAGTCCATCTTTATTAATACAGGCCTTAAGGTTTACTACATGTATAGCTTTAGGTTTCTTCTTGTTAATACTTTATTAATATACACATGTAAACTAACTAACCTTTGACCTCTTCATAAGGAATCTTGAAACCATCATGGGATCTGACAAGGTAGACGTCGTAATGTGTAGCATTGGATTTACAATGAAGTGAGTACTTGCGTTGGTGTCCATCTAGCACGTACATGAAATGATGATCCACCTTTAAAAAAAAAAGCATAAGATATTTATAATAAAAATACAGCTACAGGCCAAATTACAATTATCAAGTATTTGTTGCACGGGTATTTTATAGAGAAAATAGCTACAAATAAATTGTTACAAGTCCTATCATTGATGTGCACAGGTTCTCACGTCATCTAAAATATTGCAAGAAAACATTTTTTTTTTTGTCCTTAAATAGATAAAAAAGAAGATTCTTTGACAACTACGCCCTGGGCCCTGTTTCATAAAACTTGTCATCAATGACAAGTTGCAATAACTGATATAAGCTACTGAAATCCTTGCATCTGATTGGCTGAGAGCAAATTTGTCGGTAAAAATCACTGACAAGACACGTGATGAAACGCCCCCTGGACTAACCATCCGCTGACAACAACCACTCCAAATGGATAACTAATTCCACCCCCCCCCCCCCTCCTCCACCCCAACAGCTACATGTACATGTATACTATTAGACCTTCCTCTATCTTGCTAGGATCTACACCCATCCCCCTTATTTAGAACGATGTGTTATAACATGAACTTCTCTCATTGGCATGAGGCCCCATGTGTTATTCTTCGTTACATGATGCCCAGTGATGCACAGTGGACCAATCAAAAGTGCAGATGCATTTCATGGTGGGTGTAATCTCTGATATTTCCCCTCTCACCATGATGTCAAGCTGTCTCACATCCATCCTGACCATACTCCATCCTAGCTGGGAACCATCTGGGTTTGGTTGCGGGTGTACCACGCTAGCTGATAAATTCACTTGTCCGGATTGCAATTCAATGTTCTACAAAAGCATAAAACATCACAGAAAAAGTGGTATAAGTTTATTACTTTCTTCTAATTTCTTTTCCAATGCTGTAAGTAGTTTATTTGTCATAATTTTTATTAATTTCGTAACAGAACCAAGACCACCACTACTGGTGAAAACGTGCTACACTGTACAACTTGATATAAAGAGCTCCTACATGTATATAACAAGATTCCTGATATAACAAGATTCCTGATATAACAAGGTAATTTTAGTGGTTCTGGGCCTTTATCTTATTTTTTTTTTACCCTGATTAAAGGAGATTCCTGATATAACATGGTGATTTTGCTGGTCCCCGGTCTTTATGTTCTTTTGTTTCTTTACCCTGATATAAGATTCCTGATATAACAAGGTTATTTTCATGGTCCCAATGTCCTCCTTATAGTGAGTTTTCACTGTATAACTTCTAGTATCAAAAATAAATTAAATAAATGAATAACTGACTTGCTTAACCTAAAAATTACACTATTCTACATGTGGGTACTGCATCATCAATCTTGGTAAAGGAGGCATATGTACCGACATTAAATTAGTCTATGAAAAATGTACATGGTGACCCTATTTTCCAAATAAAATTAATGTAGAACTGTGTACAGAGGTAATCTATTTAATGCACACAATAACGATTTGACTTTGCTCTCAAAAGAAGGGTAAAAATCTTTATATATTGATTGTCATGGGAAAGTACTAGAAAGAAAAGGCTTAAAGATGAAGTTTACTTCTGGTCGTACGATTACATTGTGAAAGAAACTGCCGGGAAACTATTGGGAAAGGTTGATCAAGTCTACATAAGAATTGGTGCATGCTGTGAGGTTTTGGAATCATCCAAATGATAAGAAATTTACCCTATCTCACTGAAAAACACATGCACTGCACACAGAAATGGGTAAATGGGACTGCATACAACTGTGGCATGAATGTTCGGCCCGAACACTTCAGCAATTCCTGGTCATATTTCGAATATGAGGGCATTTGAAGAGCAATCCTTTTCAGGAGACACTTCTACTATGATGTTCTTCCAAACTGACATAAAAGGAATGAGAAAACTCACAAATTATTGTTCACCTTTCCCAGAACTCAACCTTCTCTTTAAAACATGTGCAGATGAAAGTTCTGTTCAATAATGAACAATGATAAATACAACATAAAAGAAAGATTTAAATTAATTACCTCTTTCAAAAGCCTGAGCTCATAATTTTTGAAAATATGTAGAGGGTGGTTGCTGGCTTGGAAAATATCCTGTAGTGACAAAAGAAGAAAGCATAATGAGGATGTAACAACATGAATAATCTTACACACAAAATCATACTTATGAATTCAAAATGGTCTATACTGATTAAATGTAGAAATCCCTCATCGAATATAGAAATCCGTTCTCCTGAATGCTTTTGCATGTCTCCAATGTGTGACATTATTCTCAAAAAGGCAGAAATATCAGAAATATACATATACAATGTATAACAAGTATTAAAGAAATTTGGATTCTGCAATGGAAGAATGTACTAACCATTATTTCAGTTTCCTTGAAGTCACAGAAAACTTCTGGGTAAAGAGTAGATACTGCCAAGGAGAGCATCTGTGGAAATAGGATGAAAAGAATATACATGTATATAATATACATACATCTCATAGTTACATAGAGAACTTGGCTCAACAGGAAGTATGGGGGCAATACAAATCTTCTTCTCATTTGGAGTACTGGTAGTGCGATCAGAGTGAGACGAAAATTGAAATAATTTTGGAAAGGTCGATTATGTGGTACATGTGTATATTAGGATTGATGCATACAGTTAGGTTCTGGAATCGTCAAAATGATGAAAAATTTCTGCACACGGAAATGGGTATATGGGACCATACATGTTCACACATGTCGTGGCATGAGAGTGGGGTCCTAACATTTCAGCTTTTTCTCATTACACTTCAAATATGAGGGCATTTAAAGAGGAATCCTTTTCTTGGAACATTTCAACTATGATATTCTTCCAGACTGACAAAAAAAGATTGAGAAAGCTCACAAATTATTTTTCACCATTACAAGAACCCAACCTTCTCATTTAAAGCTCATGTACAGTATTGGTAGAAAAAAGGAAATTGGAAAGAAACATGTTAAATATAGTCTCATGTTGTTCTCCTTGTACATGTATCTAAAGATGTCTGTAAGAGATTATTTGGTATTCCATCCGTGATTTCTGGTGAATTTCAGTGTAAATATCTGTAAGGAATGCGTGATGACTGCCATTATGCTAGGACCCTTCCACCCAGACGGCTCCCCGCACAGCAATCTTGGGGCTTCGCATAGAGACAGCGTGTGTGCACTGTGTGTACATGTAGCTACTCATCATTGGTTTTACACGTGTGTTTACAGTGTATAGCACATGCTGCCTTTGTTGGGATTTAACGTGCCTGTCCCGGCACATAAATTAGTTTTTGCCTCTTATTTGTTTAATATTAAACTTTAGGAGGCGAAAACTTCACAGTGTCTTAGTATTGCTAGTATTTTGCTATTTATCAACAAAAATTGAAGAAATCTGAGGAACAGTTTTTGAGGGCTTACCAAAACTTTTCATGACCTTTAAAGAGGAATTAACCTGTCATTAAAAAAGTTTGATTAAATACAGAAAAATAAGAGAGAAAAATCCTCTCATAAATGTATTAATTTGCATACATGTACATTTAAAAGTACAATTGCCTCTGATGCATTAGAGTTGGTACAAAACCATATCATACCTGAGCAGAAGGCATCTGGAAGAAGGTCGTAACTCCAGTAGATACAATATCACCCAGCATGGATTTGAGTATAGCCCGCTTGTTTGAAGTCATTATTGACAACAGCTGATTCAAGCCTGCACATAAAAAAAAAGAGTTTAAAGGGAAGGTTGAGTTCTGGGAAATGTGAAAAATAATTTGTGAGCTTTCTTATTCCTTTTAGGTCAGTTTGGAAGAACATCATAGTAGAAATGTCCCCTGAAAAGGATTTCTCTTCAGATGCCCTTATATTCGAAATATGACGAAAAACAGTGGAAGTGTTCGGGCCGAACATTCATGCCACATCTGTTTGCAGTCCCATATACCCATTTCTGTGTGCAGTGCATGTGCTTTTGAGCAAGTTTGGGTTGATTTCTTATCATTTTGATGATTCCAGAACCTCACAGTCCGTATTTAGACATGACCAAGTTTCCCAATTGCATTCCAGACAGTTTCTTTCACAATGTAATCACATGACCAGAACTCAACTTTATCTTTAAATTCATCTTGATACAACATTCTTTCAAAACTGATACCATACATGTACATTAAATCTGTGAAATTTGAGTTCTGTGAAAGTAGGTTGCAGTATTCGGAATCATGAAAAAAATTTAGAGATTCATCACCTCTCCTTTGTATTAAAGACTGAGATCATCAAAAATGGTTTTCTTTATCAAGTGAAAAACAGATTGTAGAAGGAGCGTACTAAACAAACTCCCTATGTTTCGTCTTTCTTGTCATTACCGGTAAATGTGCTACATGTATAGAACCATCAAGTGAAATTTAAAGAGGCTAAATTGTGCATGACCACACCTTGGAATGATAGAAATGGAATATTGCTCAGTTTGAAGCATAGTTAACATTGTTTAGTGGGGTACGTAACAGAGAAAACTGCCTCTTTTCTACTTCTGCACTTCATTCATCTGTTTGGCAAGCACGATCATTACTATTCACAAATCTCTTTTTATAAAAAAATAAGCAAAAGTCACTCGTGTTTGTTTCGTTGGTTATATTCCCGGTCAGATCACATTGATATTTTTGTGTCATGTCACTGGAAATACTCAATCTTCAGATTGCAATTCCTGTTTCTCTCACACCTGAACTCCTATCCCAGCAACATAGACACACTGCCTCATCGACATACCGATAGTACATGAAATCAGGGCCCTGTTTCATAAAACTTGTCATCAATGACAAGTTGCAATAACTGTTATAAGCTACTGAAATCCTTGCATCTGATTGGCTGAGAGCAAATTTGTCGGTAAAAATCACCGACAAGACACTTGATGAACCCCACTAGATTACTAGGAAATGACATACGTGTACACATGTATCAGCATGATGACAGCATAATGTTCCTCCTCTTGGTGCATGGTAAATTGTTACCATGTATCATTAAAGGACATAAAATCATCCTTCAGAAATGACATTAACTATTCAAATTGCTTTGTGGTTTAGGCTCGGTTTCAATGTTGTATGGTCCTAAAAAATTCCCCATCATCATGCAACAATACACACTGGCTTACCGATATACTGATAGCGCATGAAGTCTGGGCTTGAGACTAGGTTACTAGTAAAGGACATATCAGCGCCCATGCTTGTGATAACAGCGTTAGTGATGTTCCTCCTGTCCAAGTCTTCTTGTCTTCTCTTGGCCTCCGTCTCTGACCCCGCCACCAGGATGAAAGTACTGTTGGGATACTTGGTTGCCAAGGTTACGGATAGTCCATCTGGAAGGGAGAATGGAGACTTTCTTAAAGTGAGGACTACAAAACTGTGGAAATCTGCTTTCCACCTGCATTACAGAGACAATACAATACAATAGAAAAAAAAAAAGATATACAAATTCAAATAAAATTTTACATTTAACAGTATCTGTGACTGTTGGTTGACTTTGTTCCATACCTCACAGTTTCTTTTGCTTGTTCTGATAGAATTTAAGTTCAATTTCAATTCCAAATTCAAATTCAATTCCAAATTCAATTTCAGAAGCCAATTTTGTAAGTCAATAAGTCCAGAGTGACACGAGCTATAAAAGCAGTTTGTTAATCACCTCCTTATTTATGAACAGATTGACTGAGCGATTTTCGTTTGCTCAGAACATTTTTCCCCTCTTGTTTTATCTTCCTGCCTCACTCTCTCAATATATATAAGTCTTCCTCAAGAAGATAACCATAATTTTTTTCTTTTCTTTTTAAATTAGTCACCTTCTCCTGTCCCATATTCCATAAAAGAGAATGGCCTCATATCCAGTTGTTTTGTCATGGTCTCCACAAGTGCCTTCCTATCATCAGCACATGGTACATGCTGGTCTGGATTTTCTATGGTGCTATCAATGATGGGGCTGTACAGGAGTCTACCTCTCTGCCATAGGATGGTCATAGGGCACATATCATTGTGCACAGCCAGCTTGAGGTACTCTTGAAATAAAAGTTTTCTGGAACAAAGAGGTCAATGAAAAAAAAAAACAGGAATAGTGATTAGAAACCATGTCACAAGTAAGAAACAATTTCAAGTACATGTACATGTATATGGACAATAATACTCATTTCAGATCTAGAATTCAGAGTCCATACTGCCATATAAATGTGTCTTCTCAGATGCATTTATATCTTTAAAAGTTATCCATGTATGGATTTTTAAATTAACTCGAATTAAAAGTCAGTTTCATATTTTTGACAGTGGTCAGAAGTATAATTGTAGTTTGCTTTAAAGGCATTGATTAACTTTGCCTAGGATTGAAAAAAAAAAATCACTGTTCCAGCTAATGCTGTAATCATAATTGCAAACCTTTAGCTCAGACAGGAATCGCCTGAGTTTTATAAGCTGATCGGTCGTTTATATATCAAGATATTTACGATTGAACATTGATGTCGGGATAGAGTACCACCGAACCCTAAAGAACTCTTACAGTTGGCATACCTCGCTCTATCACAGAATACCGTACGGGCTGGAAACCCGCTCTGAAATCTCCAAGCGCTGATGCTTGGTTTTTGTGACTGCAGCGCAGCGAAGAAGCCGAGCGACCTGCGCTAGCGATTGATCGCGATTTTCTCTTTTTTAGGATAGTAAACGGGTTCCATTTTCTCTCATACTTTCACATATCCTTAATTATATATGTAGTTAGAGGACTGCACACAATTCACTGGCATTTGAGCTGATTTTACAATTTTTCACAAAGTTAATCAATCGCTTTAAGGGAAGAGTTCCATTATCTCAATCCTTGATATCTAAGTTACCAATTTATGAAACTATTTTGTAATAAAATTAATTGAAGACTTATCACAAGCTTCAAGTAACAAACAAAATCATTAAAACTGTTACTTCCTAGAAGGGAATCTAAATTTTAAGTAAATAGCCTGTGCATCATCATCATAAGAATAACTCCCCCACCCCCTAACCCCATTGAAAATTCAGTAATTCACCTTCCCCTGACAAGAGAAAGTTAACCCAGTTATTCAAGTACCTTTCATTAGGTTGGAGTCCAAGAGACAGGAGCGATTGGAGTCGGATTGCCCCGCCCATCGTCTGAATGGGGAAATCCCCTGCTGCTGCTGACCTGAGTGGAGCCAGACTGATTGGTTTAGAGGCATCTCGTTTGAACCATGCTAGAGATCCACTGCAATCCATCGTCACCTGGTATGCAGAGAAAGAAGGAAGAGGTAGCTTGTAATAGGGGGAGAGGGTGTCAGGTAGATCGGCTTGCACATAGTGAATTAAGTGGTTTCACTAGCTGGTAATGACAGAGCAGGCAATCATGAAGGTATGGATTAACTACAAAAAGCATCATTATCATCATTATCATTATCACTATCACTATCATTATCACTTATTATCATCACTATCATCACTATCATTATCCCCATCATTATCATTATCACTATCATTATCATCATGACCATCAACAGCATCACCATCAATATACATGTCACAATATATCAATCTTCATTATCATCATCATCATCATCAATGTCACCACTTCCACCACTCTGCTAATACTGTACCTACACTTTCCAGAAATAATGTATATCCTTGAATTGAGCACTAAAAGGGCATTACAAGTGGTCTAGCATGGAACTAAAAACAGATTCTTGTGAGTTTTTATAAAAACATTAGAGGGTAAATTGTTGGTGGCTCTGGTGATCTACTGCAGAGACATACTGACCTGTCTATAGAAGGCATGGATATCCACTCTGACTAGCCTAGCATGGTTCTGGAGGTATACCTTGTTGAGTACTGTGACATTGTAGTCCAAGACACCTGCTTCTTCTAATGATGCACTCAAGAAACCCTGTCAAAAATGAATATTCACCATTCTAATTTCCATACAGACAGATGAAGTCTTACTTAAATAACACTGCAGTTTTTAAGAGTCTTGTCATAACTCTGTTGTTAGTTTAACCACTCTTAATTGTATAATTACATAAACTGTCTTTTCTAGTCTATTTCAAATACTCCCTCCCCTTTTTCCTCTTCAACTTCTTCCTTTACTTCCTTTTTTTTAAATGCTTTTTTTATGATTGTTATGGAGTGTCTCTCTGCCTCCCTTTTTATTCGATCTCCTTGCCCCCTTGCCCCCTTGCCCCTAGTCTGCAAGCACAGACCCTAATTTGACACTTTATCAGAAAATCATTGTGTCTTGAGAGCCTAATTCAGCTACCTTCTGGTCATCAGGATCAGCTATAGTGCACGGCCTATGGTAGTCTTACAATGCAGACACTCTTTTATGACTGACCAGGGTTTGTGCCTGCAAATTACCTTGCCCCCCCCCCCCCTCTCTCTCTCACTATCTCTCTCTCTCTCACTAAATGTCTGTATATCTCACTCTCTCTACATCTCAATCTTGCTCTTCCTCTTACAGTGTACTAATCATCCTCATCTTCCCTCTTCACATCTCTCACTATTTTTTTGTTTCTTTCATTTCCCTATACATGTACATGTACATGACTAACTTTCCACTTCTTTCTGGACCATCCCCCCCCCCCCCCCCAATTCAAATCAACCTTGAATGAAAAATTCAAAGCTCACTTTGTATATTGAGTCTCCAGATTTATCCTTGCGACTGGAATGGAGTAAGACTTGAAGAGAGGCTATGGTGACTGGATGAGGTACTTCTATGAATGTTGTCTGAGAGAGTGCAAGGAGGTGACCAAGGAATGACGGGAAGGATGTACCATACGTAGCAATCTTCTGGAATGTTGCTAGGCCAAGAACCTATGGAGGAAGAGGAGCATGAAGCATGAAGTTCATTATGACTCTTGAAAAGTAGAATTTCATCAACATGTGCATAGTAAGATCATACACATGAATATAAGATATTGTCCTAACTGTTCCAGTTCCATAATTGATTTTAACTGCCAAAATTTGATTTTGTAGAGGAGCTTGTTTTTCTTTTTAAAATTTAAAACAGGTTCATGAATTGTAAAATTATATTGTTATGGAATAATGTCTGTTTAAAGAGATAAACAACAAAAAAAAGGCCACTATAGGCTTGTTTTCATTCAAGTTTTCAAAATAACCTGCTAATTCTGGTCCACCTCTGATGCAGGAAAAATAACCCGACCAGAACTAGCTCGAGCTAATTTGTAATGAAGACGCAATCAGGGGGTTATTTCCTGGTCTTAAAGGTAACAGATAGTTTTGGGAAGCCCTCAAAAACTTATCGTGAGATTTCGTTGATTTTACTTAATAAACAGCGTAACATAACTAAGATGCTGTGAAGTTTTTACCTCCTCAAGTGAAATATTTATCGAATGAGAGGTGAAAAGTAATAAAATTCCCTGGCCCAAAAAAGAGGGGACTACTTACACTGTACATGAGGATTGCTGTGTGTGTAGAATACACTACACATAGTGCGAAGCGCTGGGTTTATTGTGCGGGGAAACTTCGGGTGGATATGGTCTTAGCGTGAGGCAGTGAAATGCCGTTAGCAAGCGTTTCTTACAGATATTTACACTAAAATTTGTTCCAAATCGTGAATGGAATGTAAAATAATCTCGTACATGTGTCTTATGATAAAAGGACTATGTGACTATTTCAGATATTAAAGTTTCTTGCCAGTATGATTTTTGCTACGGAGACTGTCTATGAGCTTTAAGCTTGAGCTTACAAAACCTGATCTGACTAGAATCTAAAGCTTGAACCCAACTCGGGCTGATGGAGACACACCTTAACCCTTTGACTACTGAATTCTCTCATTCCCATAGACTTAGTACATGCACCACTCGGTTCCCGTAGGCAACGGGTTAAGACTGAAAACTTGTCTCACAAACTGGTATGTGTGATCGACACATGTTCGTTTACATTGGTGGCAAATAAGTGTTGAACGTCATAATATCGTGAATGATAGACAAAAACAATCACCTCATTCATGTAAAATTTGACATCAGCTTCAACCTGCCACAAAGAGTGTGATGGACTATTTACAGTCATAAAAAGAGTAGACAAAACATAGTAGTCCAGCACTATCGGACTGTGCATCAAATTGTCACAGGATCAGTGATGAAATGCCTGCCTCAACAGTACAGTGTCTCCTTTAAAAGACGTTTTGGGATTACCTTTCGATCCAGAATGCTTGGAATTACACAATGTACATGAGCAGAAAGAGCAAAAGTCCTAGAAAACTTTGAGTCCAAATTTAATGCATTACCCCTTGCTGTTCTTGAATAAGAATGATTTAAATGTACATAAAATTACAGTCTCTAAAATGGCAATGCGGTGTAAACTTCATAATCTCTCTTTTCATATTGGTTCATTTAATATACTTTTCTTTTCTTTTTTAAACTATGAGTGGAAAATAAGAATAGTATGTGCCAATTTGAAGAGGAAAAGATCACTGATTTAGACTGTACAAGGAAGGTTAGATTCTGGGAAAGGTAAAAAAATAATTTGTGAGCTTCCCCATACTTATCATGTTAGTTTGTAAGATACAGGCATGTGAGTGAGGTAAGAAAAAAAAAGAGGAAAATAAATTAGTGACATTGCGAGGGAGCAAGTGAGGTAAGAAAAAAAAAGAGGAAAATAAATTAGTGACATTGCGAGGGAGCGGAGCGACCGAGCGGGGGAGGGTGTGGGAGGGGGGGACACCCCCCTCCCACGGTAGGGAGCTTTGCAGTTTTTGAACTTGAAATTGTGCAATCTGGTGCATACCAAGAGAGGAAATTCAGGCTTAGGATTAACTGTATCTGGGTAGGTGTGCTATGATTTGATAGATAATTAATTATAATAATTATATTTTTCTTGAAAAACACAAATAATTGACACACTAATAAATTTGCACGCTAACACAAATACACACACATATTATTGTATTAAGTATTAAACATTCACACTCACAGTTCAAAATTACTTCAGTTTTTAATATGGTACTCACAGACTATATGCTTTTCCTACTTTTCTTGTTTACTATAAATACTAATCTCTTTAACGAGAGGGTCTTTCTTGTCAATTGATGCCTTATCATCACGCGAGCCCCGCTCCACATAATTTTGATCCTTGGTCTTGGAAGTAGAAGCCATGATTTAAGTTCCTCTTGTGAAGTTCACATCAGTAAATAAAAAATTCAAAACAAGTACCAAGATGGTGCATAACTGTGTTGGAAACGCGGAAGAAATTTATCCAAACGAACTCGAAGTCCCGCTCGAAGTACCACTCGAAGACACAGCTAGCAGCTAAAGCAACTTGACCAACGCCGCGCGATACATGCGAGACCGGCTATCGCCCCCAGAGCTTCCCCGTGCCACTCGATTGCTAGCCCGGCGCGGCTGCTTGGCAGTGCACTGCTAGGCCGCCACGCACAGCTGCAGCGTGAAACCAGAATACTAGTACCGGATTGGATAGTCTCTATTACCAGGCGTTTTTAGACATGAATAATACTTGCTCGTAATGAGCAGCTCAAAATACGTTTATATTTTGACAAAAAGCATGGTAAGAGACTAGACTGTGTTTTTCATTACCCAGAGAGTAAAAAACGCGGAAAGTGAAAAAAAGACGCGAGAAAATGATTTTAAAAAAGCGGAAATTCGCGTAAACGCGGAAATTTCACATGCCTGAAGATAATCATAGCAGATATGTCCCCTGAAAAGGATTGCTCTTCAAATGCCCTCACATTCAAAATATGACAAGAAACAGCTGAAATGTTCGGGCCGAACATCTGTGTGCAGTCCCATATACACATTTCTGTGTGCAGTGCATGCGACTCTCAGTAGGATTGAGTCAATTTCTTATCATTTTGGTGATTCAAAAACCTTACAGAATACACCAATTCTTATGTGCTGTATAATCAAGCTTTCCCTATTGCTTTGAGACATTTTCTTGCACAATTCAATCTTACGACCAGAACTCAACTTTATCTTTAAGAAAACTCTGCACTGCTAAGTTTCTTTGATTGATGATACCATCGAAAAAGGGGAAAAGAGTGCCATAAGGCAGTAAGTTAGTGATTTTTAAAAACATTAATCATTAATCATTATTGAAATTACACAATCATGCATCATTCTACAGCATATATGTTTGAAGCCTGCTTTTGAAAACACACACCTGGAATCTGAAGTATTCCATCTGTTGGTAGAGACTGAAAACATTCCTATCTGATAGCTCGGACTGAGTGACCATGTTGTTTGTCAACTGGAGGGATTCTTGCAGCTTTCTATCCAAATGAAACAAATAGATCAACTTGCTTCTCTCTCTTCTGGTCAAAATAATATGAAATTTAAAACTTCCTCTGTTCATTAATAAACATTTTTATAATTCTGCAGACAATTGTACAAACTACTCTCAAACAATAAAAGCAAAACAAACCAAAACAAAATCTTGAGTTTCGTAATTTAAAAAACATTATTAACCCCTACCATGCCGTGGGCGGCAAATTCTGCCCAAAAATTTGAGTGTTGAACATTTTGTTTAGGCTCAAAATGGCTTGAAAATTCTTCCTCATACAGAAACATGCGCCTTCAATATAATACATGTATTTATTCATATACACTGTATGCAATATATCTTTGCCCAGTTTGCTCTAGAAAAAACTAATTGAAAGTTAATATTTAACTCTTGAAAGTTCAGGTTTGAAAATTGCTCAAAAATCTGGTGGCATGGAAGGGGTTAAAAAGGTCCTCAACATTACCTACATGTGCATGTACATGTATAAACCTGCCAGTAATTATTGATTTGTTGATTAAAATTTTGAAAGGGTGTGCCATACCTTCAAACACACTTACTCTAGAGAGAAATATAGAAATTTTTCATTTGGTATTAAAAGGAGGGGCTACATGTACACGTGAATTATAATTTATCTCTCTTTTTCTGAATATCAATATCAATATATATATATATATATATATATATATATATATATATATATATATATATATATATAAATAGAAAAGACAAATATAAATCAAAAAACCGTAGAGATGTAAATAATCCGATATTTCGGGCATAGCACTTTGTCATTTATTGATTCCTTGACAAAGGGCTATGCCCGAAATATCGGATTATTTACATCTCTACGGTTTTTTGATTTATAGTTGTCTTTTCTATTTGTATTTTAC
The DNA here is from genome assembly GCA_025618425.1 of Heliocidaris tuberculata. Taxonomy (NCBI): domain Eukaryota; kingdom Metazoa; phylum Echinodermata; class Echinoidea; order Camarodonta; family Echinometridae; genus Heliocidaris; species Heliocidaris tuberculata. Next base: position 11,144,856 of record CM046841.1, read on the forward strand.
CAAAACCGACGCAAAACACTATATATATATTCATATATATTTCAAAAGTATAGGTAAACATATACATGTAGTAATGACGGAGAGAAGAATAATTTTGGATTGTATGCCTAAAACCCTACATAATGGAGGTCCGCAAAGAGAATGGAACTGACCTGTGGCTTTCAATCAAGTGGACATCCTGAGTTGGTATGATGGTCAAGATGCTTGAATTGGGGAAGGAGCGGGAAACTTTGGCACTCAGCAAACTCAGCTCTTTACCTCCTGCATTCCAGGACATAGATCATTGGTTTAACACATTACTATTACATGTATATTATCATCACAGATAATAGCAACGATAAAAATATGCTATATCACAGTGCACTCATGGGAAGTCCATGGTACATGTAACATGTATGTGCATTTTAATTTAGTTTAATTTTTTATTTCCACAAATAAGTCAAAATACAAATCATGCATTAAGGGCCCCGTTGCATAAAACTGACCATTAACAGTAACTTTGCCATCAAAGGTAACTCCCATGGAAACCCAGATTTTGATTGGCTGTTGAGTGATGTTACCATCATGATGGTAGTTACCATTGATAGCAGAGTTACCATTAATGGTAAGTTTTATGCAACAGAGCCCTGGAATAATAACAATCAATTACATAATGCAAGAACAAATATATAGCGATATGCAAAACATAAGAGGGTAATTAAATGATGTACATTCATGTACAGTGGAGGGACCTAAAATAAAGCAAAGCTTGTTGTTGATAGGCCCTGATTAAGAAATAAGTTACAGACAGCTTGATACAATCTTCAGAGGTATAATATCGGTCATATGGGACAAACTAGTGTGGACTTGGCAAACAGCACGATCAGATATACAAACATATCAATAAATCCTGTGAAAGTGATAAAGGCAAATTTATGTTATTTGTGACAACTACAACAATATTTTCAAAATAATGCTGGTGGGTAAATCTGCTCACATCTCTCAAATACATCAAGTCTGTATTATAAAGCGTGATAGTGTACATAATAAGTAACTACACTGGAATGTAGTCCTCTTAACAGGCTATCTATTCAAAAAATATACAACACTTAAACATATGGGTAACACCTACACTACAAGTATTTGTATTCTCTTGCAAATATCTGAATGTTAGAATGCAATACATTCTTCAATTGCAAGCAATCTGGACATTTTTCTCTTTTTTTTCACAGCATACATGTATCTGCGCAAGTCCAAGAAATGTTGTCCCGAATGTTTCCAAATACATCAACAATATTAGTATACATGTACCTGATGATTGTTGGAAGTTGATACCTCTACTATCAACAGCTTGGATCAGACCAAACTATATCAAAGAAATTGATAGGTTCAATATTACGTTATATTCACTGTTCCATAATACTTTATTGTATATGGGACATTAAATGACCAAATACCTTGGACTTTCCCATCCATAGAACATATAAAGATGCACTAAATATTGATATTCACATACCATAGGTCATCAAGCTGAATACATGGCTTTTTTCCTCGAAGAAGACAGTTTCCAGAACTTGCCACATGGAGTCGAAGATCTTTTCTCCTTCTGTTTCTTTAACCTTCACCATCTCTTTCATCAGTCTTCCTATCTCCTCCTCTTCATCCTCCTCAGCATCATCAACTAACCCATCTGCTCCCAGCTGTCCACTCTTGAATCCATCTTCTCTCCAACCATCATCATCCTCCCCAAGGGTGTCTTGTCTTTGTCCATCATCCTTGTTGCCATGGTAATCCTCCAGTCCCCCATCTCTTGGTTTCTCCCGAACCGCATCTTCTGTCTTAACCCCGTCGTCATAGTAATCATCATCTGCATCCACTTCCTCCATCTCCTCCTCGACGGTACTTTCCAGCTCCTCCCATTCGGGGTCTCCTCCCTGTTCCTGTTGCCTAGCAACTGATTCCATCATCCTCCTCCTAGCTTCAAGTTCTTTCTGGACTTTAATCAGTTTGTTGACGGAATCTGATCGCATCTGCCCTTCAGCATTGTCGGCAAAGTCATTGTCGTAGTACTGTAAAAGTTGTCTCTGAGAAAAGAGACAGACAGAGAGAGAAAGAGTCAATGATTCCTGGTGTACAGGGATGAAAACATCACCGATGTTTGCCGAGATCAAACTATAATATTTCTTTGTTTACACGCTGCAGGACAGTTCAATTGATTGGAAATGTGTTTGCTGAATATTGTAAGTATTGAACACTACAAACAAAAATCATTTAAGTCAAATAATTAAGTAATTTCACAAGGTGTTTCAAAACCAAGATTTATAGATGACAACGTCAAATATTAATGGTGATAAGTAAATTAAGTGCTACCTGAATATTCATTCATTGTCTCGCAGGTGTGATAGTATTATATCATGATTCCTGATGTATATTCTACATGTATATTGTATACTCCTCAGACAAATGCTCTGTCATTAATGTGCTATTATAAATCAATCTCTTTACCTGTTGATAACGAGACTCCCCCATCGCCTTGCTCTTATCATCTCTGTCCCCTTCTCCCATCTCTGTTGCTCTTCTTGCAGTAATATGCACCGATGGTGTAAGAGGCTGTTGACTACCTAGCGTTCTATCTCCACTTTTCGGAACATCCTCTTTGATGGCTCCCTGCAAGCTCTCCGCAGCTTGTCTGAACTGTTTCCTCCTCTGCTTCGGAAACCTTCCCCCTCTTGAGGATTTCGCACTGTCCTTGACCGCCAGGCCATCACCCCTGATGCTCCAGTCTCGAACTTTATCATCAGCTGGGGCTATCTTGGAGTTTAGTCCGTCCTCCCCGCCTCCTGGCTGTTTCACTGTTTCATCCGCTCTTTCATGTCTTCTCCTCTCCACTCTTCTTCCGCCCGCTATTTCTTGAAGAACTGCAGGGTCTTCATCACCGTCTTTCCTAGTTTGACCCTCTTGTCGCTTCTCTCCTTTCATCGCTTCCCAGCTTCTCTCATAGACAGGTGGATTTTCTTCATCTCGGGTGAGGAGGAGGTTGCCCACGGCAACAAGCTTGGATGCAGACTGATCGTTGGAGGAGCGTGCATCCGTCTCTCTGTCCCAGTTGCTTCCAGGGACTTGTGGATTTCTGTAGTATGAAAAAATATATTTTGAAACCATAAAGAATGAAAATACTTTATATATACATGTATCACATCAAACACACATCTTCTGTCGGGAGCCATCTTGAAAGCCAGGAAGAGTGCATTCTGAAAGCCAATCAATGTTCATATTTCATGTCTTCCCAACATTTCATAAGAAAAGGATAACCCTCCCATTTAAATAAAGATGTACCAAACAGTATGCTTAGGGTAACAGTTTAATCTAATGATAGAGCACATTTCATTCATAGCCTTGTATAGAGGGTTCTCACAAGCAGCCAGGCTGGAGGACAAACAATAAAAAACCTGTGTGTCAGACTATGAAAAGCCATTGTTGTCATGGTCTAGTGCACAGGTTTTTATTGTTATGTACTCCAGCATGACTGCTTGTGAGAACCCTCTATAGCAAACATGTACTCGTATACATGTATTCACACACAACTCTTACATTTTCATCATTGCAGCACATTGATACAACTTGCATGTTAATGGATCATCATCATCTCACCTTTTAGCATTTGAGCCATCATCATTCTCTCGCTGCCATAGATCAGCCACCATGTCGACCTGACTCTTCATCATCACCTGCTGCCCCACCCCTCGGTAACCATCAAACTCCTTCCTGGCTCTCTCCCACTCCAGTGGTCTGTCACGCTGCCTCTGTTCAGCTTCCTCATCTTCCATCCACCCTGCATCACGATGACTCCTCTGATGCATTGTGTTCACGCCATTCTGTGGTCCCACATTATACATGTTTGCGTCGGCATGGTTCAGCCCGTTCTGTAGTCCCAGAGTATTTGTGTTCGTGTCTGCATGGTTTAAACCCTTCTGTAGTCCTTCATCATTTGAATTTGTGTCTGCAAAGTCAACTTTCCCTTCCTTAGCCTTCGATGATTCCCCTACACTCTTGAAAGCTCTTTGGTTATTTTTTATTGCACTATGACTCCTCCCAACCCCATCCATTGATTGCCTCTCCTCTTCTCCCTGAAAACTAAGCTTCTCACTCCCCTTCCCATTCCTCAGTCTATTCTGCACTCCATCCCTATCTGCATAATCATTATGCATATTCAAACCATCATTTGCATACACAGCATGCATATTCTGATTTGCACCATCTTTATTTGCATCCTTTGTATGCATATTCATGACCAAGTTCTGATCGTTGCTCTGCTGTGATTGTAGTACTGCATTTTGTTGACCTTTCATCCTCTTTGAATCTTCTGCAACATTCCCATCCATATTCTCCACGTGCTGGTTATCCTTCAAAGACATCTTTTTCTCCATGGTTCCTGCTGATTTCTCCTTTTCTCCACTCAGGATGTTGGAGATGTCTAATTCTTGCTGAATTCTGTCATTCTCATAGATCACACTCTGGCAACTGGGTAGCTGTAGAAGTAGTTAGGAAGCAAAGAAACGTAATCATATAATGATCTTACAGTAACTTTTCCTTTTTATATTCTGTTCTGGGTTTCCCAAACACAAGCTCAGCCTTCCAGGTTTTTGCCTCCTCCTATTTTTGTAATATCTACTGTATTCGTCACTGTGCTAGCCATATTGTGCTGATCATGAGAGGGAAATGAATGTGAATTTCAGTTCAATACAAGAAACATATAAATTTAAGGTAGAAATCATTATTTGAATAGCAGCAATCTGTGTAGTATTAATTCACCCAATATTTCACATGTACATGTATGTATCAATAAGAATAAGTCATGCAAGATTTGAAGCTGCTATGTAGTGCAGCTCCTTGAAAAAAAGAGGAGAATGCCCCAGATAATGCTTCATGCTACTGCAATATTTTTCACCCTCTACCAAAGCTATCATGGAATACAGAATGGAAAGAGAGAAAGAGACAGAGACACAATGGAATGAATAAAATAGAGAAATAGAGAGTGTGAGAAAAAGAAAGAGATTGAGAGAGACTTTAAAGTGACAGTAAATTGAAGCTCCTAATGCCACCATCTGTCAACAAGATTTGAAAATTGTCTGTGCCTCTAATTTTCCCATCATGCCCCATTCTAGTTTGTAAAAGCTTAGAATGTATCTGTGGGCAATTTTCCACATGTGCAACGTCAAAAATAATGGTTTTAAATATAAAATGTGCCTATTTTCCAAACATCTGTTTGTCAAAATTTTAAATAAAATGCACTTAATTTTCAAATTATGATCTCAATTTAGCCATTACAGTAAGATGGCGCTGTTCAAGTTTTGCCAGTTTAATGCCATTTTAAAAGAAATAATAAATGTTCATACTATGCTTTTCTGGCGATGGTCTGTGATTTATGTTAGATATTTCCTGATGCCCATGCTAAATTCTTACTAGAGAAAGTCAAGTTGTGCATTCATCAGTACTTACAATAAAACCTTATGTAGTCTTTCTAAGGAGGTGGTCTATATCTACAGGTTTCTTTAGCCCTAAATTAATCAGTTTTCCCTCCTCAAACTGGCAACAATCATTCCTTTTTTTCCCACTCCTTTATAGTTTAAAAGAAATAAAAATGTTTATCAATAGTGCTTATATATTTTACACCGCATTGCCAATTTAGAGACTTTAATGATTAATTACAATTAAATCACTCTTATTTGTGAATTGCCTAATGTCCTGCAAATAGACTCCAAATTTTCTGTGATTTTTGCTCTTTCTGCTCATGTATAATGTTTAATTCCTAGCATTCTGGATCAAAAGATAATGCAAAAACATCACTAAAAGGAGACACTGTACTGCTATGGGTTAGTACAGGATTCAACACTATTTAAGGGGGAAAAAATTTGTGGTCTTTATCAGGGGCGGATCCAGGATTTTGTAAAAGAGGGGGCACAGAGCCGGAAAAGTACACAATTAAGGGGGATTTTTTTTCATTGTGTACTTGAGGCATGCCAGTTGGGTTTTAAAAGAGGGAGCACAGGCCGGTTTTCCCCCTATGTAGAACCGCCACTGGTCTTTATAGACAGGTGGTCTTTCTACACCGGTGTGGCTAAAGCAGATTTGGCTGTTACCATATTCTTACCTCTGAATGTATCATTAATTGTTTGTTGGTCACTAGGACATTCCTAGCCAGTCTCTCTGGGTTGTAGTCCATCTCGAGAAGAGGTACTATCAGCTTCTCAAAACTAGATCCAACAAGGTCTGTCGAGAGAATAGAATCAAAGCTACTTTTCAACTGTTTATTGGCTATGGATTGCACCCTATACTGGCATATCTTATGGGGTAAACTGTAGGTGTGACATAAGTTAACTGTGGCAGTCCCCTGTTTGTTCTATTAGTCAACCACAGACAGTAAAGAGTTCACATATACATTTTTACATTATTGTGAAAGTAATGCAAAACCAAAACAAAAATACTGCAAATTGGAGAAAAGAAATGATTACTTTGTATTTATTGTATAATTGAAATAAAAATGGCAAAGTACACTATACATGTATATTCCCATACAAAATCAACATGTTTGCAAAAGTTGCTTGTAGCAACGACTGTCATGATAATCGCAAAAGCATCATGTTCAAAAGATAGATCCAGATTACTATTATTATTGGTATCATTACATAAATAATGATTTTAAATTTACACATTTGTGCAACAAAATAAAGGGATTAGAGCCTTATCAGTTAAGAGAAGGCATTTTGTCTGTAAGTGACATTGAATATTTTATAGTAGGCGACCAATGCAACCAAATTTTATCAAATTTCAACTCCTTCAGTGATGTCCTTTACAATGAAACATAAAATAGCTCTCTTCAATTAAATAATCATTTCCTACAGGCCTTCAAACTTTCAAAATTTGTCAAATGTCCGTCCGTGATTAACTGATCAGGCTCATTAAGACAACACTCACTCAGTTGAAGTAATGTGCTGAGCAGGAGACCGGTTCTCTGGAATCGGACTACCTTGTGTTGGGAAGCACCTACAGTTATCTCCTCAGTCCCATTAACTGTCCTGTATGTCATGCTGCAATCCTACGTGTAGGAAATCAAAGACAAAAATATATCCACATGTGTAGGAGGAATTAAAAGTTTGAAGCGAGGCATTTTCAACAAGTAAATTAGGACTATTGTTCACTCAAGCTAAACAGGAAAATTTGTTTTACACCTCTATAAGAAAATCATAGAATGTATTATTTCTAATCATGCTTAATCTAATCATTCAAGTAATGCCAGAAGCAAATTTTGACATACTGATGATCTTGTTCATGAAAACAACATTAGGTTTCAATGAAGACACTTGCCTATCTTCTTGAAATTAAAAACAGTTCGTGAATTATGACCACTGATCTTATGGCTCACTTGCCATATCTAAACAGATCAGAGTTGGAAAAAATAATGATGAAAAAAAAAAAAAATTATTTCATATAAATCTATTTAATTGATTTTGGGGAGGTCATTGTCCTAGATTTTGCTCCTATTGAAAGAAATTGATATTAGACCTAAAAAAAAAATAATTAAAAAAAAACCCAAAATAATCTGACATTACTTGGAGAACAAAAACTTTTACTTGGATGAATTTTTTTAGTTAAAAATTTAATAATTTTTAGTGATATTTTTTCATTTTTTTTTTTTTTTTTTTTTTTTGGGGGGGGGTTGCATCAACGACAAAATTACTTAAGTATTTCTTTGTTTTCGATTTAAATTGTGCCACCCTGAAGCAGATAAAAATCCATAATTGACCTAACAAAAGTAAACAAACTGTGAGATAATCAAATTAAAATATAACCTTCATGTACATATTCCTAGATAACGATTATGATGTATTGCCAATATACAAGTTTCACCTGCCCTACTTAAATAATGTACTACCAGGTTCATTTGGTCACTGGTCAGTTATACTTGCTAAATGGTATTTAATGGGAGTTTCAGTTTTGTTAAAGACAATACTAAAGTGTTTTACGACCTCTTCATTGATTGGTAATAGAAACTGATATACATGAATTACCTCCCTTGTAGAGTGTATATCGGGCTAATTAAAGGGCAATCCAATCTTGGTAATAAGATGATTTGTGTGAAAGCAGAAAAATAAGAAAAACAGGATGGTGAAAGTTTGAAAGAAATCGGACAAGGAATAAGAAAGTTATGGATGTTTGAAAATTGAGATCACTACATCTATGCGAATCTCAAATTGGCAATTTGGTGATTCGATTGTGACATTTTTGTGGACAACTCTCCCATTTGTTGTACACAAAAATATCATTAATTTGCAGTTTTCTTCGAGGCGCTTTTATCCTCGGGGCAGTACTCAAAATATATTGGAGATAGCATATTTTTATAGGTCCTCATGAAAGAAAAAGATCCTACTGAGTAATACATTTTGAAAAAAATGACATTTTAGTCATTTTGTGTGTTGGAGCGAATGGGGGAGTTGTCCACAGCTACATCACAGTGACATTACCTATTCGGCCAATTTGAAATTCCCATATGTATAGTGATTACAACTTTCAAAAATTCATAACTTTCTTATTGCTTGTCCGATTTCGTTCAGACTTTCACCAATCTGCTTCTCTGATTTTTCCTCTTTCTTTCAAAGCAACTTGCTGTTAAGGTTGGATTTCCCTTTAAGAAAGGGTCATTCAACGTCAATGAAAGGTCTCGATTTTGGATACTAAATATGTATGTAGTTCCTGGTCAGTCACACTTTGAAGGCCACTTATAGCAGTTTCAATTTTTGCTAAAGTTGGTAGCTTTAACTTATATTTTTAAGGGATTTTGACTAGAAACTGCTAAAAAAATAACACGATGCATGTGCACTGACATGTCGCTGAGTGCCCAGCAGAAGGGCGCAAATATAAATTTCAAATTTATCAATTTTGTAGTTTTGTGAACTCTGCAGTTTTTGCAATGAAAGGATGAAGAATTACACATGTACATGTAATGTAGAGAAGATATCTTCAATGAATAATTTAGACCATGTACAGACTGGAATGTGCAATAGAGATGTACACTGACAGAGTCAAATGAACGTCAAAGCATTAAAACGCATATATTTTAATTTTTCAAATATTTCTATTTTCTGTACATTCATTTACAACCTTCAGCTGGGCACACAATGATTTGAACCAACTCAATTTTACCTCAAGCGTTTCTCCGCAGCAATACCGACGGGTCAGAGGTCGCTGACCTTCGATAAGTGTGACCTTCGTAAGGGTCGGCAGGTCCCACGGATCCATGGTCATGCCAGAGATTGCACACGTCACGTCCATAGAAGAGCACGCCCTCTCTGCCATATTTTGGACACTGCTCCATGAATGCATGTATGATGCCTACGAGGAGAGAGACACCATGAGCTCAAATTAATATTGAAATTGTTTAGAAGTGTTCTCCTGTGTATAAATCTACTCTACGACATTCAAATAATCAATGCATCTTGAGAGTTTCATGCAACTACATGTATCTCCATGTACTTCTAAAGAGCACTCAAATTCAAAACAAGGTTCGCTTTCATTTTTAAAGGTAAAGTTGAGTTTTGGTCATGAGACTGAATTCTCAAAGAAACTGTCTCAAAGCCATTGGGAAAGGTTGATTATATAGCACGTAACAATTGGTGTATGCTGTGAGGTTTTGGAATAACCAAAATGATAAGATATTGACTCAATCCTGCTGAGAGTGACATGCACAGCACACAGAAATATGTATACGGGACTACACACAAATGTTCGGCCTGAACATTTCAGCTGTTTCTTGTCATATTTTGAAAGTGAGGGCATTTGAAGAGCAATCCTTTTTAGGGGACATTTCTACTATGATAATCTTCCAAACTAACAGAAAAAAAATGAGAAAGCTCACAAATTATTTTTTACCATTCCCAGAACTCAACCTTCTCTTTAAAAAGAAAGTAAAATTGAAATTCCGTGCAAACTCCATCATAATATGACATTTTTTGGAAATCAAACAAAGTAGAACACATACTTCTAATTGTTGGTAAAATACAAAAAAATGACTTCAGAATCATGCAATATACATGCACAGGCACAATAATACTAACATTTGCAGGGTATCATCAATAGTTTAAAGACCTACATGTACATGTACCTCTCCACACGGTAAATTCCATGGTTCAGTTAAATATGCATAATTACTTTGTAATTCCTAATTTGTAATGTTGTCTGTGTATAATTTCATAACTTTATTTAATCTTATAACTCTGTCAAGTTTATACATTGTATTTCTATAGGTTCTTATTCTCATGATTATTACTTAAGTTTTTCCTCATAAGTCCTTTGTTTATTTCACCTTTCAATTATATAAAGCACTTAGAAACAAAATGAACATTGAGTGTTTTAAGCACTATTCAATGGTGCTTCACAAATAAGACTACAACCTCTCCAGGAGTTGAAACCAATGATGAAATGTTAGCAAATACAAAAGTGTAACAGGACAGAGAACAAAGCAGAAATGTATATTTATCTTAATTGATAGGATACCAATCTTGCTATGCAATGTCTTTAGTGTATACATGTATACGTAAGTACACATACACATAGATAGGAAATCCAACAAAAGACCTTTAGGTTACATGTACATGGTAATATTAACCCATTCCAAGCCGTTGGCGGCAAGTCCTGTCCAAGATTTTGAGCGTTGCAAAATGTGTTTGAACCAAAACTTTGGGCTTAGAATGCTTACATGTATACATGTATATTTTTCTTCCTAAAACAGTAATATGTACAGGTCTACTGTACATGTATGTACCTTCAATGTGAACTATTATTCCCATCAAAGTCACAATTTAATAATAAACAATATCATTATAAGTCTAACTTTAATAATCTATTGAAAGACAAAAAAAGAGAAATTTATTACAATTGTTCAAAAACTTGGTGGCATAGGGGTAGTTTAATGTGATGTTTGATAGAAAATGAAGCAAAAATTTACACCTGCTGTAGGCGGTTTAAGCAAGGTGTGAGAAAATAAATCTAAAACATGTTCTTTAAAGGTTTTCATGAGGAAATAATAGTATTACTTCCAAAGTTATACCAAGTAGAGTACTCCTTAAAAGGACTGTTGAGTGTTCTTTCTTGGATGAACCAGTTCTTTAAAAAAAAATCAAGTTATGAGTTGACAGAATGAGGAAGATAGTATTTACTAGGAGTAAAAAAAGACCATTTTCTTTCAAAAATCATGGTCATCATTTCAGACATTGTGGACCCCTTTGAAAACCAACTATTGTTGAAAGGGCAACTTACATGTACCCCATATGTGGAACAAATAGGGGGGAAATGTGAACTCTCTCCTTTATTCTCCTGCCTCTTTTTCTTTCTATGCATAAACTCATCTTCTTTAATTTTTCTCAATCCAGTATTGAATATCAATTTTTTAAAAGATAGATAAATACATGTACCAGCATAATATTACAGCTGTCAACATATGCTGCAAACACTTTTAATTGAAATTTGAGACAACAGCAGCTACATATAGCTTTTGAATGATAAAATAACCATACATTTAGTCATGTACATGTACTTTTAACCATCAAAATACCATATGGCATCCAAGTCTACAAATGACTGATCTAAGATGTTAGATTGGCAGGCAAAAAAATTAAGGATACACGTTATGTAAAGCTAACACTATTCCGGTGAATTAAATATTCCACATTCCTTTTTTTATATTCTAAGTTGAGTATGAAAAAACACAAGTTTGAAAAGATTATGTAAATCGAGGTTTTTTTGTGAAGATTACATTCTTTTAGATTTCAAGTTTATCAAAAACAAACAATATCAAAGTTGTACCTAGCTTTTGTAGTTTTTGACAAGGGTAATATAGGAATGTACTCTTTTTCAGATTTTAACTTCATATATGTATAACACAAACAATAACAATTTTTTTTCTGTACCTTTATACCAGTAATTATTTTACAAGAGAATCGGTATTAAAAATGTTGATTAGTTTCTTAGAACTAAGAAAGAAGTATCCCTCATAGTTTTGAATAAAAATGGTCAACATTTAACAAGGGATAAATAAAAAAGTTGTCTACTCAGGGCTGGAAGGGCATTCCTTTAACCTTTTCGAGACAATTGCATGAGCACAATTTGTGGTTTGCCTCAATAACTTTTGATTCAGAGCTCTAATATATATATATATACTAGATGCATGAGTAGAAAGAGCAAAGTTAACGTTTCTGCACAAACTATGTCCATTCTTGTTGCATGACCATACTGCGTTTGATGCCAGGAATTTAAAAAACAAGAATAAGCATTAAAATTCTCAAATTGGCAACACATTGAGACATGCAAAATTATTGTTTTTTATCCCAATTGGCAATTTTTTAAAATCTTTTTGACAAAATTAATAACCGTGTATATTGTTTTCAAAGACATTACACCTTATTAGAACCATGTAGCACTAAAAAAAAATACTATTGCTGCCAATTTGAAGAACAAAATGTGATCAATTTAGTTCTCAAACAATTCCTGTCCTGAAAGAGTTAACACAGAGTTAACACCTTTTTGGCTCTCAACATACATGTACATTGGTACGTAATGTCGATTTTAAAAGAGAATAAGAGAAATACTGTTACAGTATGAATAACTCCGAAATATTAGATATCACAATATAAACTACAGGATAACTTTTGAACCAAGTTAATGATAATGTTCAGTACAGTCTACATGTATATTGTATTACTGAATAAGCTACAGGTATTATTTTCAGCAGGGTTTGATTTTCATGAATGTCATGAATTGTTGTAGGGGCACTAATCTAACATTACCTAACAACATGTAAAAATGGGCTGGCAATGGATGTACTGTAAACATTTATTGTTAGTACTTAGCCTGTTTTAATCAAAGCGCAAATAACAATTCGTGAAAATGTCTGTGTCCCTATTATCTGCAAAAATATAATATATGTACCCGGTACTTATATCAATGCATATAGTAAGAAATCTGGCTACTGTCTGCTAATCTACTCAGACTTTTTTGTTGACCCATTCATGACAGGAATTATGACAGGAATTCACGACAGGGCTAAATTGATCACATTTTGTTCTTCAAATTGGCAACAATTATATTTTTTCTATAAATGCTACATGGTTCTAATGAAATGCAATGTCTCTGAAATCAACATACATGTACAATGTTAGGAACTTTGTTGAAAAGTTCAAAAATTGCCAATTTTGATTAAAAAAAAAAAAAAAAAGATTTTGAAACCTTTCAATGTGTTGCCAATTTATGGATTTTAAAGCTTCTCCTTTTAAAAATTCCTGGCATGAAATGCAATAGGTCAAGTTTTTGCTCTTGCTACTCATGCATCTGGTATATTTTTTTACGGCTCTGAATCAAAAGTTATTGAGCCAAACCACACAATGTGGTCAGTTACCTCGAAAGGGTTTTTTTTAATTTAAAAGCTAAATCGTACCAGTAGCATGCATACATGTGTTTGAATGCTTGTAATGCTGTCATACTCACAGTGTACTTATCTCCAGATGGTGCAGCTATGTAAGTCTCCTTGGCTAAGAGGATAACTTGCCCTAATAACTTCTCAAACTCATGGGGCAAATTATCTCCAATCAACGCGGTCAGGTTACTAAGGAGAATGGAGCCAAAAAATACCTTCAAAGGAAATATACAAGAAAAAAAAATGAACATTTTAGAGTGAAGAAGCAAGTACGGTGGTTGATCCAGTGTCCGAACACTTTTCAGAAAATCAACGATAGCAAATAAAATATGAAACGAATATCTGTCAAACTATACATATTGAATGCTCAAAGTCCTACAAAAAAAGAAGTTGATGGAATTTTAAAAAGAGAACGTAGATTTAATACGATATTCCCTTCCGAGTGAACCCCTTCCCAACGACGCGGCGTTTTGGTCCCTTGAAAAAGGTACCGTAATTCCGAACGTGTGAAACCTATGGGAAAAAGACACAACCTTGGTATCAATAGTGTTGTTTTCATACGCGTAATCCCACGCGTATGAAAACCCATTTTAGGCGCTTAACTTTACACGTTCGGTAATACAATCTGTTCGGAGTTACAATACTTGACTATACTATCACAGTTCTCTATTTCTAAAGCCATCACTGTAGCCATGCTATTTTTGATGTTTGGTTTTTTTGTTGTTTTTTTTTAAACATTTTCAAATCAAGGCTGATTCTCTTTGAGGGTCAGTTCTAAATTTTCATTCCAATTTCTGGAACAAAAGAGGACTACATTACACTCACAGCTCAAAATCTTGAATTTTTTAATGGCAAACAAAAATTGCCTAGAGGCCACTGTACATGTACATACAGCTCTAATTTATTGAAAACTTTTACCAGTTGTAGCAAAAGCAAATCACATTCATTTGCCTTCTCAACCTAAAAAGAATATTGTCTGTTCAAAGCCAGATGGACATTGACTCTTTCCTAAATGATATGAGCTTAAACACGCTTCCACCTCTCAACAGGTAAGTTAGAATTAAAGTGATTTGGTAACTTTGTAGAGGCTTGATAAAATCTGAGCTGCCTGGTCTTACATGCTATCAGTGTATTTAATATGGTGTAAAAATGAAGCCCAGGAAAAAAAAAGCACTTAAAAATCATCATGTGCTTCACAAAAGTAAACATATATGCAAGTGACCGGAAATGCCAGACTCATTTTCCCCAATAGACTCAGTGTTAGACTAAAGCGTATGGCCATACGCTTTCGTAAATGGGAGTATTCAGTCATAGATATCTTAATAATAGCATTATATATTTGAAAACCTTTCTATGCCTGGCTATTTATTTATCCTTCTGAACATCATTATACATTACAAGACAGATATCAAATTCAACAATTTATTAAATCAAGCCTCCACAAAGTTACCGAATCCCTTTAAGGAATTTGCCAATACAAGTCTCATGTTAAATCTCCTTGCCAGCTTCCACCAGCTGTATAGCAAAAGCAAATTGCATTAATTTTCCTTCCCAACCTGATAAGAATATCATCATTATGAAAGCCAGGGCATTGACTCTAACCGCTAAATGATATGAGCTACATTATACTGTAACACCCTTCTGGCTCTTAACAGACGTTCAGTCAGAATTCCCTGTGGACTTAAGTCCTTTGGCTTTAGATTAAAATCGCTAAAGCAGAGCATACCAGGTTAAAAGTCCATTTCTTCAGCAAACATGTTTTTTTATGAAGAATGTGTTTACCATTGCACCTGAGCTTCTATGTTAATGTATGTGACTGCAAGCAAGTCACCACTATACTTGACAAGCTTAAATCTATTTGCCAAAACATCAAATTTACCAGAGTCAAATCAAAGCAAATTTATCTCACGTCGCTAGTCAAACAAATTCCATGTGAGTACAGATTGAGCATACAATGTACAATTTAACAAGATTTAAAGCTTAACTAGGTACCTATGAATGTAGGCCTACATGTTTCCATAATCAAATTTTGTACATATCTCCCAGATATTCCAAATTCATTCTCTATGCTACTGCCGCACAAAGCATCGAGGGTGATTTATACCAAATACATTAGCACTTAATGAGCTTAATGAGCTTAATTAATGTCATACTTGAAATGCATCGTTTGTCATGTTAACAATGCAGTGCAGTATCACTTTAATACAGGAAAGCCCACACTAGAAATTAAATTTTCATTTCATTAGGGCAAAACGGTGCATTCATTAGGGTAAAATGGTGTATATCATCATTATACAAATTGGAAAAACAATATGCTTCTACATGTAGTTATAAAAAGCCTTTTCAAAATGAGCATCTTTGAAAGGTTTAATAATCTGCTGATAACAAAAAGGACCAAAAACTAAACCTTAAATTGACTATTCAAAATCAATTAACTACTAAATTTATGATATGAAATATTGATACAGTTCTGTAACATCTCACAAATGTCCTTAAATAAAAATATTTTTTGTACTTTAACATCATTCATTATTTTTTCAAAATTCGCACGTATATAACTTTAATATAAGCAAGAGGTTATCTCAACCAGAAGGGCTTAGATTTTTCTATTCCCCCCAAATCTTCAAAAAAATCTATAAATGCTAATATGATTCCATTATAATTACTTAAATGGAACAACCCCTTTCAAGTTCACAACTAATGAAATCAAATATGTACATCCGAAGAATATTTTATGTTCATCAGTCATTCAGGGGTAAGCAAAGTCCTATTAAAGTCAAGCAGACAATATTATTCTCTCACAAGTTCCAAACAATAACCCGACCGAAAATAGCAATCACATGTCCACAGAGCAATGTCATGCCCCACGGCAAAGAAGAAATTCTTTGAATGAGCTGAATAAAATCGCCTTCAAAAGGCTTCAATAGAATATTATCCGCATGGATTCATCACAATATTGTAAATGTATGAGAAATACCAACAGGAAATATGTACACCACTCAGGATGGGAACTTGATGTCTTGAAGAAAAAAAAGAGCTTTTATAGTCAACTTTTTCTACAGTGCAACACTGTGGTTGATAAAGTGTCTATTTTCACAGGGAGCTGTTAACACGTCACCAGGTTTTCACAAATACATGTACTAGGTGATGTCACTGAAAAGGAAGCATTCCTTTGATTTGTCAATTTGGGGAAGTCCGTAAGACAGGTGATGCAATTGGGTGTAGGATAAGACAAGAAAAGAGGCCCTTGTAAAAGAAGCAAAACCTTGTGCTCTATAAATCTTAGAAAATAAAAACGAGGGAAAATATGAAGAAGTTACCTCCGGATCCTGCACCAGGGATTTCACCAATGACTTGATGTTTTTCGATGACACACTTCCTACGAATGCATTGTAGGATTTGGACAATTGTACCAACTTCTTATGGTGAGGCTCTGAAAGAAAAAAAAATAAATAGGATACATTTAATTTCATTTCATATGAGCAATTACCAGCATAATTTTAAAGCACAAATAAGCACTTAAACTACAGTCCGACCTCACTTATCCGAACTTTATTTATCTGGCCATCTCTATTAACCGGCGGTCTTCCGACCACTTCGTCATGCAATTCACCCAAAAGCCTTGGAAAGAGGAACACCATGGGCAATTTTCTGTTTAATTTTATTTCATTTCATCTCTTACAAATAAAAAGATCATTTGCAATCATCAACTACACCAAGAAAACATAAATTTTACAGCCAATAGACTGCCCTACCCTATTCATTTGCATAGAAAATGTACATTTCTCTCATATCCGGATGGGTGCCGGTCCCAATGCGGCTGGATAAACGAGGTCGGACTGTACATGCATTTCCAAATTTCTCTATTATGAGATCATGAAACGAAATAATTATTATTAATTATCTCTTACGTCTGTAAGGATTTGTTCTTCTATGAAACAAGGACAAATCTATTACAATTAAAACTAACAATTAATCTATATCAGCCTTGCATCATAGTAATTGTGTATTTCCTTCAATATTGCATGTTGGGTATTATGATACTGTTTTTCCTCAAGTGCACGCTTTCTATTTATGTGTGCTGAGCTCTTACATCTGTCCTTGCAAGATCAATTTATTAATAAATTTCAAGCATGTATGCATATGAACATGTGTATATATGCCTTGTACTCAATCAATTAATAACAATGTATTTGTATTACATGTATATTCCACTTATTAATTTACTTCCTCAACTACTCTTTTCTAGACAGATCTTTGCCTTCCTTCTTTCTATTCCCCCTTTCTCTGTCTGTCTGTCTGACTCTGTCTCTGTCTGACTCTGTCTCTGTCTCTCTCTGTCTCTCTCTCTCTCTCTCTCTCCCTCCCTTTCTCTCTCTCTCTCTTTCAATATCGTCTCCCTGTATCTCCCCTTCTCTCTTACTGTCTGCTCAATACCCGTCCCTCTAAATGTATCAGTCCGAGTCTCTCCCCTCTCTTTCTCTCTATTTGGGGTTTTATTCATCTCTGATACCCTGAAATTACCTGGAAAATTGAATTATGCAACTTCTTTTCACCTAACATTGCAACCTGACCTACAAATGTACAGACCAAAACCACACTTTATATGTATGACTACCAGCATTACAAACAGGAAAAAAATAGTAACAGTCCTCCTACATTACCTCCTTATTTCTGTAATGCTGTCAAAAGATGAACTAACAATACAATTGAGAGCATGGTATATTTCTAATGTGAAACAAGGAAAAAACAAAATAACAGTAAATTACTGTCAGGTATTATTTTCCTTCATATCTGGACTCACATCACTTTAAGTATTGGGCTATCACACTAAAAATCTTTGATATCAGACAGCAGTGCATGGGAAAAAATATATGTTTCTTGAAATTCTCAAAAATCATGTCCCAAAAATGATCTGATATTATTGAAAACTAAAGTAATGATCTTAGAATCACATGCACCAATGGGAAAAAAATCCTTTATTTGTTTAATAAGGCTCTTTTTTATTTCTCTAAATGGAAGAGTTGGTTATTACTCCAATATTTCTTTTATCAAGGGTTCATTTAGCATTATCCTAAGCTACATGCAGTGGCGTAACTGGACCTTGGCGTCAAGAGGGGCAAAACTTCTGAGGAAATGGTGAGCGGAAACTCTGGGGATCTGCTTGGAGGGAGATCCGTATTTTTTCTTCACGCCAGCCCTCCAAAAGTCACTCGGTGGGGGGGTATCAGATTTTAAGGGGTCTGGTTTTCCTCTATACAATGTAATTCTCTGACAAGCAAAAAAAAAAAAAAAATGTTATCAGTAAGTTGTCAGGGGGAAGTCTGCCCGGCCCTTCGCGCCCCCCCCCCCCCCCCCTCCTTTGAAACAAAAAACTCTATTACATGTAGTCAGGTGGGATCACTTGTCGTCAATTATTGAAGGTATGGCTATGCATGAGTAATATCGAGTACCTGGTATCTATGGCAGCTTGGTGAACTGATCACGCTGCCAGGCTTTTTTGACATCATCAAAGTGCATTATCAAGCTTGATTTTTCATAACTAATGAGGTAGACAACAGCAGCAAACTTGAGAGCCTGACTCCCAAATAATGGAGCTTTGCCATTTCCCCCCCCCCCCCCCCACTATAATGGTTTTTCACTTGTCAGTTATTGAAGGTATGGCTATGCACGAGTAATATCGAGTACCTGGTATCTACAGTGAATATGGTAGCTTGGTGAACTGATCACGCTGCCAGGCTTTTTGAACATTATCAAAGTGCATTATCAACCTTGATTTTTCATGAAATACAGACAACAGCAGCAAACTAGAGAGCCTGACTCCCAGATAATGGAGCTTTAATTTGTCACTTCCCCCCTACTACAAGTATAATGGTTTCTCACTTCTCGTCTATTTTTAAAGGTGTGGCTATGCACGAGTAATTTCGAGTACCTGGTGTCTATGGTAGCTTGGTGAACTGATCATGCTGCCAGGACTTTTTGACATTTTAACCTTGATTTTTCTTGACTAATGAGGTTGACGACAGCAGGAAATTTGAGAGTCTGACTCCCAGATAATGGAGCTTTGCCATTCCCCCCCCCCCCCCCCCCCTCCCTACTATAATGGTTTCTCTCCCGCAGTTTCTGTTTCATATGGAGCACTGTAACATAATAAACACACGAATCAGGATTTTTTTTTTATAGAGAAATTATATCGAAAGGCACTACATTTAACATTTCAGGTGACAAAATGAAAGGGGTTGAAAATGCTTGTAAAAACAAAAACAAACATATTCAGATGGCTTGAATTATGATACAGATAGACCCCTACATGTACATGTACGTATGTTTTTT
Organism: Heliocidaris tuberculata; assembly: GCA_025618425.1. Lineage (NCBI taxonomy): Eukaryota > Metazoa > Echinodermata > Echinoidea > Camarodonta > Echinometridae > Heliocidaris > Heliocidaris tuberculata. The sequence continues at coordinate 11,164,633 of CM046841.1, forward strand.
TTCTTCCAGGGTTGTCCTTAACATTGTGAATTTTACTACATGTTCATGTAGAAGCTTTACATGCTGTATGCTACCATTATCTAAACTTCATGAAACATTAGTAGAAAAAGGATATGAATGTATACATGTACATAAGCCTAAAATATAGCATATTGTTCCAAAATTGTCAAGCAATACAATTTTTTCTTTCAGTTTTTCAACTCCACATACATACATGTACATGTATGAGTGAAATTTAGCACTTTATTCAACTATTCAAATACGTATTGATATTGAAAGGGTCAAAATTGGTCATGAATCTGTCTTTAAATGTTAGAAAAAAAGCATACACTGTAGGCCTTTTGGAAAGTCTCTGATAAACTGACTAGTATTTAGGATGTTAAAGGGAAAGTCCACCCTGATTACAAGTTGGTCTTAAAAGAAGTAGAACAATCAAAGAAACTGATCAGCGAAGGTTTGAGTAAAATACAATAAGAAATAAGAAAGTTATGAAGTTTTGAAGTTGTAATCAATCAAATACAAATTGGCAACTCCGTGACGTATCTTTTCGAGCTCCTGTCGATTTTACAGAAAATTTCATAAATTTTAAAGTTTTTAGTTTCTGATGAAGGAATAGATTTTGTTTCATACAGGTTTTGTGTAAAAACATATGAGAAATGATTATATCAGGGAAATGTAACTAGGTATCTACTGTACAAGTAGGTGCATGTAGTATGTTTGAATATTTTCTTTAACCCTTTCAGGACAGGAATTATTTCAGGGCTAAATTGATCACATTTTGTTCTTCAAATTGGCAACAATAATATTTTTATTTTAGTGCTACGTGGTTCTAATAAGATGTAATTTCTTGAAAATAATTTATGTGGTTAGGAACTTTGTCAAAAAGTTGAAAAAGTTGCCAATTTGGACAAAAAACAATGATTTTGAATCTCTCAATGTGTTGCCAATTTAAGGATGTTCAATCTCATTCTCCTTTTTAAAATTCCTGGCATCAAACGCAATATGATCAGGCAACAAAAATGGACACAGTATGTGCAGAATTTTTTGCTCTTTCTACTCATGCATCTGGTATATTTTTTAAGGCTCTAAATCAAAAGTTATTGGGCCAAACCACAAAATGTGGTCAATTGTCTCGAAAGGGTTAAAGAAAGCACTTTGGTCGGTTACATTGTAAATAGTAAGGCGCTATATAAGAAACAGCTATTATTATTATTAAAGAAAAAAGGAAACTTAATGATTTTGGGGGTACATGGGGAATGGGAGAGGAGCTCGAAAGATAGGTCACAGAGTCGCCAATTTGTGTTTGATTATAACTTGTCTTATTTCTTATCATATTTTGCTCAAACCTTCACTGATCTGGGTCCTCTTGCATAAAAAGTTGCGATTAAACGCAACTCAAAAAATTAAACGCAACTCAATTTTCAACCAATCAGGATCGCGTACCTGGGACTTGCGTTTAATTTTTTGAGTTGCGTTTAATCGCAACTTTTTATGCAAAAGGGCCCTGTTTCTTTAATTTTTCTGCTTCTTTTAAAACCAACTTGTAATCAGGGTGGACCTTCCCTTTAAAAGAGAATAAAAGGAAATCCCCAAGTTACTTACAAATGTATTTTATTACATAAATTACATGCATGTAAAATGTATGTATCACCAGGTGTCTTTCATTATTGGTTATCTGGATGCCAAAGTCTCTTTGAATGAATAGTAATGGTACAGGATATTCTTCCTTTTTTAATAAGCATTATAAAATTCATTCAATAAAAGCAAAATGAAACCAAAACTTGAAACACCAAGCCTCAGCAATGTTCTTAAAGACTGTAAAGATAAACAGAGTTCTTTTAAATTTCTGTAATCTGATTCCCGAATTCTTTAGACTTTATACCAATAAAGATGAAGAGACAGAAAGGGAGAGGAAGAGAGAGAGAAAGAGAGAGAGAAAGAGAGAGAGAGAGAGAGAGAGAGAGAAAGATATGCTTTTTACACTTGCAAAATTTTGCTTAGTCCTGTACTATTGGTGGGCCTAAATCCTCATAATTTAGCCCCACCGATAGTACGGGACTAAGCTTAGCCCACTTTCTGTTCATGTTGCATTTTACCAAGGTGGGCGATCTCCATCATAGTACAGGATTATTTTAGCCTGGGAAAAAGGCAGGGTTTACCCCACTAAAGGTGGGGCTAAACGTAAAAAGGTGGGGTTAGACATAAAAAGGTGGGGCTAAACTTAAAAAGGTGGGGCTAAACGTAAAAAGGTGGGGCTAAACGTAAAAAGGTGGGGCTAAACATAAAAAGGTGGGGCTTCAGCACTCTGGCTAGGGAGATAGTACAGGACTACATGTAAAACTGCAAATGAGAACAACAAAAAAATAGTCTGGGGGTTAAGGATAGTACGGGGTTTAAAAAAATCAAGTGTAAAAAACCTAGATAGAGAAAAGAGAAGGAGAAAGAGAGACAGATAGAGAGGGAGAAAGAAAGAGAGGGAGAAAGAGAGAGAGAGAGATACAGAATAGCAATATATCACACTGAAACTAAAACATACATGTAAAACCACAAACTCATAAACATTTCATCACAAGGATTGTAAAAATAAACAGAGAATTTTTAAGACTCACAAATTCTGGTCCAATCACTTACTACATGTATACAAAAATTGCTGACTAACACTTTTTTTGAGATGATAACACAACACATCAGTCAATAAAGACAACGAAAATTTCCAAGAACTAAGAATGAAATGTTTCTATAAAAAGATTGCATTTTAAGACAATGATGAAATTTCTTAAAGTGAATTTATATACTCGAAAAAAAAAAGACTCAAATTTATGTTTCAACAAAAGTGAATAATAATTTCTTGATTGAAGCTTTGCATACATACTGTACATGTACATGTATGTTTATAAGAGCATTTCAAGACAACGTTAATTCAAATTCAAGACAAGCTGGCTCAAACTAATTTCTGAATTGTTTATCATTACACTGCAGGTGGGTTGTCGCCAGCAAAATGTGAAAAATTTCTCTGCAAATCACATTCCCTGAAGAGCATTTTCACACAGGAGACCATGCATGTCGGATTGACAAGCTTCATTTTTGTTTGCTCAAAGTACTCAACAAATTTTAAGTACACGTCTTCACAACTTGATTGGCAGATCATGTTTTGGACATTCCTCTCAAGTTTTGCTCGATTCTGCCATCACCAGGGGAGCGTTTCATCAAGCGTTTTGTCAGTGATATTTACCGACAAATTTGCTCTCAGCCAATCAGATGCAAGGATTTCAGTAGCTTATAACAGTTGTCGGTAAAAATCACTGACAAAACGCTTGATGAAACGCTCCCCAGAACTCAGGATTATCAATATAAATCAACCTCTTGTCACCTTTATCAAAATTTTCGCTTGGCACTTTCCAGGCATATAACGTACAAATGGGCCCCAAATTTCCAAGTCCAGACCTAACTTTCACAATTTTAACAAGGGGTCAGTGCAAACATGTACAAACCTTTGAAATGGCGATCCAGAGCCTGTGTGACAAGAAAGGTTTATAGTGTAAAGCCCTTTTTTTAGAAAGGCATGAAATAAATAAGATGTATTCTTACCTGGTATGATGAGCGAGGTCACCAGACTCTGCATCTTTCCACTGGCAGCCAGGGAGAGACTGGTGACCCCAGTTCCTATCTCTAGAAATGTCCCCTGTCTGGTCACTGCTGTTAGAGTATGCATGAAGTTGTGGCCAGGCACCATTCTTGGTTTGGTTTTCCTTTCTGAAAGCAGATAGTGATTTTTAAAGAGTATTGTTGTTGTTTTGTTGTTTTTCTATTTTTGTTGTGCTTACCTGGGGGGGTGGTCTATTTGGTGTGCAAAATATTTGGTTTACATGTATGCATGCATATCATACATGTATTTATTTCTCATTCATTCATTCATTCAATTTTGTTTATCCATCAATTAATTATTTCATTTTTAAAAAACAATTCATTTATTCTTCCATTCTATTCACCTGTTCACTCATTCATTCACATAACCACTCATTTAACATAATTAAACTGAATCATTAATCCAATTGGCAACTTAGCCATTATTATCCATCATTATTTCATCCGATCGAATCGTTTATATTCATTCATTCACTCACCCAATCTTCCATCCATTCAGTCATCTATAGTATTGGGTGATTTCTCCCGTATAACATATTTTTATTCTAACTTGTATCTTATCCAAAAAATGAAAAATCACTCAGTGTGTTTCTTTCTGGTTTCAATGACTGCACACTAATTTCATAATTCATGTATACATGTACACTCGGTAGGCTAAGAACTGGGCCCCGTTGCATAAAACTTACCATTAATGGTAACTCTGCTATCAATGGTAACTACCATGGTAACATCACTCAACAGCCAATCAAAATCAAGGTTTCCATGGGAGTTACCATTGATGGCAAAATTACCATTAAAGTGTACCATTCACCTGAAAAAATAATTTGTGTACACTATACAGCTAGAAAGTATAAAATCAAACTCAAAGAACTTTGTCTGGTATTCTATCGGTCAACAGTTCATGAGTATGAAGGAAATAGAGGTCTTAGAGGATAACATGAAAATGCTCGCGCGGAACCAAACTCGGAGTTTGGTTCCGCGCGAGCCTTTATCTTGGCGAGCGCGTACGGGTTCGTCGAGTAATCTACTCTTATAGAGAGTGTAATTTAAATTGCAATATCTCTTTATAGAATTAATATTTGAAGCTCATATTTTGAATAAAGTATAACGACATGAAACCTCTAACATACAGAGCAAAATTATTTTTAGTGATTGGTACCCTTTAATGGTAAGTTTTATGCAACGGGGCCCTGGTGACCATTAAAATGTTCCGTATCATCCTACATGTAAATTTACTGTACTGAATTTATTCACAAATTCATTCATCTCAGTCACTCACTCAATTCAATCAATCTCACTTTCTGAATAAATGAAAGAATATTCATCCATTTATTCAGCTAACTTGCCAAAGGCATTATATCTTTTAAAAATTCACTTAAAATTGCATTGAATTTACTTTTCCACAGACATGTACATGTACATGTACAATGTACATGCACATGTATCTCTGATGGTACCTTGACTGAGGGTGTGGTGAAAAGAAGTATGCAAGGTGTTGTTTTTTTTTTTTTCCTGAGATGGCAAGTCTATTCGATTCCATGAAAGATGAAAGCATTCAATTCAACTCGGATTCGCTAATGTTGAATAGAACAGCTGCATCTTTCACCTCATGAAATAGTTTTACCATTCCCACATAACCCTTAAATTAGTATTAATATATACATGTACATGTAACATGCCTGACTTACCATGGTTTTGTCCTACTTTGCCAGTCAATAGAATGCCAATTAGATGCCCCATCAAATCACTATCCACAGACCAGTCTGCATTCTACATCAAATGCAAATAGCATAAAAAGTTAAAAACACATTTTAGTTTTAACATTTTTTCCTGAAATGTTGAATAAAAACAGGAAAGTCGAAGGTGCCATTTGCTGTAATAGCCTAATATACACTGTGATGAATAACAAAGATTTTCAAAAAATAATAAAGATTAATATTTCAAGAGTCATTTCCTTGTTACGTGGTCCGACTCAAGCTCTGGGAGGGCAATCAAAATTCACTGGGTAAAATAATGATGATAATGTGATTGATGTCAGTCACATACATGTGTATGGGTCCAAATATCTTGGACCGGCCCAAAATAGTGATGTTTGACAACTTTCACGTTTAACAGCAACCAAAAAAAAAATAGATACGTGCACACAACAGATCAAACAGAAGCAGAGATAGAGAGAGTGGGCACTGGAAAGCTACATGTATAGCTCAGGAAGAAAAAGAAGAAGAAAAGATATTATTTCAGCAAAAAAAGAAAAGTACATGCAGGAGCCGAGAGCAATTTGGCTCTGGAAAACTCTGAAAGCTCTTTAACCCTTTCAGGACAGGAATTATTAAAGGGCTAAATTGATCACATTTTATTCTTCAAATTGGCAACATTAATATTTTTCTTTTAGTGCTACATGGTTCTAATAGGGTGTAATGTCTTTGAGAACAATATACATGGTTAGAAATCTTGTCGAAAAGTTGAAAAAATTGCCAATTTTGATGAAAAACAATGATTTTGAAACTCTCAATGTGTTGCCAATTTAAGGATTCAAAGCTTATTCTCCTTTTTAAAATTCCTGGAATAAAACGCAATATGGTCATGCAACAAAAATGGACATAGTGTGTACAGAAATTTTTACTCTTTCTACTCATGCATCTGGTACATGTACATTTTTTTAGAGCTCTGAATAAAAAGTTATTGAGTTAAACCACAAAATGTGGTCAACTGTCTCGAAAGGGTTAAAAAAATATATATTGTATATCACAACTTTTGTACTAAAATCTCACATTGCATTATACACCTCATCCCCAAAAGAGCTGTAACTACTGTACATGTACATGTACAGGTACATGTAAAAACACCCTTTTTCATGAAATTTCATCACTAACAAAGACATCTCACATAAACAAAAAAAAACTCTAGTATACATGTACACTGTACATCTAAGATTTACATGTAGTCAACAAGAACAGTTACAGTATTTTTATGCTGTTGCACTTAAGGAAAATAAATGATCATAAAAAATGAAAATAAATCATGACAAACAACAATGAGAAATGGTTTGCTACAATACCAACTGACAGTTTTCTATTTGAGGGTCAACCAGTCAAAAAGATGAATGCAGTAAATCATTCAATTTTTCAAAGACAGACTCAATATTTTCCATTCCCAAATAAAAGAGTAAATTTATCGGTCCAAAGTGCATACATGTATATGTAGAGAGTATGCTCAGTGTGGGAGTTCAGATAGGATATCAATGCCCAAAATGACTTGAAATTTCACCGACATCAAATGATTTCATCTGTACATGTACATGTATAAAGTAACTCCTAACTCATTCAAGCATATATGTACATGTACATGTAGGCCCCATTATTATGAATCAAATTTGGTCTCATTTTGGAATGGAAAGTCCCCCCCCCCCCCCACCAAATAAACTTATGAAATAGAAAAAAATTAGATCTATACAAATAAAGAAGTTAATGAACGAAATTTCATGAGCATTGAAATAAGAAGGTCTCAAAAAAGACTGTGCAGTCTTCTTGTTTTCTTGTATTTCTTTCCTATCCCCCCTACTTTTCTTTCTTCTTCTTTTCCCCTCTCCTTCTTCTTCCATGTACATGTACTTCTTCTCCTCCTTCTCCTTTAAGGCTTTATATTTGTTTTTTAATCTCTGACCCATGATAATGAAAATGTAGCTTTTAATAATTAACAATGAAGTAAGGTCACAGCACAGCAAAGGATAATGTTAACAGTGCCTATAAACGAAGTAAAATGACAAAATGATTATGTTGTCAATGATAAACACTGAAGGATAAAAAAATAATTGAGAATAAGATTGAGAATTTGAGATAATGTACATGAATACAACTTGTAACAGTTGATCTAAATCTATGAGATCTGTGTACTTACATCTTGTGAACATCGATCATCTTCACCATGGTCCATGTTAACATCATGGCGATATGATGCAGGTTTATCACTTTTAGCCTCGTAGAAATCAACAAAAACATCCCGTCGAGATGCACGTTTTCCAGATCCAGAGTTCTTTTGCCCAATGGCAATGCCGAGACCACGACCTACGGAGAGTAGCGACCCGTGCGACGGAACGTAGCGGGTTGGGTTTCCGTTCGACTTCCGCTCACTCGCTCTACCACCCCAACCAGGCGAAACGTCCTTGAAAGTCCTCTCATTTTCAACCCCAGTAGATCTATCCCAGTTTCTCTTTGAATGAGGCAGTGCCAGGCTAGAAATGTCAGTCAAACATGTCAAAATGACGAAAAATGTTATTGCTTCCTTCACGAACATGCTTGTAGAAGTCGTTTACTGAAATATTTCGCAGATATCATTTTCCCTTCTCGCATCTTTCTTGAGGAGATTCATGGCTCAGCGCATATTGCATTGCAAGTGGTATTGGTGGTGTACGTTGCGGTAACGTAACGGGACTCATACCATTCGTACACAAATCCTATTTCGCAATAATTAGTTTTGCCTTGTTGACATTTTCTGCTGAAAGGATGCGTTGGTGAATTTGGTTTCAAAGGCGCCAGCATCCCTTGTTCTGTCGACGGGTGGATTAGTTGGGGTCAGTGACTTAGTGCATTTAGTAAAACAGCTTGCTTGCCAAGGTGATTATGATATTAGCCAGGTCTGTTAAATGTGGGGGACAGAATTCACAAAAGCGCAAATTTTTGCCTGTGAGTCCTTAAAAGCGTTAATTTTAGATTGGGTGCCACCCTGTTTAAAAAATGCTAATTTGCAACAAACATAAAATAAATTCTTTGTCTCGAAATACAGTGCTCGTCAAAAGTTTCGGTACACCTTGGATTTTATGACGAAGTTTTACATCAGTTTTTATTTCCCATGTGGTGACCTTCTTTGGGGTCTCAAAGAGCATTTTCACAGGATTGGATATATAAAGATAGTCTACATAATTATAATGGTTTGATGATACTTATACCTTTGTTTTTTTCTTTCTCGGTTTTGATTTAAAAATTGAAAGTGGCAAAAAAGCGGCCTAATGATACTTGTTTTTAAGACACTTTTTTGTCAAAAATTGATAGAAAAACTGACTTCTTTTCAACTCGTCCCACTTATGCCATTTGGATTTATGTACATAAACCATAAGCTCACTAAGGCTGTTATTCAACGTTGTATATCTAATTATTTTTGTATCAATTGATCCTGCATTTTATGTAGCTTGAAACATATGTTCATAATATAGTATGTTTATTTAAGCTCCTATTCCTTGAATTTTAAAACTATTTTTAAAACAAAATTTCAGTTAAACCGTTTTTACCATTTTTTGGTAATTTTGGCCATTTTGACCCTCATTGACCATTTGCATGTTTTCTATTTGTAAATCAGAATTAGTGAACAGCGAGGTTTCCATTTTGCTTCCCCATGCTCTCCAGAATAAATTTTAATGGGGAAGGTTTGAAAAGCTCATCCTATATGTAAAACTTTGCGCTGATTCCAGAAATACTAGTCTTATTGACCTTACTCATGACATTCTGGTAATAATGGTCGCTTTTTGGCCCATAAATGACCAACGATGTCATTCCTTCTTTGTCTAAAATGTGATCAAATTTTTAATCTGAATAATTTGTAGGTGAGTTTTGGCATCCAAATTCTAATTAAAAATGTGTGATGATTCCAGAACAATGTATTTATAAGATGTGTCTTAACCATTTTGACCACTTTGACCCATATTGACCATTTGCATATAGTGAGCAGAAAGGTTTCTATTGGGCTTCCTTATCCAAATAAAAAAATTGATCATGTTGATGGGGAAGGTTTGAAAAGGTCATCCTGTGTAAAATTTTACGCTGATTCCAAAATAGATAGCCTTATCATGCCTCACTTATGACATTCTGGTCATAATGGTCACTTTTTGGCCCCAAAATGACCAACGATATCATTCCTTTTTTTTCTGAATCCTGAACAAATTTTAATCCGAATAATTATTTGTAGATGGGTTTTAGCATCCAAATTCCAATTAGATACGTGCATGTGATGATTCCAGAATAATCTATTAATCAGATGTATCGTAACCATTTTGACTATTTCGGTCATTTTGGCCACTTTGACCCATATTGACCATTTGCCTATATTAGAAACTCGAAAATAGTGAGCTTCAAGGTTTCCATTTGGCTTCCTCCCCGAATAAAATTTTTGATTGGGAATGTTTAAATAACTCATCCTATGTAAAGTTGTCCGCTGATTCCAAAAAAAAACTAGTCTTATTGACCTCACTAATGACATTCTGGTCATAATGGTCACTTCTTGGCCAAAAATTGACGAACTATCACGACTATAGGCCTATCATTCCTTCTTTGGTCTGAAATCAGATCGAAATTTTGATCTGAATCAGTTGTATTTGGTTCTGGCGGGCATCCAAATTCTAATTAAAATATGATGATTACAGAACAGTCCATTAATTAGATGTATTGAAATCATTTTGATTTCAGTACAAAAGGTCAAAGTGGCCATAATGACCCTAATTTTTGGTCGTTATGGCCACTTTGACCCGCTTTGACAATTTCCTTAATTTCTGTAGAACTGTCACTACGCCATGTACGCGTAGCCATGTTTGCGTGCAACATAAACTTGATTTACGTCGTTTTCGGTGCTTGCTCAATAGACAATACATAAAATAATTATATTGAAGAGATTATTTGTGGCTAAAGTGATTTAAATGACCACGGTGTAGAGAGTATGATCGACAAGGCCATATTTTCTAGAATTTTCAGAAATTGCCATTTTGTTCAAAATAGCCATGATGGCCGAAATGGTCGAAATTGCTGAAATGCGTTCAATAAGACTGATTGTCCTCGAATCAACATACATTTTCACAAAGATGTTGAGTGTCATACCCTATGCTCGTATAATTCTTATTAGAATTTTGTCCTGATTTTGGACAAAAAAATATACGTACTGATGGTCGATTGAGGCCTTAGAGTGGTAAAAATGACTACATTATTGCTAATGGGGTCAAGAAAACCACCTTTACTAAAATCAAGGCACATTTTTACAAGATAAATGTCTATCAAATCCTTGTTACCCAACCTTCAAACGATACTTCTTCATTTAAAAAAAACCTAATTTCAACACCACCCCCCCCCCTGCAAAAAAGAAAAGAAAGAAAGAAAAAGAAAAAGAAAAAAATGAAACAAATTACTATTTTTGTCTCAAAAGGAACCAAAAGGAACAGAGTATGAGGTCAGCAATACTAATATTTTTTTAATCGATTTAAATTTTACGTAGGAAATTTTTTCCAAACGTTCCACATCAATGCTACGATTAGGCCTAAAACCCAACGCAAACCTTTCTGCTCACTGAAATTCATGTTTGTTTTTTGAAATCATAGTCACTTTGGGTCAAAGTGGCCAAAATCACTGAAGTCCGAAATGGTCAAAATATGCATCCTAAGAATTGATTCTTCTCGATCCATTACATATTATTCTCCCAAAGCATTTGGGTGTCTAAACCCCTCCTTAAAATTATTATATTAAAAATTTTGAACTGATTCCGGACAAATTTAAAGGAATGATATTGTTGGTCATTTTTTGGCCCAGAAGTGACCATTATGAAGAATGTCATGTTTGAGGTCAATAAGAATGTTTTTTTTTTTTTGTTGAATCTGTGCAAACTTACATAGGATGAGCTTTTCAAACCTTCCCCATCAAAATTCTTATTTAGTGATGAAGCCCAGTGGCAACCTTGATGCTATAACTAATTCCGATTTTTTAAAATAGAAATTATGCAAATGGTCACTGAGGGTCAAAAAGGCCAAAATTACCGAAATTGTCAAAGTGATTTTAATGCATCCAATTACTAGATTGTCCTGGAATTACATTCAGAATTTTGATGCCCAAACTCACTTACAAATGATTAAGATTAAAAATTTGTTGTGATTTCAGACAAAAAAGGAATAGTATCGTTGCCATTCGTTGGTCATTTTTTTGCCAAAAAGTGACCATGATGACCAGAATTTCATGAGTAAGGTCAATAAGACTAACATACTTGGAATCCGTGCATAATTTTACATAGGATGAGCTTTTCAAAACTTCCCCATCAAAATCTTTATTGGTGAGGAAGCCCAATGGAAACCATGGACCTACTGCCGGCAGTAGGCCCATTTGGAGACCGTGAAGCTCACTATTTTCGAGTTTCTAATAGAAATTATGCAAATGGTCACTACTGGTCAAATTGGCCAAAAAGATCATAATGGTCAAAATGGTTAAGACACATCTTATGAATACATTGGTCTCATCTCACATTTTTAATTAGAATTTGGATGCCAAAACCCACCTACAAATGATTCAGATTAAACATTATTTTGATCACGTTTTAGACAAAGAAGGAATGATATCGTTGGTCATTTTGGGGCCAAAAAGTGACCATTATGACCAGAATGTCATGAGTAAGGTCAATAAGACTAGCGTTTTTGGAATCAACACAAAGTTTTACATAGGATGAGCTTTACAAACCTTCACTCTAAAAATTAAAGTGTTAAATCACCATTTAAAAAGGGGCCGAGGAGTGACAACTTTTTCAAAATATGGTAGATTAACTCTTTTAAACTGCTGGATTCAGCCTTTATAATGTTGTATCCAGCATGTTAAAAGTGTTAATCTACAATTTTGAAAAAGTTGTCACTCCTTGGCCCTTTTAAATGGTGATTTAACACTTTAGTTCTTAGAGTGTTCCTAACTGAAATTTATACTGGAGTGGAGAAGCAAAATGGAAACCTCGCTTTTCACTAATTCTGAGTTTCTAATAGAAATCATGCAAATGGTCAATAAGGGTCAAATGGCCAAAATTACCAAAAATGGTAAAAACGGTTTAACTACAATTAATGAGTTGATTGACCTGGGATCAGCGCATATTTCTACATTAAATTTGGAAGTAACAACCTATTCTTCAGATGATTCTGATTACACTTTGTATCAGATTTGGTCCCAAAAATTACTTAAATGGTAATTTTTGGCCAAAAGTTGGCCAAAATGACCACTCCCGTCCATTGTTATTGGAGTCAATAAGACCACTTTTTCTTGAACCAGGGTACATTTTTACATAGGATTGGCCTATCAAACCTTCTTCGATAATTACCTCTGACCAGACTAGTGACCAAACTGGTCATTTTTGGCCAAAATGTGGCCAAAATGACCAAAATGTCGTGAGTAGGGTCAATGATACTGACATTTTTGGAATTAGCGCCAAATTTGACCCCGGATAAGCTTTTCAAACCTTCCCCAGCAAAAATTCTGATTAAAGCCCCTTATCTCCTGGACTATATTGGTAAGGGTTAGAGGTGGTCGTCGTGGGGTGGTGGTGATGAACTGATGATAGTGATCAAGGTGGTGGTAGCTGGGGTAGCACTGGGTATAGTTGTGGTGATGATGGTGTAGTTTTGATGGCGGGTATAGTGTTGGCGGTGCATGCGTGGTGGTATAGTGGTGGTGGTGGTGGTGGTGGTGTAGTTGTAAAGGTGGTCACACTGGTGGTGGTGGTAGGCGCGGGGGTAGGCGGTGGTAGTGATGGTTCGCCAAAAATTAATAGTTTTAACCCCCCAAAAAGAAGAAAATGCATGGGGATAAAGGTCATTAGATTTTACACACACAAAAAAAAACAACAACAACTAAAAACTAAAAGTGCGCTCGGCCTATGTACAGGGGTCAAGGAACCCGCCACTTTTTAACATTTACCACGATCTAAAGACTTTCGAGAAATCAACTCAAGGATGATTCAAATATCCTATCGAGTATACCCCAAATAAATCATATAAATCATATTCGGATTAGGTAATTGTTGCACATTTTAAAAGCTGATGCACAGGGCTATAGAACTTGCCTTGGGTTAATGATTTCTCGAAAGTATTTGCGATCGTCTTATTGTAATAAACTAATATTATTAGGCAGAATTATATAGGCAGCATGAAGGGCAAAAAATCTGATATTCATCACTTTGAGGTGAAGTAACAGTGCGCACAATTTACTATCCACGGCTTTAATGTTGATACAGAAGGCAAATCAACAAAAGTAGGTATGCATGTGACAATGAAAATATGCCCTTTTTATTCATTTATTTTTCATCTTTTGATTTATTGATTTTATTCTTCTTCTTTTCTTTTCTTCTTTTTGTTTTGTTGTTTAGCCTGTTCTAAATTAAGAGAAAGGGGTTAACGTTGTGTGTAATCATTCGCATATCATATACCGTTTGGACTCAAGTTTTCGAAATTGCATTTTTATTATGTAGCTATTACCTCCCCCACCCCCCCCCCCCCCCCCCCTCCCCCCCCAAAAAAAAAAATCAGATAAATACTAATATCCCTAACTTTCATGATCAAACGGCAATTTTCATGAATGTTCATGAATCAATGCAAAGGTCGTACGTGCATTTCTCTTTTTACTAGTCTTTTGCTCGCATTGCAATGAAAATAAACCTAATATTTCTGTATATACGATATTCCCCTTCTTTCTTCCCCCCTCCCCCTCCCTCTCTCTCTCTCTCTCTCTCTCTATCTATCTATCTATCTCCCCATCCCTCTTTCTATCTCTTCCTCCTTCCCTCTCGCTCTCGCTCTCTGAAATGTTTAATTAAGTCATATGATTATGAAAAAAATTAGAATGGAAAAGGAAATTATTGCTATCAGAATAATCAGAGTACGATGAACAAATCAGTTCGTTAGGAAACGCCAAATTTTCTAAACTTCTTCGTGTTTCACAGGAATAATTAACTTCCTGGGTCACACATGAACGTGATGAATAAAGACTTTACATCGTTGTCGTCGTCATCATCATCAACATTCATGTAGACTCGATCGTCATCATTATTTTCTCTTTTCTCAATAACAATAAAAGAAAAAAGTCGCAGAATAGAGAACTTGATATATACGGGCCCATTTTTATAATGGGCTGACGTCTTTACCCCGAATATCAGCTTTTAATTAAAAAAAAAAAAAATTGTTACTTTTCGTAGTGAAAATGTACAGAAGTTGCATACAGAAGTTGCATTTTTATCCGGGAACCTCGCTGCTCAAATATATTAGGATATTCTGGCACTTCGCTGCCCGAATATAATGAAGTGATGGTTGCCCGAATATCAGAATTTTGCTTTGCCCGTTGCCGAAGGGGGACGCCTTTTGCTCGAATATTAAAAGGAAATGCAACCTTAATGTCAAGTTGCTCTTAAAAAATGAAAAAAGAAAGAAAAAGAAAATCAGAGAAGCACATTGGTGAAAGTTTGAACGAAATCGGACAAGCAATTAAAGAAAGTTATGAACTAATCACATGGGAATTTTAAATTGGCCGAATAGGTAATGTCACTATATAGGATAGTTGCGGACAACTCCCCCATTAAAAGGCCAACCCACAAAATGACTAAAGTGTCATTTTTTTCAAAATGTATTACTCAGTAGGAATTTTTTTTCTCATGAGGACCTATATAACAATGTGCTTTCTACAATACATATTTTGAGTACTGTCCCGAGGGTAAAGGCGCTTTGGAGAAAACTGCAAATTAATGATATTTTTGTGTACGACAAACTGGAGAGTTGTCCACATTTAAAGTATGTCAGAATCGACTCACCAAATTGCTAATTTGAGATTCGCAAAGATATAGTGATCTCATTTTTCAAACATCCATAACTTATTTATTCCTTGTCCGATTTCTTTCACACTTTCACCATCTTGTTTTTCTTATTTTTCTGCTTTCATAATATTTATACAAATCATATTTTTACCATGCAAGAGTGGATTGCCCTTTAACTGTCCAAAGTTTTTTGCGAGAGAACGAAGCAAGCAAGCCTAAAAATTTGTCCGTTTCTCTTTGTTTTTCTTTAATTCTTTTCTTTCTGTTTTTGTTTTCTTTTCCTTTCCCTTTTCTTGTTTCTTTCCTCTTTTCCCATCTCCTTTGCTCGTTTTCCTTTTATATATCCTCTTCCCTCTCCCTTTCCCCCTTTTTTTTTTGCCGGCAGAGGTGGCGCATTTGCCGACAGCAATTTTGAGTGGGGGGGGGGGGGGGGGGGGGGGTGACACCCCCTCCCCATTTTAGCGATGTCGCTGAAGACCATTTAAATTTCTTGTTTAAGCAGATTTTTGATAAATTTGTTGGGTTGCCGTGTCTCTAAGCTTTCGCTTAGAGTGAAAATCCATTTTCTGTTTATTGATGAAAGAATATATACGGATTCAACAAATCTTCGATTTTATAAATTTATTATAGTCCAAAAATCACTTTGTTTTAATTGAAGCAGAAAAATCAGACCTATAGATCAATAAAAGAAAAAAAAAAGAAAAATAAATAAAATAAAATAAAATAACATAAACAAATGTGGATAATCAGACAACTAATAAGAAAGTTATTATTTTTTAGTGGCATGGAAAATCGTAAGGAAACTATGAAAATCACTAGACAGACAAAGTCTTCAGTTTGTCCAAGAATAAGATTTTCACATAACTTGAGCCAAGTTATATTATGTTTTTGCATAATTATGTAAACCTTTACAAAATATATCACGAACCCTAAAATTAATATTGAGGTTGTTTTCAAAATATTAGATTTTTATATCACTCATTTTTGTATGTATATTATAATTATATTTAAAAAAAATATGTTTTCATGATTTTTAGAGAAAACTATGTACTCTGTATTAGTATGCAAAAACATATTTTTACTATGAATATAAGTTGGTTCAAGTCATGAGGAAATCATATTCTTGGACAAATATCTAAAATTTGTATTATGAATAATCTCTTTTTGTGCAATGTTTTTAATTTCAGATCCATCTAAAAGATTTATTATTATCTTACGTCCCCATTGTACATAAGGTCATATAATTATATAAACTTTCAAGGTATTTTCCCCCTCCCACTGTAATACACCCATGCTCTATATTATATTTCATACTTGACGAATCAAATCAAATGAAACGTGAATGAAATAGAATAGAATAAAACCCATGTTGATAAATCAGTGAATTTTATACCCTCTCTCGTGGGCGAATTTGTTTCACATCAACCCCCCTCCTCTCTCTCTCTCCCTCTCTCCTCCTCTCTCTCTCTCTCTCTCTCTCTCTCTCTCTCTCTCACACACACACACACACACACACACACACACACACACACACACACACACACTCGCCAACTCCGTCACTCACTCGAACATCTCCCTCTGTCCCACCGCTCCCTCCGCCACGGCCCCCCATAAAAAAGTTGATGAATCTGTAGTTCTGTACTGTCCTTATACCTCCGAACTTGCTTCTTGTGCCTCTCTTTCGAAATACTTTTCTCTCCTTTCTGATGAGCCCCCCCCCCCCCCTCTCTCTCTCTCTATCCTTCATCTTCCATCTCTCCCCTTCCCCCTTTCTCTCTCTCTTTCTTTTCTCCTACGCAAGTCATCACTTTTTTTTCTCACAAACCGGGGGTCTATAAAAATCCAAGCTGTGCATTTCAATGACTGAATTATGATGGTATATAAAATTGTTCATTATATGTAATTACTGTTTCCTTTTTTTTTTTTTTTTTTTAAATAGTTTTTCCATTTATGTAAAAATTTCTTATCGCAATTTTGTTTGATTATGTTATATCAACTGTTCCAGATTCAGATTCAGATTTCATTGACTGTTTTCAATCATATTAACATAATACTGTAGTGCATAACATAAAAGGAATACAATAACAACAATATATAACAATGATGTTTTCCATATATATGGGCACATAATCAAATATCAATAAGTAAAAAATATGCACAAATGTATAGGTAATGTTGAAAACAGTTGGAAATGTTTAAAAGCAAAGATTATATGTCCAGAAACTTATAACTTAATCACGATTGGGTCGTTCAATAATATTAAATAAATTCATAAAGCATCATTACGAAAAGCGAATTATTGATAAGAGAGAATTGATAAGTGAGTTGAGGTCGAAGGACTTTTGCCTCAACCCATAAGCACAAGAAAAACTAAGTGTGAAAGTAAAGTGGAAGTGCAAGACGGTGTGGAAACAAAAGAGAATGAA
The DNA here is from genome assembly GCA_025618425.1 of Heliocidaris tuberculata. Taxonomy (NCBI): domain Eukaryota; kingdom Metazoa; phylum Echinodermata; class Echinoidea; order Camarodonta; family Echinometridae; genus Heliocidaris; species Heliocidaris tuberculata. Next base: position 11,182,284 of record CM046841.1, read on the forward strand.
GAGAAGGAGGGTGGAGGAAGTAGGAAAATGAAAGATAATGCATGTGTCTGTGTGTGAGAAGAAGGAAGAGAGAAGGCAGGAAAAAGAAGGGGTGAAAGGGAGTAAAACAGAGAAGAGAGAAGGAGATGGAGAGAGAGAGAGAGAGAGAGAGAGAGAGAGAGGTGGGTCCTGCTCGCTCAGATTGAATTCATTGCATATGGTTGAAGAATATGTTTGTTTTGTTTTGTTTTGTTTTGTTTTGTTTTGTTGTTTTTTTTTAACTTGCTTTCGAAACAGTTTAGACTTTGGGAGTTGATTATGATCGCTGCTAAGTGAGTTCCAGTATTTCAGTCAGTAGAAAGAGACGGTTTTGTTTTGTTTTTGTTTTGTTTTGTTTTTTTAAACACCGAAATACATCATGAGGAAAATAAAGAAAGAGTCTCAGCGTCTCTCTTCCGCTCTCACATTTCCTCTATTTCCTCCCCGGCGGATCTCACCTCTATATAATAGGCTCTCGCTGAGTTTTATCGTATAATACTGATGTTACTTTTGTAAGTAAAATGTTCATGATGTGATTTGTCTTTAACTGAGCTGCAATGTGGCCTTTCCAAAAATTGAAACCTTTGTTTATAATGATTATTTTGCATGACTTTAAAAGTATTTTTTCTGTATCATTTCATTGGGAAAAGTGCATGTTCCTATAGTAGGCTTATACTGTTGAACATGACTTCATAATTCTAAGTTTACAAATTTCTTCCAAAAGATTATAATTATGCCCGTGGAATAGGCCTAGCCTACCAAAAAGTACTAGTATACATGTACTTAATTATTAGTATTTGATCATTAAACAAAGAAATTGTTATGAGAAAGAAATGTAAAATACACTTTCCAGAACAATAATCAAGAAACAAAGCATAACAAAACAGAATATATATATATATTTTAATCCTTCATCTTATATCTAAAAAAATTATAATCTCAAAATAAGACTCGGGTCATCTTCACTCTTCAGCCACTGAACTCTATAGTGTCTTCAGCACGGTGTCGATATCAGTCTAGTCACGATATTTTCATAGAGATAAATATAATGGATACTAAGTATTTTCAAAGAAATAGGATCTCTATGTATATTTTATGGTACGCCCTCTTGTGAATTGTTGAGGAAATGGAACTAAGAAAATAATGCCATGGGCTGGCATGGTGGACGGAGCTGGAAGTCGTCGGCTGCTTATTAGAAAAGGTTTAGTTAACATTTTATTGTTAAAACTGAAGGTAATATGCTTTGTAAATTTCCCCAGATCGATGTTTATTTAGCACACAACTGCGTTTCCACCGCATGTCGGTGAATATTCTACTTAATGAAGGAACTTATCTGAATTCACCATGACATGTCCATTGCCATTGCCTTATTGCCCATTCAATTCATGCTGCGCTGGCCATGCCATCGGCATCGCCAAGCCCAAGGCAGGCGCGCAAACCAAGTCCAAGCCCAAGCTTGGCCCAAGGTCCCGGCGGCGGCGCTCCCTGGAGCTGGGCCCCCCCCCCCCCCGGGGGGGGGGGGGGGCACTCGACCCAAAAGTGGTGGGTATAGTCAAGGATTGTAATTCCGAACAGATTGTAGTACCGAACGTGTTCAGTCATTTCAGTTAAGCGCCTAATGGGTTTTCATACGCGTGGGATTAGATCTAGGCGTATGAAAACCACACTAATCTAGGGTCTATTGAACAAAGGTTGTGTCTTTTTCCCATACTAGGTTTCACACGTTCGGAAATACAGTACCTTTTTCAAGGGACCAAAACGCCGCGTTGTTGGGAAGGGGTTCACTCGGAAGGGAATATCGTATTAAATCTACGTTGTCTTTTTAAAATTCCATCAACTTCTTTTTCTGTAGCCTGTAGGACTTTGGGCATTCATTATGTATGATGGGGTGACCATATTTCGCGCACATTTTAAAAATTTCTAGGAATGTGAAATTCCATCTGTAATTTCTCATATTCTACAGTAATTTATTCAAAACGATTCATACCAAAAGGAACGCTAAATATTAGTCTGCAAATGTGTCCAAGAAGGAAGCTGATCGACTAAGAATTTCGGAGATATCCCGATTTCAAAATTCGATGTCGGATCGCTACGCGCATGGAACTGAAAATGGGTCATGAAAACAGCGAGACCTTATTTCACGCACGCGAGTTTGCATCTACTTAATCCAACATAACAATCCATCAAAGGTAAGCTATTTACATCATTTGCAAGGCAATTTTATCATACAATCATTTGGTATCATGCTTTACTTACAAGTTTGATGACTTCTTCTCTCAAAATGACGATTTCTAGACCCTTGTCGGTACTTCATATTTTCGGAAACGAACGCAAAAAAGTAGCAAATTTTGCCGATTTTTCGTCAATATCTTCAAAACTTCTCACCCAATTTGAAAGAAAATTTTGTCCCTAGGTAATTTTAGGTTCCTCTATCGATTGGTGCTATCAGATTTTCGAAATTCTTTCTAGTTTTTGAGATATTACCCTGTGCGCGAACTTAGGACATGCGCGAAATATGGTCACACCACCATAAGTGTGACAGATATTCGTTTGATATTTCATTTGCTATCGTTGATTTTCTGAAAAGTGTTCGGACACTGGATCCACTACCATATGTAATAATGGTATTTATTGAAAACTCAAAAAGCAAGGTTACAATAGCAAAAATATATTCTTTACAGAGGAATATTAATCATAGTACAAAATGAATGATAAAACAGTATAATAGATCACATTATTACATTTGCAGTAATTCTGAATTGTTGTAATAACGACTGTTTACATGGTAGATAGCCTGTAAGGAATTTGTATTACATATTACTAGAAGTCTAGATACTACAAAATTAAAAATGTCATTGAGGTAAATGCAGGTTGGGAAAGATGGTAGAGGGAAAAAGACCAAATATACATAGGCAAAAAGAAAGGTCAAAGGATAAGGACGATGCAAAACGAGTACAATTCACAACTGATTCACAACTGATGTGCCGCCGGCAAGACAAAAAAAGGGGGCTTCGGAATGAGTGTATCATGAAAAGGATGGTCTTCGGAACTACTAATATTTTGGAAAAAGGGGGTCTTTGCTTTGGAACTGGATTAGACTAGGGTCTAGATAATTACACTTATTTAATCTCCAATAACCTCGCATAAGTGTGAGTGAGATAATCATAGATCTAGATCGATCCACTGACCTCTAGATCTAGATCTAAATATTAGAAATGGTTCCCACAAGCTCCCATTAGCTCAATACACTGTGTCATCATGGCAAGTCTATGAGACTATGGTTAGGGTGTCTGGAGTCGAGAAAAAAATTATTTCACTTATTTCAAAATGATGTTAAATTTTCTTTCTGGATTTGAAAAATAATAACCATCAAACTGACAGAAACATGATATTTCATGAAAAATTCCAGTTAATTATTGCAAAATAAGACGTAAGAGAATGAAATCAGACCATTTTTCAGCTTTTTCTGCATGGGACACACACAAGTCACAAATGCAAATTTTGAGCCTCTGAGACCTGTTACGACTTTATACTTAATGTCAAAAACTTGTCCTTTACATGACCAGATAGGAAATTTTAGAATCTTTCTGATGGTATGAATTTTTTCAAGGTTTGAATATCAGATCACAGTGCAAAATTGCAAAAAAGTGACAAAATTTGTGTAAAACCGAAATTTCAGTTTCCCATAGGAAATGGATTGGGAAATGGCAATCTGAATACACACAAATATAAGGGTTTGCAATTTATCTCTTATTTTAATTTTCTAGCGAGCCTAAAAACTTGTCCTTAGTGTCAAAAGAATGACCAGTATTTTCTATTTCCATACATTCCAAATATGAGATAAAAATTAATTCAGATCACATTTTAATGAATTTGCCCCTAAAATTGTGCCATTTTTCCCCCTGAATCAGCACGTTTTTAAAGGTAACAGATAGTTTTGGGAAGCCCTCAAAAACTTTTCGTGAGATTTCTTTGATTTTACTAAATAAATAGCAGGGTACTAACATAACTAAGATGCTGTGAATTTTTTTCCTCCTCAAGTGAAATATTTATTGAATGAGAGGTGAAAAGTAATAAAAATCCCTGGCCCAAAAAAGAGGGGATATAAATTCAAACAACGTGGCCACACACACTACTCACATGAGGATTGCTGTGTGTATAGAATACGCTACACATAGTGCGAAGCGCTGGGTTTATTGTGCGGGAAACCTTCAGGTGGATATGATCTTAGCGTGAGGCAGTGAAAAGCCGTTACCAAGCGTTTCTTGCAGATATTTACACTAAAATTTGTTCGAAATCGTGAATGGAATGTTAAATAATCTCGTACATGTGTCTTATGATAAAAGGAGAATAGTATGTGACTATGTTAGATAAGTTTCTTGCCAGTATGATTTTTGCTACCGAAACTGTCTATGAGCTTTAAGCTGACACTTTTCAGTGTGACTTCAGACACCCTACTATGGTGTGTGTATTCATATAAGCAGGGTTTAATTGGCATGCGTGTGCTCAGCATGAATGAATTAAAACTGAATTCCCAAGGGCTGGGGTGCATGGATTGGAATGGGGATATAAGGCCGGAGGAATTAAGCCCCTGGAATGAAACTTGTTATCAACTTGTCACCAAAAATGATACTCTTCGAAATGGACCAGGGCGGACCAGAACGGCCAGAACGACGGAATGAAAAAAAAAAAAGCGGTGCTTTGGAATGGTTTTCTCTCTTCTTTTTCTCAACAAGAAAGAAATGGTATATATATAGATCTACGCTTTGGAACGGAAATTTGAACGTGTAAAAATGGGGGTCTTCTGGGCGGCACATACCCACTGCACACTATATTCTGAGTGCCCCCCCCCCCCCCCCAGGAGGGGAGATTTTGGGGTTTGTAGGTCAAAGTTTGAAGGTCATAGAGGTCGATCAATTCTGAAAATGCAGGTTTTAGCCTTGTATGGGCAATTTCTCAAGAACCATTGCAGGTATGAACTTCAAATTTGGTGCTATGTATCACTGTAGGTAGATGATCTGATTAGATTGGAGGTATGGTAGTGGATCCTATTTCCGAACACTTCTCAGAAAATCAACGGTAGCAAATAAAATATCAAATGAATATCTGTCAAACTTACATAATGAATGCTTAAAGTCCTGCAGAAAAAGTTGGTGGAATTTGAAAAAGGCGTACGTAGATTTAATACGATATTCCCTTCCGAGCGAACCCCTTCCCAACGATGCGGCATTTAGGTCCCTTGAAAAAGGTATTGTATTACTGAACGTGTTAAACCTATGTAAAAAAGACACAACCTACCCCGATTTCGGCCAACGGGATGAAGACTGGGGGTGACGAGAGAGCAGGTTATAAGATATTACTTGTGTTTTTTGCCTCATTTTATGATCTTATGCCCTGTGTTCTGTGTGTCAAATAGTGTGGAGAACATACGCGTAGTCCCACGCGTAAGAAAGCCATTTTAGGTGCTTATAACTGTACGCGTTCGGTAATACAGTACAATGCATGACTATATGTATGTTGGTGACAATACTGAAATTTCAGGTTTTAGCCTCATTGAAAATTGGCGTTGTATGTGCACTCCCTGGAGTTAGATCCCGGGGGGGGGGGGGCACTCAACATATTGGACAGACGGGTATGTGCGGCTTTGACGACCTCCCTTTTCAACGGCCGATCACCGTTCTCAAGATACCCGAATTTCCATAAACTGTGACCAGGCACCACAAAACCGCCAAAAAGTCACCAGATATGAATTTTTAGTTAAGGTCTGATTCTGAAAGAGGAGATTCTCAGCTTTAAAATGATATATAACTCATTAGCATTGGATGTTCCTAAGTTAACTCACTGTACAGAGAGTAGAATGCACAGTCCCTCAGAATGTTACTTCTGAGAAATAAGGGTTTAAAGTTTGCATCTATTGAAGCACTCTGACTTGCAAGGTACGTGTTGTGCTAAGGTGACAAAAGGAGGATTAGAACTCAATGAAAATTTTTATGAAGGGATTATCAGATTGTCCTAAAACTTTGCATACTAATTAAGCATATCCTGTTCATCATAATGCACAAGTATCAATGCAAGAACTTACTCTGTTTAAAAGTTATTGGAGATCGAAATGAGACAAGTATTCAGGGTCGTAAAAAAGAAAAGTAATACAACAAAATCCAGAGAAGACACACAAAAGTCTTATAAAAAAAACTGTCAAAAATACCCATTTTAGATTATTTGGTGCCTCCAAATTTTTACTTAGAAAAAAGTATACTCTTTCAGGAAATACCCAAAACTAAAATTTGACCATGCCCACTCAAAACACATTGATTGAGCTCTAACTGGAAATCACACAGTGCGAATTTTTGGTGGTTTTGTGGTGCCTGGTCACAACTGCTTTTGTGGTGCCTGGTCACAACTGCTTTTTTACCCTTCTCACTCGTTCTCAAGATACCCGGCCAGAACAATAAGCGCTCATCTCCCCAGCACGCCCCGTTCCCTAGCTCTCGCTGGTTACATATGTCTAATTCACTTGCGTGTGCAAATATACATGTATGCGCACTACATGTAGAATCCCCACACAAAGTGCAGTGCTGTAGTGCGTATAGTAGTTCCAGAGACCCTGTTTTTTTTTTGCTCAGCTGGGTATAAACCACTGTTCCAAAGACCCTATGTTTTTTGCTTCTAGTCCATTCCTTAGACCCCCGTTTGTTTGTAGGGCGGCTGCGGCACACTCTTGTCTCTGAAAAATAATTTGAACCATCAACCCAAGTCTACTTCCTCACAACCTGGGTTCTTGGACTGCTTGCAGCCCAAAGAGGAGCTTCTAAACTCTTGTGAGTTTGTTTAAGGAAAGTAACTTGGGTCAGTGGTAGACAGGGCCAGATCTGTGAGGGAGGGGGTGGGGGGGGGGGGAATTGGATGCCCTTTTAAAACAAATTTCTGGATATGCCCTTTTTTTTAGAGCAGTGGTCTCAAGTGGAACATCTTTTTTTTTTCTTTTCATAATCAACCAAATTCATGCACAATAAGCAATGAATTCTCAATTACCAAGTCCCTCGGATGAGACTTGACACTTACTATACGGGGGGGTCAGAGAAGAGCTTGAAATAGCTCAGTAGTAAGGGTTACAACAGTTAGTCCCTAATAAATCTAAAAGCATACGTTTTTTTTCTTACCAGTTAAGATAAATAACATCATCATCAACCTCTTTTAGCTTTATATCCTACTGAAAACATTTTGACAACATGCTCATGCAAGGCTTATTCTCCTAAAGAGGCTAGTTTCCCTTGAAATGCAAATTTTTTTTGCCTGAAAATTTTGATTAAACTTTTCAGTTTCAGAGTCACGTAGGCCTACATTTCTACCACTTTCAATTTAAAAAAAAATGTTTTTAAAGACTGTCTAGCATAAAATTATGTTATAAAGTACCATTATAGAAAAGATATTCCAGACGTGTTAATTTCTCTCTTGTTTATTACAGCTAAAGAGAGTATGGATATCAAGCAAGAAATACTGAATACTCAGCGAGGCATAGGCCTATGCCTTGCTATGCAGTCTGTCTTTTTGGAATGCTCAGAACCTCTAGAAGTGCCTTTAAATGATGGGGAAATTGGTAGGTATTTGGGCTATTACTTGATATAACAGAAGTCAGCAGCTGTACAAATTGTGATGAGTTTGTTGATAATTGAATATAACAGCACAAAAGGAAATCTTCTCAACAGTGCACTGTCATTCTAGAGAGAGAAAAAATTATTCCACAAAGGCCAGGAAGATATTCCTTGAATGTATTCTGCGCCATTTTGGCAGCAAGGCTAAAGCTAGGGGGATAGTGGTGAAAACTTTATAATAATGGTAAAAACTTATAGAGCGCGCACACCGTCCAAGGACACTCATATAGCGCTAGCCCAGCAACAGTTCTCTCTAATCCAGGTATACAGTGTACTACAAATTTATGTTATAGTTTAGATCATGTTAATAATACTAATCAGGGGCCGCAGAGCATTTTTGAAAGTGAGAGGGGGGCTGATTTTATTTCACTAATTAGTGAAAATTGCTGATCCTTTTTTCTGAGATTTTATAAAATGTGTCTACTAAATAAAGTGGGGGGGGGGGGGGCCTGCAGCCTCCCTGGTTCCGCAGAGCATGCTAATTATGATGGTAATGAGTGATAATGGAACACATATCAGTCTTACATGACACTTCTTACGCTCCAATATTAAAGGGGGAGTCCACCTTGGTGACAAGTTCGTTTGAAAAGAAGCAGCAAAATTAAAGAAACGGATCAGTGAAGATTTGAGCAAATAAGATACGTCACAGAGTTGCCAATTTGTGTTTGATTGATTACAACATGAAAAATGTATATCTTTCTTTAAATATTTTTTATCAGATTTTGCTCAAACTTTCACTAATCTATTTCTCTCAAAATCTTCTTTTATTCAAATCAACTTAATACCAGGGTGGACTTTCCCTTTAAGAGTGTCTGAAATTGACAGTATGACCTCTCATTTTTCCTGCAGAAAGAAATTTTGCACCCCAGCCTGATTCATGGCGAAAGAACGTCGTGTCGCATGAGCAGTGTTTAGAAAGAGAAGAGCACCTTGAAGAATTTGATGACTTTCAAGAAGAGCCTAGTGATCCCTTAGAAGTAGGAGATCCTAGAAATGACACTGTTACAGGTGATCCTGGAGACAATTCTAACAATGACCTCCAAGCGCATTCTTGTGATCACTTCTCAGATTCTGGCAGTACCCTCAAAGAAACTGCTACAGATGACCTTGGGGATGCTGATTCTAGTAATGACCCCGGAGAAGCGGACCATAGAAATGATTTGATTGAGAATGTTTGCAATGACATTGAAGCAGCTCCTAACGATCATCTAATATCAGAGTTAAGCGACGACCTCGAAGCAGATTCGGGCAATAACTTTGAAGAGGATTTTCACAGTGATATAGAAGCAGCTCCTAACACGTGGCTAAGAGCAGGATCAAGCAATGATCTTGAAGTGAATTATGGCAGTGACACAGAGGAAAGTTCTGGAAATAACATTGAAGACATAGATTCTAGTGATGATATCATAGAAGTGGAAAACTCATATGTACCTGGTCGCCTTGATACAATAAAGCCAAGCTCCAAGCAAGGTAATTTGATTGACTTCCTTTAATGTATATTATAGATAAAGCTGAGTTCTGGTCATGCAATTTGTGAAAGAAACTCTCTCAAAGCATACATAAGATTGGTGTATACTATGATATTTTGGAGTCATCAGTAAGAAAGTGACCCAGTCTCACTGAAAAACACATGCACTGCACACAGGAATGGGTATACATGTATGAGACTGCACTCACATGTTGTATGAATGTTCAGTCTAAACACTATCACTTATTTCTTGTCATATTTAGAATAAGGGCATGTGGGGAGCAATCCTTTTAAGGGGACATTTCTACTATGATGTTCTTTCAACCTGATATAAAAAGAATGAAAGCTTTCAAATTACTTTTAACCTTTCCCAGAACTCAACCTTCCCTTTAATCATATTCATAATGGTGATATCAGTTTGTAGAGCCCCTTGCAGAAGTAGAATAGATGCGATGATTCATTTAGAACCAGCCAGGAAAAAATGTAGTGCTATTGGTGTTCTTGTTAATTCTAGGACAGCTATCCCTTGAATATCACCCCTGAACAACCACCTTCAGAAAATTGATGTAATTTCACCATCTTTTAAAAAGAAGTATGTTGTCAAAAAAGATTGACTTGGTAACAAAGTTCTCTGTATATATTTCCTAGGTACAAAATCTAGCCTGAATAACGAAGTTAAGAAAACCGTGCGGCGAGGTAGACAATCCAAGCTTAAGATCCATTTTCATGATTCGACCAGCCCAGAGAACATCCAGGATACCCTGGATCCTGAGGAGCAAGGCGTAGCATCAAATCCCGTAAACAATCTTCATGATTCTGCTGACTCACAGACACCCAGTGAAGATGTCAGTAAGGTAATGATAATATGAGTACAGTGGGACCTTGTTATAACAAACTCCTTGCATGGGACTAAGAAAATTATCTCTTTATATTGAAACCTTATTATTTCAGGGCTTACACGTAAGAACAATTAATACAAAGAAGTGGGACAGGCAATATTACTTTATATAATGAGAGTTTGTTATAACAGTGTTCTTCATAACGAGGTTCCACTGTACCAGCAAAAATTTGTCCTAGAAGATGTATGGAGAATTGCTGGATGTTATTGTCCGAGGAGGGATTGTTGTCCCAAGGGGTATGCAACCAGGGGTAGTTGTCCTAGGGTGATAGGCCACTGGGTAGTTGTCTTAGAATCCTCCAGAATATTTTTTCTGGAGAAAGAGACTAAATGATCCAGATGAATCTATAGACTGTGTCGTCCAGGGCGATCAAGTAGTGTATCTACGTTTAGTATCATAAGAATGTATTGTATAAGGGACTTCTCTATTGTTTTCCACCATTCTGGAGGCTTGATGGCTCAGACTTAAAGGTAAAGCAGTGATCTCATAAACAAGAGGTTCTGGGTTCAGAATTGATGCACCAGAGCCCTTTGGTAAGGCAGTAATCCTCTGTTGCCAAATCCCTTGGGTAGGACTTAAAGTGATTGATTAACTTTGTGAAAAATTGTAAAATCAGCTCAAATGCCAGTGAATTGTGTGCAGTCCTCTAACTACATATATAATAAAGGATATGTGAAAGTATGAGAGAAAATGGAACCCGTTTACTATCCTAAAAAAGAGAAAATCGCGATCAATCGCTAGCGCAAGTCGCTCGGCTTCTTGGTTGCGCTGCAGTCACAAAAACCAAGCACCAGCGCTTGGCGATTTCAGAGCGGGTTTCCAGCTCGTACGGTATTCTGTGATAGAGCGAGGTATGCCAACCGTAAGAGTTCTTTAGGGTTCGGTGGTACTCTATCCCGACATCAATGTTCAATCGTAAATATCTTGATATATGAATGACCGATCAGCTTATAAAACTCAGGCGATTCCTGTCTGAGCTAAAGGTTTGCAATTATGATTACAGCATTAGCTGGAACAGTGATTTTTTTTTTCAATCCTGGGCAAAGTTAATCAATGCCTTTAAACTCCTAGAGCCACACGTATTGTTAAGTACAAGCAAATAGATGTACATGTACTTGCTTTTCTGGCAGTCAGGTAAAGTACAAGTAACATCAGTCGATCAATATTTGCATGATGTTTGGTTTACTGAACATCATCTTGTCGAAAACTTTCTCATCATTCTTAGCCCCATCTGTGCCACCAAGAATTAGTACAATTTGAACTAGAATCTCAAGATTAACATATTAACTTTAAATGTTTTTTTCATTATCAAATTACTCTTGCATCATATTCCATGGGATTGAACTTCACAATGAAGGTACCTGTTTCTGTTTCAAGAATAAAAAAAACAGCAATTCTTAGTCCCAACAAATTAGTCACCACTCAAATTCTTAGAAGGGGATTGCCATCCATGGCAGAGAAGGGGTTTATAATCATTCTCTATTCTCCATCTGTTCACAGGATGATGATGAAATGGCTGCACCTGGTATAACTGTTCAAGCGACCAGAAAACATACAACAGGCCGTAGAGTATTTGACAAGATGTTTCCGTGCTATTACTGTGGTCTAATGCGGGCTAGGCTTCCGAGACATCATCAACTGCGGCATTCAGGAGAAGCCGAGGTGATTGGTATTCAGAATGAGAGGGACAAAGGAGAGAAACAGAGACTCATGGGTTTGTTACGAAACAAAGGGGTCCATAAACATAACTGTAAAGTTATTCGAGAAGGAAAAGGGAGATTTTTAGTAGTGTACAGACCATCAACACCGAACGCGGATTACCGGGATTATGGGCCGTGCGAGTTTTGCTGGGGATATTACCTGAGGCTTGATCTTTGGAAGCACCGCTGCTATGTGAAATTGAAGAAAATCCGGTATAGTAATCGTCTTGCTGCGACCAGCAAATGGTTGATGCCACAGCATCCTCAAGACTTTTCTGCGTTGAAACTGCAAGAAATTACATCCAAATTTGTGAGAGATGACATTAGGCGAGTGGCCGAAAGTGACCCCCTTATCGTAGAAAATGCTAGTCGACTTTTGTCAAGATGTGATGGCAGTAATACAGTACAGAGGTATAGTCATATAAGGTGGAACATGAGGGCAGCAGGCCGACTTCTTCTGGAGCTACGAAGGCGAACCAAGAGACCTAATGCAAGTATGGACGATTTCATACATCCTGGGCATTTCCTAGATATTGTCGAAGAAGTGCAGAAAATGGCAAGCTTTAATGAGAGGCAAGGCAGCTACGGGAAACCTAGCGTTGCTTTGAAAATGGGGAAAACTCTTCAGGTGTTTGCTCTAATTCTGCAGAGTACAGGGGTGGAAACCCAAGACGAAGATCTAATCAAGAATGCCAGAGCATTTAGAGAAAGGCTTCGAGTCGAGTGGGATGTCTTCATTTCACCATCAATGCAACAGCCTGATAATGCTGCATCATTTCAACAGACTGATAATGCTACATCTCTTCAACAAACTGATAATGCTGTGTCAGTTTACCACACTGATTATGCTGTGTCAATTCACCAAACTGATAATGCTGCGTCAGTTCAACGAACTGATAATGCTGCGTCAATTCAACGAACTGATAATTCTGCGTCAGTTCAACAAACAAATAATGCTGTGGAAAGGAGAAAGCCCAAACTGGTCACTCTGACAGAAGACATGATGGATCTCAGGAACCTACTAAAAAAAAAGGGAAGAGAGAGTTTAGTTACCTTACAAGGTGAGTCCCCTGATAGCAAGGATGCTCTAGAAGCCTGGACATCACTGGCTGAAGTGGCACTAGCACACATCACTCTCTTTAATCGAAGGAGGAGATTCATATCGTCAAAGATTCTTCTACATGATCTGACAATGCTAAACTGTTTGCCAGATGCAACGATCTCGTGTTCACTATCGGCTGTGGAACGAGAACTCTGCACAGTGCTCAAGAGAATTGAAGTACCTGATAGAGGAACCAAAGTACCTGTGTTTCTCACTGATGAAATGGCCATGTGGATCAGGACCTTGGTGGAGAAGAAGGATGTAACGGGAAGCCCTGAGAACCCCTTCGTGTTTGGAAGAACAGTTGGTGATTCCGTGGGACACATCAAAGAAGTGGATGTCCTCATGAAGTTCAGGCAACTTTGCGGGAGGTACGATTTCATTTGTCTCCCCGGAGCAAATCTGCGAGAACACCTAGCGACCGTCTACCAGATTTTGAACCTGGACCAGACTGAGATGGGCATGATTGCTAAATCTCTACGTCATGATCCGCGGATTGACTGGGACTTGTTCAGGCTGCAGAACCATGCACTTCAAACGTCCAAATTGGTGAAGCTTCTCATTTCCCTAGACAGAGGATGGGCAAAGTTTGTTGGAGCTACAAAACTTGATGATGATGCATTATCTCATGAAGGTAATAATAATTTTATCCTTTGGCAAGACATTAATCTACAGTTGCCACACGCAGCCGGCAGCCCATGTGTATATGTAGGAAGTGGGTACCTGGTAGGAGTATTTCTTGAAATGCACTGTCAATTAATGGTTGCTAAAGCCAGGGTAATGATTTCCAAAGCTCTTTGGAAGTGTTATGGGACATTACTGTATACGTCATATATTTCGCGGGGTATTTATTTTCGCGAATTTCGCGGATCGGGAGTGGGTCGCGAATTTAACAACACGCCAAAATATTGCCAACATAAGAAGTCGCATGAATTTGTTGTCTCCTGGTCAGAAATTCACCACTTCGCTTTGCAAAAGTACATCATCACCGCCGTTTGTAGACTTGAGAATTTTCCGATCGCGAATTCAACCACCCGCGAAGTAGTCTGGTTAGTCCTATTCGCGAAAATTAATGGCCGCGAAATTTATGGCTTATACAGTACATCATAATGTGATATGCACTGTACATACAGAAAATACCTCAAAACAATGACATTGTTAAGATCAGTCTTTTGATATTAATTTTTCTTTTTTTCCCAGTGATCTAAATAATGGAATCATCGAAAGTTTTGCATGATTCTGTGAACTAGCAGAAGAATATACCAAAGCTTAGAGGAATTTGGCCCTAAAAGAATCTTGAGGCTTCAATAAACTCTTATTATAAAAAGGCAATTTTGCTTTGCCAAATTCTCCTGAATGTTTTGTTTTCATGTTACTGATATAACATGGTCTATAATGTCACAAGATAATTTCCTTGATACCTATGAATTTGTTGTAAAGATGATGTTCTGTGTTTATTTGAGGAGGGGGTATAGCAGAGTATATAGAGAGCAGTATCAAAATCATGTTATCAATACACTGTCATTTTTTGTTATGTTTAATTCACTTTCTTTTGTAGAACTTTACATTTTTCATTTGTTAATTCTATTTGTTTTGTAGAAATCGAAAGTGAGGAAGAAGAACAAGCTGAACGGAAAGAATCTTCTATTTCATCATCTGACCCGAAAAGGAGATCTTCTTCATCAGTGTATGCCATGAATAGGAATCCCCCTGCTACTTCTGTGGATGCCACGAATGCCAGGTCCCCCACATCATGTCTGGATGACACAAGTAGAAGCTCTTCATTAGCATCTGAGAATAGGAGTTCTTCTTCATCAGTGAATGATGTGAACAGGAATTCTCCAGCTGCTGCTGTGGATGCCTCGAATGTTAGTTCCTCCACATTGTCTTTGGATGACACAAGTAGAAGCTCTTCGTCGCTATCTTTGGAAAATAGTGCGAATTCACCAACATTGTCTTTGGATGACACAATCAGAAGCTCTACATCAGTATCTGTGGAAGACAGGAGTGGGAATCTGCCAACACTGTCCTTGGATGACACAAATGGACGATCTCCAAGAACATCACCTTCCTCAGCATCTGTGAAAGATAAGACTTGGAATTTACAGACAATGTCTGTGGATTACGAAAATGGACAATCTCCAAGATCATCACCTACTCTGTGTGCAGCATTTTCTACAAGAAGGACATCAAGGACTGGTGAAAATCGAATGCAGCGGGGAAAACGTGCAATGCCCGAAGTTGAGTGCCATGAAGAGAGAAAGAAGCGCTGTAGCTCGATACGCGTTCCATGGAGTGCCATAGAGAAGGCAGCTGTTTACAGACACTTCCAGCACCTCATCTCAAGACAGAGCTTACCCGGGAAGTCGCTCATTGATCGCTGTCTGCAAAGGGAGCCCTGCTTAGAGACGAGATCCTGGAGAAATGTTAAAGATTTTGTGAGAAATGAAATAACGAAATTAGGCAAGAAATAATAAGTGAAGAAATGTGAGACCTTATTTAAAGGTACACACTGTACATGTACATGTAGTCTCTACTGTTCTAGCATTGTCCTGTTGTGAAGGAACATTTGGCACAAAAGAAGAGAAAACTCCACTTGTCATCACCGAAAGAAAAAGCCCACAGTGGATCACACAAGTGATATACAATTTCCTTCCAGATTCATATTGTTGTGGACCAATAACAATACATGACCATACAATTGTAGTTTAAGCTTCTACCAATCTTAAATTTTGTTAGCAAGCTTTCGTCCACTCCTGTGGACTTTCTCAAGCCAACCCATGAAAGTTATCTGTATTAATATATGACCAGTCAATAATGCTCTTACTTTTTTAATAGTTGCTGCTCTCGCATGACTATCTACACTTGTATAACAACCACATGTATCATGGCAAAGATATTGAGAAGTACTGCATCCCTGTTTATCTCTGCCACAGGCCCATGGTAAGGTACTTGGGTGACTGAAGTACATGAATGTCTGATATTCACATTTGGGTGAATGCTTTACATGTAGGTAGCTTTTTAGATAAATGCGATGGCGCGTAAAGATGGGGGAAAGACGCAAAGAGCGAAAGTGCTAGTTTTGTCTGGGCATCTAAAATCACAATCAGACTTATCTGAATAAAAGTTTTCATATTATTTTGCTTGAAAATGTTCATAGAGTTAAATACTAACTAGCGGCTCCCGTGGAAAATCCACGGGATTCGAGCGCAAAAAATGTGAAAAATTACAGTTTTAAATTTTGGTTTATTAAACTTATATCGAATTCAACCACCCGCCCCCGCTATCTACGCCCATGCCTTCAGCATATGAATATACTCGATTAATTCTTCAACGGATATATGTAGAATCTCCTCATACGGTAAGATGAATTTATCATCAAATTTTAACTGCAGTAATAAAAAAAAAGATAATAAGTAAACTGTTTCCAATCTTGAAATAAGGCAGCTCTGTAAGGCATTTACTGCCGGACTCCTCCCCTGGAGTTCAGCCAGCCAACCCTTACAACAGCTCAGCCTCAGAGTGCTGGCGTTGCCGTGAAAGACTACCGGCTTTATATTGTAGAGAAGAATGCCATCAGTTTTTAACTAATTATGGAGAAAATAGGGACAAACAAAGTCCACAAATACTATACTGCAACATTTTTTGTTCTCAAAAATGTCACTCACATCCAAAGTCAACCTTGGACATCTCCAAATAAGCAGCTCAGTCATTTACCCCTGGTCTCTCCGTGATCTCCTCCCCCGGAGTTCATATCACGCAGCCAAGGCTGCAGCGCTGATACTGCTCAGCTCGCAGAGCAGCGCCGCCGTGATGGAGTCTAAAAAGAGAAGAATTCCATCAGTTGTTGAATACAGAGAAAACAGGTCAAAGGAAGTCCATAAATACAGTTTCTAACAGTTTTTTTAGTTCTAAATGATATCACTCACGTCCAAAATCAATCTTAGAATGTACGTAGTATTTGTAAGGTCAAACGGCATAGTCAAATATGTGTGTAGAGTACATACAAATTGCATGCATGCGATATGAATCGCGATCGCGTCGCATTGCATCGCAGTACGTGGGTGCTGCTCCTATGGTGTACTGATCACAAAGTGTACGATCACAAAGTGTACATACCTACACATACCACGGAGCTCTATGGAGCCTGTGACACTATGGGACATACCCATGCCATAATTATTTTCTTATGGGGGTTCCCCCCGGTAAGAGTAAGATTAGCAAGCTGGCTAACGCGAGTCGTCTAACACGGGTCGCACAATGCAAGTTGATACTCATCGTGAACAACATTGTTCGTCACCTGCCATGCCGTGCCTGTGATGGGCCATATGAGGGAGGGTGCACAACTGACGACACCGCCGTCGTGCAAGGGATCCATGCAGAAAGCAGCCATTCCTTCGGCCTGCCCGTCCCCCCCCCCTCCCAAATTTCCCCAAATCACGTTTAGGGACGTCGACGGCGACGACGGGGTCGGCGTGGCACGTGAAATACGGGAGACACGGGCCGTGGAATTATGCCACCGATCCCGCGCAACGGCGAGGGCGGACACGGCGGAGGAACAATGTTTTTGCGACCACAAAAAACAGTTTTGAGTATTAATATATACATGTAGATTCTACCACCTAATATTTTAGTTCTGCCACAATAGAATAAAATTATGATTTGGAATAATTTTGTCATACAGTATGTGACTTTCCCACGTTCTTACGTGCCATCACGTTTCGCTATTAACCCTTTCGGGACAGGAATTATCTATTGGATAAATTGATCACGTTATGTTCTTCAAATTGGCAACAATAATGTTTTTCTTTTAGTGCTACATGCTTCTAATAAGGTGTAATATCTTTGGGAAAAAATGAACATGGTTAGGAGTTTTCAGTTTTGTCAAAAAGTTTTAAAAATTGCCAATTTTGAGAAAAAACAATGATTTTGAATCTCTCAATGTGTTGCCAATTTAAGGATTTTAATGCTTATTCTCGTTTTTTAAATTCCTGGCTTCAAACGCAATATGGTCATGCAACAGAAATGGACATAGTGTGTGCAGAAATTTTTGCTCTTTTAACTCATGCATCAGGTATATTTTTTAGAGTTCTGAATCAAAAGTTATTGAGCCATACCACAAAATGTGGTCAATTGTCTCGAAAGGGTTAAAGCTACCTTTAATAGGGAGCTTTATTTGAGCGAAATGCATTGGCACCAAAAGGCGCGCAAACGGTGATATTGCTGATGGCAGTAATGGAATTAAAAGTTGTAGTTTGACACGTGTAATAATAGTTTTGGTAATATTAAGCCTAATTGTGGTAGAAGAGGTATTTTTACCATCCTGCTCTAAGGCTCAATGATATCTTTCTACATTAATGCAAGAAAATTATGATTTTTCGACGATATGTTGCATTTTGTGTTCTGGATGGGTCTTTTCATACCACTACATTTTGCTCAGATAATGAATCCTGTAATATTTTGCCATTTGCCATTCTCATGTTTTAAAATATATTTTTTTAGGAGATAAATAGAAAGTTTTGCATTTTGATGAGGATTGTATGTTTGTTTCTCCTATAGTACAGGAATAAGTAGATATGTGGTGAAAGACAAGTCAGATCATGTGACTGCCATTTGAATGACTTGTATCTTCTGTTTTTGCATTATGTTTGTTGTCCGTGTCAAATTTTACATAATAGTGGACTCAAAACTGCCTTATCAGGTTTCCCACTGTCATGGAAAAATTCAGCTGGAAAGTCATGGAAAATTAATAAAAATCTCACAAAGTCATGGAAATTGATCGTGGGTGTGGGCCGTGTGTGGCTATGGCAGCCTTCCGTGACAGGCATGAAATGAAATACATGTACTTTGTGGTATTCATACGCAGCTTGGATGCTGCAAGCGGCAACCCGTACTAAAATGGTACTTACATGTACGTGTATCTGGTGGTGGAAAAAGGCATGGAAAGTCATGGAATTTGAATCTCTGTTTTCTGTGGGAACCATGTTAATGTTGTTTGAAATTTGTTCCTTATCACCGTGCTGTAATTCTTATTTGCAATGATTGTTTTGCTTTAGATCAAAGGTATTTTATAGAGTAAGCTGTTCCATGTTGCAAACAATTTATGGGTTTGTTGAATTTATATGTCTTTCATGAAACACATAGAACTTTGTGGCCCGAATTCACAAAGGAGGTTTGGTTTAAACCATGGTTTAAACCCCCTCCTGGGTTTTTTAAGCGTACGTGCGCACAGAATCCGATCCAATCATATATTTTCTTTGAGCGCGCGCATGGGCAATGTGCGCTTATTTACGCTTATTTTAGTATGCTTACGGAGGTTTAAACCTTACCCATGGTTTAAACCTCCTTTGTGAATTTGGGCCCGTATGCCTTGTATATAGGAAACATGTATCAGAGTTTCAGAATTTTTACAGGAAATGATGTGTGCATAATTGATCAAATCTACAAGACAAATCTACAAGACATTTGTGTGTTTTATATTCACGTCTGGAAGGTTTATGTTGACTTGTAATCTTGTTATATTCCTTGGGACAAACGAAATTACCATGTTATACTGAAACTGTGCTGTGACGAGACTTTGTTTCAAAAGTATTCTTTATAAGGAGGTTCCACCATTGTATGATGTTGCTACAAGAGTCAAAGAGTCTTTACAAAGTTCAGAGCATGTTGACAAACATAGCAAGACTCTTTTCTTTTGAGAAACCATAGACAATGTCATTACAACTGTCTGTAACTACTATGAAAGCCTCAAATACTGTCAGTATTGATTATACTACATGTATATCAATTCAAAACAATAAAAAGTTGTGTGCCACTGTTGTATGCTGTAATGTTGCTGTTTGTATGGATATTATTTTGTAGCGATTAGACATGTAAGATGATGTAAAAACTAAAAGGGCAGTTCAACCTTTGTGAAAAGCTGATTTGTGTGAAAGGAGAAAATAAGAGAAACAGGATGGTGGAGGGTTGATGTTTGAAAAATAAGATCACTACATCTATGCGAAATCTCAAATTGGCAATTTGGTGAATCGATCGTGACATATTCAACGTCCACTCGCCTATTTGTCGTACACCAAAATATCATTAAATTCCGGTTTTCTCCTGAGCGCCTTTACCTTGGTGCAGTACTACAAATAAATTGAAATAGCATATTGTTATAGGTCCGTCAAAAAGAATTAGATCCTGCTGAGCTATAAATTTTGAAAAATTGACATTTTAGTCATTTTGTATGGTGGAGCAAATAGGACAGTTGACCGCCGCTACATTACAGTGACCGTATAGATTCGGCCAATTTGAAATTTCTATATGTATAGTGCTTACAACTTTTAAGAAATCATAACTTTCCTATTGCTTGTCTGATTTTGTTAAAACTTTCACCAATCTGCTTCTCTGATTTGTTTACTTTCACACAAATTATTACAAAGGTTGGATTGCCCTTTGATGAAAACAACTCGACCCATTCACAGAGACACCGGTGAGCCCTTATATTAGTGTCTTACTGAAATAGATTTGATATCAAACGGAACAACAGAAAACAGATACTTGAATTTGATATATTCTTTTTTTATTTCTCCATTTTCTTATTTCTCCCTGTGTGTTATTTAAAAATGTATTTTCTCATATGTCATTCTAATGAATTCATCATATGTAAGTCATTTTTAGTCGAAAATTTTTTGGGTGGCAAATGCCACCAATGGCACAGTAGGGTTTAAGAATTTAAAAAATGCAACACCCCTTGCATGATTGAGAGAGGAATATGTCTCTAATTCAGGAGTGACATGATCTTTAAAAAATCAATGAGAAAGCTAGAGACTGAGGGAAAGAGACCTATATTTGGCACAAAACAAAAATGGAAAGATATTTAGACATTGGATGGACAGGGAGAGAGAGAGAGAGAGAGAGAGAGAGAGAGAGAGAGAGAGAGAGAGAGAGAAAGAGAACGGGGGGGGGGGGGGGGGGGGGGGGAAGGGCTCCAGAATGGAGATAAGATAGAAAGAAGGAAAAAGAAACAGAAAACTGGTCGGGCTGAATTATCAGCAAAGAGATGGAAAGAGAAACTGAAGAAAAAAAATTGAGAGAGACCTCTGGAAAAGTAAATAAAGAGAAAGAGAGAGAGAGATATACATGACATGGAACCTCATTATAAAGAACAGTTATTTTACTGGTCCCACTTCTTTATATTCTATTGTGTGTTTTTTTTTTTAGCTCTGATATAAAGAGGTAATTACATTGGTCCCAAGGAGTTTGTTATAACGAGGTTAATATTGCATTGAATAGAAATGTCTATTAAGCTAGTCAAATCCGGAGTCAAGTGTACAGGGGGAAAATGGAGAGATGAAATCAAATCGTGAAGAGAAGTAGCTAGGCTACAAAATGAGATAGATGCCAAGTAAAATAGTTTAAAGAGAAAGAGAGAGAGAGAGGTGGGGGGGGGGGGGTATAGGGAGGGACAGAGAAATAAATGGGAAAAATAAAAAGTTGATTGGAAACGTGATTTGGGGTGAATTGAGACATATTCCCGGGGGGGGGGGCACTCACGTATATTGGTGGTACGGGGACGTGCCGCTTTGATGACCCCCTTTTTCAGACCCCGATTTCCGTTCTCTAGATACTCAGTTCCGCTCAGGAGCCGCTCAGCCCCGCTCTGAAGACCCCCGTTATGAAACATATCCATTCGCATGCGGCCGGGAGCGTGGCGAAGGCAGTGGTCGCTCGACCTGGTCTCGCGCCCTAGGCCCTTTCGTCGCGCGAGCCTTGAAAACTGCTCCAGCTAGCTAGCTACTAGCGCTACACGGCGCGGGCGCGGCCCCCGGCGCGGCCCGTCCCGAGATCCTGCGATAGCGAAGGTGTACCGCCGATAAAGCGAGGTTAGTTTTGTAGTTCCCTAGACCCTGTTTTTCACTCTGCCCAATAGATCATACATAGTTCCCAAGACCCCGTATTTTACACCTTGAAGTCAGTTCCTTAGACCTCTTTTCGGGGATTCGTGAGGCACACCCCCGTCAAAATATAATTCGAGTGCCCCCCCCCCCCCCCCCGGGACATATTGAGCAGATTGAAATGAATTGTGAGGCTTCTGCTGTATCTCTCAAACGTCTCTGTTTATAAACTCATTAATTATAATAATCTGTCACATATATGACAAAAGAGTTAATCCCATACCCATTATTTAAACCTACATTGATGTGATAATGTCCATTGTTCAGTGATCGACATCTCAATGGTACCGAGCTGATATTAATCCGGTCTCGATCTAGTATCTCGATACTCGGATCCCAAGTACAGTATAGTACTATACTGAAATGAGCAATTCAATTTTGATATGTGGGCCGAGATGTCTAGGTGACACATCTACTGACTTGCCGTGAAAACCTAATTTAATATTATTTTTTGAGTATATTCTATCGAATATTGAGGCCGTGTCTTGTGGAGACATCGAAATTACGTGTTCATTGAATTAGCTGCCGTTTGTTTAAGATGGCAGACACAATTGATATCGCATTACGAAGAACATCTGGAGCGTCGGACGAAAGGTAAACAAGACTGTCGCTAAACCATGTAAACATGTTCCCCCACGTGCTTCTTTTCATGTAACGTAAATATTGTGGTCATGTGGTGGGGCGCCGATAAAGCGATGGGGCGGAAAGAGGGGCTGGCACTCATGGCGGCATTACTAACTTTTTTTTTTTTTTAAATTATAATGTTTTATTGTCTAACTTTTATGCTTCATGTGTGTGTATGCAGTTGGACGGTCATCCACCTCAACACTTTCAAACACCACTCCACAAGAGACTTGACAAGAGTCACCAATATTCATTCACAATTGGCATTTAATCATGTTAATATAGACTACAAATACCGACACCAACAATTTAAAACATACCCATCATTCACCATCAAGGCACTCACACTTATGCGAGGTTATTGGAGATAACCTCGCACTCTGTACCATCATTACGTGAGCAATTGCCTCCCATATAGGCAAGTGTGTGATATCTTGCCCATATGTGTGCAGGAGAGGAGCAAGATCACCGACCAAAAACAGCCTGAAAATTTCACTTGATCAAAGATCCTATCGAAGGATCTACATGTAGCATTAAATTAATTCTACGTTGTCTTTTTAAAATTCCATCAATTTCTTTTTCTGTAGGATTTGAGCATTCATTATTCAAGTTTGACAGATATTCATTCGATATTTTATTTGCTATCGTTGATTTTCTGAAAAGTGTTCGTACACTGGATCCACCACCATTTTAGAATGATAGAATATCTAATACGATATTCCCTTCCGCGTGAACCCCTTCCCAACGACGCGGCGTTTTGGTCCCTTGAAAAAGGTACCGTATTTCTGAACGTGTGAAACCTATGGGAAAAAGACACAACCTTTGTTTCAATAGTGTGGTTTTCATGCGTATGAAAACCCATTTTAGGCACTTAACTGTACACGTTCGGTAATACAATCTGTTCGGAAATACAATCCTTGACTATAGAAGGAAGTATTTTCTCAAAATTTTGCCAATTATATTGGTGTTTTCACCTCTTCAACCTTAGAGGTTGTGACAGGCCAAAATTGACACAGCCCCATATAGTGATGGTCCCGTGAGTGCCATCAAGGCATCATGACCATGATTCATGAAATCAGGGCTGTCAACTTCAGGGAAATGGATATGCTGGGAGGGAAATTCATATTTTTTTTCTTCTCGCCAGTCTTCCAAAAGCCGCTCAGTGGCGGGGGGAGGGGGGGGTGAGTGAGAATTTTTCTTTCTCCTGTGACAAGCAACAAAAAAAAAAAAGATAAAGGATTTACACGTTTGGTGGGAGGTTTTTTCGTAAAGCGGGAAATTTACATGCTTGGCGAAATAAGAGTGGGAGGAAGGTCATCTTGGCAGGAGTCTCTCGCCATGATGCTGGTGAGACGGTGGGAGAATGAGTGTGGTGGCGTGAGACTCCTTCCAAAAGCGGGAGGGTTGATAGCCCTGATGAAATACAATGAATTGAACTCACCGTCACTGATGTTGGAAAAAAAAGATAATTCCAAAAATGAAATCCGTAATTTACTGTCAGTTCTGGTGAAACAGGGTATCGACTATCGAAGTCATTGTGTAGATCTATCTACATGTACATTTCTTGGTGGCCGCGAGGGCTGACATCTCTCCCCCCCCCCCCCCCCCCCCCCCCTCCAAATTTGGTCCCTATCGTGCACACAGAAAATCTGGACTTTTACATGTAACAGATTACATTATGAGCATGTGCTGAGCTGGGGGAATTGGAAATTACATAGGCTACCATTATCTATTCTACAATACAGTAGACAGTGGTATGTAATTTCCCCCAGCTCAGCACATGCTCATAATAGAATAGACCTGTTCACAAAGTAATTCAAATTTATGGATGTTTCTTTCCTGTGGACCTAGTAAGTAGTAACGAGGTATTCCATTAACCTGATATTAATGAATGAACTACAATACTTGAAATCCAGTTTGCATGTATACTTGTTGCTATGTCTGACAGGCATCTGACAAGCTTTCAGGTTGTCAAGAACAACCTTTGTTTTAAAAGTATGCATAAAATCAAATTTGAATATGTTTGTGGACAGGTCTATTGCATGCTTCCGTACAATACCTCCTCATTGCCTTTGTTATCCTGCTGATGCTACAGCATGTCTGACATAGCAACTCCTATGTTGGTATTGTATGTTGTAACATGTGTTAGCTTTGACAAAGTTAAATACCACTTTCACATGCAAAATCACAATTAGCTCACTGATGATTGACAGATGATGTCACAGGGGAAAGTAATCTCGAGGATTTTGTTTACATGTAGGTTGGGGCTCAGCAGGTTTTAGAAAATTATTTTTAAAAATATTCAAAAATCTATGAAACATATTTAGAAGTTTAAATATTGAAATATGAGATGTATGTAGGACTGCCCACCAACAGTTATGAACATGCATTTGGATGGCATGGGCCCTTTCAGTTGGTGGGAATGTAATGTGCTTGCACTTGCTTTTTGCAGCAGTGACAATAATCAATTTTGTGATATTATAATGATAATGACATCATTATCAGTATCACATCCATCATCAGACTTCATTCTTCTTCTTCTTCTCATGTCTTCTTCTTCTTCCTCTACTAATGCTCTAACTTAGCTTCTTCCTTTTCTTCTTCCTCTTCTTTTTCCTCTTCTTTTTCCTCTTCTTTTTCCTCTTCTTTTTCCTCTTCTTTTTCCTCCTCTTTTTCTTCTTCTTCTTCTTCTTCTTCTTCTTCTTCTTCTTCTTCTTCTTCTTCTTCTTCTTCTTCTTCTTCTTCTTCTTCTTTTCTTCTCTACTTCTTTTTCTTCTTCCTCTACTAAGGCTCTAGCTTAGCTCCTTCCTCTTTGTCTTTGTCTTCCTCTTCTTTTCTTCTCTTCTTCTGGTTCTTTTTCTTTCTCATATTCTTTTCTTCTCTTCTTCTTCTCTTCTTCTTCTCTTCTTCCTCTTCTTTTTCTTCTTCTTCCTCTTCTTTTTCTTCTTCCTCTTCTTTTTCTTCTTCCTCTTCTTTTTCTTCTTCCTCCACTAAGGTTCTAGCTTCTTCCTCTTCTTTTCCATTTCCTCCTTCTTTTCCTCCTTCGCCATGCTTCTCTAGCTCCTCATTCTTCTTCCTCTTCCTTTCCCTCCTTCAATAATTGTGCCATCTATCTAGTTTAACTATTCCAAGGCGCATGATGAAAATGAGAGAAGCAAGAAGGTAGAAATAGAATGGACTGAATAATAATAATGATAATAAAAATATTGCCCATTTATATAGCACAGCTACTATACAAATATACTCTACTAAGTACTACTCTACTGTGCTTTACAAAGTTTCATTACCCTGGCTTTAGCACAAATCTGTGTTGAGAATACATTTCACTGTACGCTTTAGAAAAAAAGGACTGTTTTCAAATTTGACTTAAAAGAATCCAAAGTGTCTATGGGACGGATATTAGGAGGTAACTGGTTCCATAAGTTATATAAAAAAATTCCAGTTGAATAAGTTTATCTTACATATTCTGTTAAATGCATGCCAATTTTATAGAGCGCTAGCAGTGAATGAATGATACAAAAATGATCTGGAAAAGCGCATTTATTATTTTGAAAATTCTATTTGACATGTTCATTTCAGCAACACAAGCGATGATGCATTTGACAGTCTGACCTCCTCTGTCACCCCTCCATCGTCTATCGCTAGCTCTCCATCTAAACCAGTCAGAAAGAGAACCATCTCTACAGGAGGATCAGGTGATACGGTGCTCAGGACATCCAATAGAACCATCTACACCGCTGGAAGACCTCCTTGGTATAACTCACAGGGACAGCTTCATGAGGCATTCGTCATAGGTATGTACAGAGTTCATGTGAATATGAATATTTTAAAACTGATCTGATGAATTTTGGGTTACTTTATTTATGTTAGTTGAATTTAATACAAAAGTCTGAAAATGAGATCCTTAAGTAAATTTGTGAATTTTTAAAGCAATTTATCTGGTTCCCAATCGAATCCCAGTTTGATACATAAAAATGTCAAATGGAATTTGGTTGAAAATCTAGAATTTGAGAATCTTTGATAATTGCAGAATTTTTCATTTTATTTATTATCAATACATGATTAATTCTAAGATCATTTCATTTCCTTTTATTCACATCACCTTCAAGTATTTAGTTCAATGGATGATACAGTCTGATCAACGTAATAAATTAGAACAATGGAGAAATCAAGCAAGGCCTGCAAATACGGCATGAGCAGGCATGGGTGCTCATTTAGAAAAAGACAAAATGATTTAGTGATTTATTTTCTCAATTAATTGTCAGGGTATCCAAGGTTTCTGTTGCTGACTTCTAGAGTATCCAAAACAAAGCTCCAGAATATATCAACTCTCTCATCCTACCATATCAGTCTATGTGTCCTGGCCTTTGCTCTAGTACAGACAGTACCCTGATCCATGTTCCTCGGACATACACCAGAGCTGGTGACAATGCTTTCCAGGCATGTGTTCCTAGACTCTGGAACAAGCTTCCAAGATTCATTCGTCTATCCCCTTCTTTGGTGATTTTCAAGAAACATCTCAAAACTCTGCTTTTCAAACAGTATTTGGATCAGCAGTGATGTCATTCTTTCACTACCTTTTTAATTGTAATATTTTCTATTTCTTGTTATTGGTGTAAAGCGCTGTGAAACAACTTATAGTTTGTAAGAGCGCTGTAGAAATGTAATTATTATATTGTATTGACTAGATTTTCCACTTTTCTTTTTCAAACTGACATTTTTTGTTTTGGATGCAGGTTTATGTGGTGGTAGTGCATCTGGGAAGACAACAGTAGCCAATGAGATCATCAAAGCTCTGGATGTACCATGGGTTAGTCTCCTCTCAATGGATTCATTCTACAAGGTGGGTCAAAAACAAAGCTGGCTGTAGAGAGTGTGTTGATTCTAGTTTGGTCACTTGGAAAGGACTACAGTAACTTCTTATTACTGCTAATAGAGCTTGCAGGGGCAGTATCAAAAGAAGGTCTGAACATTTTGGGGTTGTAGACCAAACTGTATTGTTGCTTTTCCTATATTAGTCAATTGTAGACTTTGCTGATATCTCTGGCTTACAGAGTGACTTTTCACCCATTGGGTACATGTACAATTTGATATTGGTATGTTACACATTTTCAAGAACAAAGCAAAACAGAAAAATACTAATTACATTTAATAACAGACATCATGCTAAGCATGCAGACAAGCACCAACAGACACCTGCAAACACATCAGGGGCAGAGGTAATGGTAAATATACATCATTTATAAGGGTAAATGTATGTAATGAATATAATTTTTCAACTTTGCTTTAAATGAATTAACAGTAGTAGAACTCCTGATTTCATCTGAAAGCTTGTTCCACAGTCGTGGACCACAGTGTCTATAAACAGAATTGAGCAGTGACTGAGTTTGAACTTGTGGATAATGAAATTTATTATAAACAAATGCAGTAGACTTTACAAGTACTGCTGTAAATGCTGAGACACTTACAGTTAGAGGAGTAAGACATTTATGTATATCTTTCTTCTTTCTTCAATTTTTTTTTTCCATTAGGTATTGACCCCCAAGCAGCATGATCAAGCCAACAGGAATGAATACAACTTTGATCACCCTGATGCCTTTGATTTTGACCTTCTTGTGCAGACATTGAAGAAACTCAAGGAAGGGAAACATGTGGAGGTTGGTCATTCTTCAAACTCCTCCAACCCCCGCAAAAAAAACCCCCCAAAACCCCCCCCAAAACAACAACAATAACAAATTAAACAAAATCCAAAGCATACCTTTTTTGATGTTCAGCTATGTAAAGCGTAAAAATGAATGTGCTCACTTGAAAGCCATGTACATAGTCTTGGTTATTCCTGCAAAGCAAGATATCAACAATTATAAGCTGCTTTTGATAGATATCATAGTTTAGTGACCAGTCTTTTTTTTTTTCTGATGTTGTTTATACATGTACGTGTATGCAAAATACAAGAATCAAAACCTTCAAATGGTGCTGATGTGTTTACTTCTTCTAATTTTCTGACACATTTTTCGTTCTCACTCTAAAGTTTTAACAAACTTTGCCTCATACTGCTTTCAATATTATGTGCATGTATCTCTTTATATGTAAAAATAAATGACTTGTTTTGATAAACTATGTACTATCTTTTTGTATCCCATTGCTACAGGTTCCAGTGTATAATTTTACAACACACAGTAGAGAGAGAGAAATGGTAAACTTTCATCATTATTTGCTTTTATCGAAAAATAAATCTGTATGTTTCCATTCGTTCTCATTAATTCTCTTTGAGAGAGTTCAGAAACTAAAGATTCATATTCTGTTCATGTAATTTGTATTCTGCTTGATTTTTCTAGCTCATACTTGGATTTTCAAATTCAAAATAGAATTCATTTTTGTGAAATTGCAAGAACATAAATATACAGTGTATACATGTACATGTATGTACTTGATTTTAAAACCTATCAGTGGTCCCTATTAAAGACTTCAAATACTTAAACATTTACATATACTTCCTCATAATTCTCAATGAATGTAAATTTTTTTTTTTTTTTCCAATATATTTTTTGTTTTCAGAAAACTATGTATGGTGCTAACGTGGTCATCTTTGAAGGAATTATGGCATTCGCTAAGAAAGCGCTCACAGATGTAAGTTACGCTGACCTCTTCTTGATCGTTGTTTGTGTATCTCTCGAATAGTTCCACTGCATGTCCATATCGTGTATACCTGCATTTCTGTATAAATTGATTAAAAGACGTAGGCGATGTACTTCATAATAGCTCATTTACTGTATACCTTTTGCACTTTTTTTTTTTTCAGAAATTCATTTAAGGATATACATTAGGGGTGGGAGTTTCGGGTATTTTTTCAATTCGGGAACCCGACTATTTTTCGGGCAGGTTCCCGGTTACCCGAAAATGATATAACACGAATTTACCCCTAAGAAGCTACAAACACTGTGGGAAAACTCCTTTGTGTTTGGCAACTGAAATAAACCATTCGAGGAAAAAACAAAAACAACAACAAAAACAACAACAACAACAAAACAGGCGGAGGAAATCACGTGGGCGCAAGACAGGATAGGCATAAGCCGCCTAAATCTAATCTGTAGAAACTGTCTACCGTCTAATCATGCCAGCGCGCTAGCGCCTTAGGTAGTCACGCGCAGTCAACAGTCCCTCGCACATGTTTATCCAAAATACACGAATGTACATGTACTTATAAAAAAGGAAGGGGAATACAAAGAAATCTTATGAAGAAAAACTCGTTGGAGACGATGATCATGATGATTCTTAATAATTTTGTACGGGCAGCTCTTGGGAATTTTGACATCGTGATCGTAGAGATCGAGTCACTTACTCACTTTGTACACAAACTTCACTGTTCACACGGAGTATTGATTTGCCTGGCGAAAATGGCGAGCTTTCTGTAGTATCTACACTCCTCATACTCTAATTATACACATTGCGAGTCCTCACGCACGCGGTCATCGTCTCACCGACAGTTTCATTCTCAACGTGTGATCAACCCGCCAATTATTGAAATTCACACACACGTACCACTACTACTTACACATAAAATCATCAATACATGCCGGGTCCTCTCTCTTCGCCAGTAGCACCATTGATATCATCATCGATCATCATAATCATCAAAGACATCATCATCATATCATCATTATCAAGATAATAACATCATCAAAACAATTATCTTCATCAGACATCAAATATCATCATTCATCAAACTCATCATTCATCAAAAAAAAATCATCAAGCCAACATTTTCTTCTCTGTCCGACTGCAATTTCATCCTTTAACACACACATGCGGTTCCCTTTTGAAATTCGATCTGTTTATACAAAGCGCCTTTCCGCCCAATGCCGCTGCGGTATATGAAAGGAAAAAAGAAAAAAAAAAGGCGCATACCTTCATTGGCTGGCTGGCATATGACTTGTCATGACTTGTTATTAACGGACCGCTCATGAAATGATGTCACAAGCCCAATTTTATGAATGAAAATGTTAATCGCGCGCACTGTAGACATCCTTTGCTTCTCACAGCCTTGCTTTTCACTTTCGCATGAACAATGAAGGATATTATTTTGGATATATCGTTCATGTACTCTTAATCTGATTTCAGTAATTGGTAACTTCTTTGCTAAAGTTTCAGGATATTGTGACAGTGTCAGATCGTGATCGTCGATGTTAAAAATACCTGTTTAATAGTGTACGAGTTGTGAGATGCCACGTGCGAGTGTGGAGCGACTGTTGAATATGCATGAGTTTGTAAACCTTACACCCGTTAATCGCTCATAGACTTATCGTTCACTGCAAAGAAGGGGGAAGGGCACTAAATGCAAATTATGTCATGGGTTCAATGAACCAATGAGCAGTCTCCGAATAGCGGCAGTGAGCTTTGCTCTCTGTGTATACGAATGTGTAAGGTTATGTTTCACAGTGAGTTGAACGAATCAAAAGCGCATCACTGCAATGGTGCGCTAGAGCGCTACATGGATTTTTTTTTACATGTATATAGTAAATGGCTGTTCAACGTTCATCTACCGCCTTGTCGTGTACATACATAGGTGATAATTAAATACTCATTTTCGGGTATCGGTTATCTAATATTTTGACCCGGGTCCCGAGGCTCTCGGGCGGGACTCGGGTACCCGGTTTTTAGTCCCAGCCCTAATATACATGTACACCAGTGTACATGTAGATACCATCATAATCAACTTCTGATATGGAAATCATGTTGCAGCATCAGTTATGCAATGAATCATTTACTGTAAAAGGCTGTTATTGCTATGCTATTCATCAGAGGCATACAAGAATTGTGAAAATGTTGATATCCTGGCAACCACCACCACCTCACATTCGGGCAGCGAGGTGCCCAAATGTCCTCATATTAAGGTAGTGATATGCCTGAATACAGGTGTTTGTAATTTCTATCATTTTTACCTTCAGAGGGTGTCAAAATTTTTTGCTTGGTCACTTCTTCCTCACAAAAATTTAGAAAGTGGACAGTTGAAATTCTGTCGAAAAGAGTCAGCCCCCTCACAAAAACGTGCCCATACGCTCATGCTATGCATTATTAACTTCATTATTTTCGCACAGGTCATGGATCTCAAGATTTTCGTAGACACTGATTCGGACATCAGGCTTGCACGGAGACTGAAGCGTGACATCACAGACAGGGGCCGCGACCTGGAAGGAGTTCTCAAGCAGTATAATAAGTTTGTGAAACCAGCCTTTGAGCAGTTTATTGAGCCTTCTATACAGCATGCGGATATTGTAGTACCAAGAGGTCAGTGGTTATCCTCATTACTTTCAGAATTCTATATATTTCTTCTGGGGGGTGTTTCACAAAGAGTTAAGTTGGACTTAAAGTCGCATTTAAATTCCTAGTTGCGTGCTGTATATTACGCATCACCGTATTGGTCAGATCATGCTCAGGGGACGCGTGCTATTGGGAAGTCTATCAGTGAGATTACGTGTTAAATACCGGATGCGCATTGACGCTTATGCATGACTCTAAGTCCAACTTAACTCTTCGTGAAAACCCCCCGGATCTTGTTAATCTGTTGAATCCTATCTATTTAAGTATAACAGGCATTTGCTACATAGATTCCAACCCCAGTTAGTTGTGTGACACATGCTCCTGCGATAATTACTCTGCATCACTTTTGTACACTAACCAGATTCTAAATTTCAACCCTGGTACAAACACTATACCTAACCCTAATCCTAGCTCTAACCCTAAACCTAACTTGAAACCCAATTGCAACCCTAACCCTAGCCCTATATCTTTGACAAAATCGAAACTGGAGCAATTATCACCGGAGCATATGTCGGAGGATCGCCCGAGTTCTCTCAGGTTTATTAGGTTAAAGGGCGTCCAGTTAAACATTGCTTGTGATCTAAAATCATATTCACTTCATTCTTTTCTATTGTTTTCAAAATAAAACCATCATATGATCATAGAGATCTGAGGTTCTGAGTTTTGTAAAACCAATCACTTCACTAGATGTCCAGATATTTGTGATTGAAAATAGAAATCGCAGAGCCATTACATGATGCAGTTTGAATTAGTTGACATGTTTCTCCTTAGACATTTAATGTTATGTACCAAATACATGTACTTTGTTGATATATCTACAGGAGCTGAAAATGAAGTTGCAATGATCCTCATTGTACAACATGTACATGACCAACTCAAATCTGTAAGTATACATCATTCTCTGTTGAACCAGTTATGTAGTTTACATACATTGTAGAGATATTAAAGTGATTTGGTAACTTTGTAGAGACTTGATAATATCTGAGCTGCCTGGCCTTACATGCTATCACTGTATGTAATATGGTGTAAAAATGAAGCCCAGGAAAAAAAAGCACTTCAAAATCATCATCATTTGCTTCACAAAAGTAAACATATGCAAGTGACCGGAAATGCCAGACTCATTTTTCCCCATAGACTCAGTGTTAGACTAAATCGTATGGCCATACACTTTCGTAAATGGGAGTATTCAGTCATAGATATCTTAATAATAGCACTATATATTTGAAAACCTGTCTATGCCTGGCTATTTATTCATCCTTCTGAACATCATTATACAAGACAGATATCAAAATTCAACAATTTATTAAATCGAGCCTCCACAAAGTTACCGATTCCCTTTAAGCTAGATGCTTGGTTGTTAAATACTAGGATATTTAAGCTTACATGACTGACTTAGCTATTACTTTAACTTTGGAATGGTCATTTTCTTCAAGTCCCATTTTTCCCTCACAGTGGATATGAGTGCAGGTACATGTAGATAATTCATATTTTATAGGATTTTTGTGATGTAATGCTGAATGTGACAGTCACTGTAAAGGGGAAAGAAATGATTGATTGTATTCGGTTTTTGCCTGTAAAGTCACATTTAATTTTGTTGCTCGCTCTTTGAGATCAACACAATGAGGCATGATCACGGCGCTTCTTTTAAAAAAAGATTCATAATTTGTGACGAGAGTGACATTCTTTTATCTGAAAATTGATGATGTACATGTTGTTTAGTTGTGTTATCCTTTTTGAGATCAACACAATGAGGCATGATCACAGCGCTTCTTTAAAAAAAAATCATAATTTGTGATGAGAGTGACATTCTTTTATCTGAAAATTGATGATGTACATGTACATGTTGTTTAGTTGTTTAAGTTGTTATCCTTTTGAGGTGCAGTGTGCAGAGATGCCTTATCAATATATATATATATATATTTCTCTCTCTTTCTCTTTCTCTTGCAGAGGGGATTTCAATTCAGGTAAGCCAGTCATCTGTTATCAAATTTTATAAATGAAAGTATATCAGAAACCTTGTAATCAGGCAAAGTTTTCTTATTGAACATTCAGGATATCACTAGAATGCATGTATTGTAGTATTAGTATAGATTAATTTGTTTGTTTAATAATCTTGGATTAAAAAAGCACTAGCAGCAGTACCCGTGGAAAAATTCCACGGGTGCTAGCCAGGGAAGTATGGATTGATTTTTGCGAACACATCTTCTTTGGAACAATGTTGAATTATTACTGTTTTAAATTGTGGCTTATTAAACTTATATTGAATGGGATAAACATATTACAATGTTTTTTTACCAAACAATCATATTCAAACTAAGTTAAAAGTCTGTTGATTTTTTTTTAATTTGGTTTTGGGCTAAAATAATTTATTATTTTTATGTCTTATATATATATATATATATATATATATAGTGGTGATTATGTATAATACACTTTTGCCGATGAGAGAGATTGCATACTGTTTTTATGTAATTTATGAAATAACAATATAATTATTTCAAAACTTGTTTCCACGTGAAAATCACTGGCCAAATAATACTGTGAAATTAATCTTATTTTATATGAGCTAATACCTTTTAGCTTCCATGAAGATTGTTTAATGTTTGTGTGTTTATTGAAGAAAATTTTTTACCTGTCTTTTCCAACCCCTTGGCACAATATCACCCAAGGAGAACGTGAGCGAAGCCTGCCTGATGTCTAAACATATGAAATTATACCGTGCCATCCACATTACAATTTTTTGTAATGAAACATGATTTGCAAAAGTCATAATCCAATTTCCTCACGTACCCCTGCAATATTTGAAACCCCAGATAAAATTGTGAATCCACCACTTAATAATAATCTGTGGACAATTATGGATGGTGAGTGCAGGCCCTATCCCCTTATCATGCCCCTCCCCTCCCTCTACTCCAGCCAGTGGCGTATAGAAAGGTTCCAATTTCTTTGGGGGTGATTTCATTTTTTCTACAATGTACATAAACTGTTAATTAATGCCCCCCTCTCCTTTTTACGCCCATGAATCCAGTGATTATATTTTTGGTACAATAAAATAAAATTGATGCATTCACATATCCCCCATCAGTGGCGGATCCAGGGGGGGGCCTGGCCCCCTCCCTGGGAAAATAAAAGACAGCCCAAAATACTGATTTTTTTTTTTTTTTTGCTTGTCAGAGAATTATGAGGGAAAACTGGACCCCATAAAATCTGGTAACCCCTCTCCCCCCCCCCCCCCCCCAAGGAGCGACTTTTGGAGGTCTGGAGAAGAAAAAAAAATTCTTGGAGGGCTGGCGAAATTTTTTTTCTCTCACTTCCCCCCCCCCCCCCCCCACCCCACTGAGGGACTTTTGGAGGGCTGGCGAAATATTTTTTTTTTCACTTACCCCCATCCTCGCCCCCCCCCCCCCCCCCCCCCCCCCCCCTATCTACAAACATGACTCCAGTGGTTTCATTTTTTCTACAATGAAATTAATCATATCCCCCATCGACCACTGCCCCCCCCCCCCCCCCCCCCCCCCCCCGCTATCTACGCCCATGACTCCAGCATACTCTATTAATTCTTCAATGGATTAATCGTTAACTCTCCTAGCACATGTTTGCCCCTGATACTGAAAGAGTAAATATCGTGGCCAACTTTCATCAGCACTATTATTCACGAATTAAGCTTGATGTATGGTCTTAAGCCTCTTTCACACTGAGTCTGCGTAAAGTTGCGTTGTGCGGCGTACCGAGTACGCCGAAATTACGTATGTTATGCATAGGCTGCCGTATGATGGCGTATGGTTGTGTACCCTGTGCAAAGGCACCGAGTACCTACGGTATATGCAATTGGCGTACCTAGCTCCGCGTAGGGTTGTGTATAACATGCGTATGGTTGCGTTCGAATACATAGGTCTGGCGTAAAGGGTACGTAGGTTTGCTTATGCTGAACCCACACTAAGCAAAAGTACGCAACACTACGCCCTTCCATACGTAACTCTACGGCAGCCTCAAAGGATTTTTCGTCCCACTGGCGTAGTGTAGCGTACTATTGCGTAGGCATGGCGTACAGTAGCTTAGTGTTGCGTAGACTTGCGTAAAAACTGCGTACTTTCTGTGTCCAGTGCTCTTCAAACTATTTAATTTTTTGCGTCCATCTCGCGTTCCCCTTTGCGTCCCTCGGCAACTTTCATCAGCACTATTATTCACGAATTAAGCTTGATGTATGGTCTTAAGCCCCTTTCACACTGAGTCTGCGTAAAGTTGCGTTGAGCGGTGTACCGAGTACGCCGAAATTACGTATGTTATGCATAGGCTGCCGTATGATGGCGTATGGTTGCGTACCCTGTGCAAAGGCACCGAGTACCTACGGCATATGCAATTGGCGTACCTACGCGTAGGATTGCGTATAACAGGTGTAGGATTGCGTACGTATACGTAGGTCTGGCATAAAGGGTACGTAAGTTTGCTTATGCTGAACCCACACTAAGCAAAAGTACGCAACACTACGCCCTTCCGTACGTAACACTACGCCAGCCTCAAAGAATTTTTTTGTCGGACTGGCGTAGGATAGCGTACTATTGCGTAGGCATCGTGTACAGTAGCATAGTGTTGCGTAGTGTTGCGTAGGCTTGCGTAAAAACTTCGTACTCTCTGCGTCCAGTGCTCTACGCCGAAAGTACGCAAAAAAATTTAACATGTTTTTTGCCCGGTGTGAAAGCCCCTTTAGATTTATAGTCTATACAGATCTACATCTAGACAGAAAAATCCGTCTGGTTTTAAAACACACATACTTTTAAAATAGACTCTGCTCTCGCTGAGCAGATTCCGAAATTATTTTTTTAGAGTTATAAAATGGATGTAGGATCTACTCTAATATACGATATGATGAATTTAATTTACCATCAAATAAAAAATGACGATATCCTAAACTGTTTCCAATATAGAAATAAGCAACCCAGTGAGGAATTTACTGCCGTTTTATAATTCAAATAGATGTAGAATCTACTCAAATTTTAATTGTAGTATTCAAAAAAAGGATGATAAGTAAACTGTTCCACCCTTGAAATAAGCAGCTCAGTAAGGCATTTACTACCGGACTCCTCCCCTGGAGTTCAGCCAGCCAACCCTTACAACAGCTCGGCCTCAGAGTGCTGGCGCTGCCGCGACAGATTCCCTGCTTTGTAGAGAAGAATGTCATCAGTTCTTAACTAATTACAGAGAAAATAGGGACAAAGTCCACAAATACTACACTGCAACATTTTTGTTCCCAACAAACGGTCACTCACGTCCAAAGTCAACCTTGGATATCTCAAAAGAAGCAGCTCAGTTAGACATTTACCGCTGGCCTCTCCATTGTCTCCTCCCCCGGAGTTTATTCATATCAGGCAGCCAAGGCTGCAGGGCTGGTATACTGCTCAGCTCACAGTGCAGTGCAGCGCCGCCGTGATGGAGTCCACCGGCTAAAGAGAGAAGAATTTCATCAGTTGTTACCTAAATACAGGTAAAATAGGACAAAGGAAGTCCATAAATACAGTTTCTAACAATTTTTAAATCTAAATAATGTTACTCACCTCCAAAATCAACCTTAAATTGTACATGTATTTGTAAGCTCGGGAAACCATAGTCACCCCATGTTGAGTGTATGTACCGTATGTGTACACTACATACAAATTGCATGCATATCGCGTCGCTTTGCATTGAAATTGCATCGCAGTACGTGGGTGCTACTCCTATGGTGTACTAATGACAAAGTACGATAAAACAATTGAATACATACGTACATACCACGGAGCTCTATTGAGCCTGGGACACTATGGGACATACCTATGCCATAATTATGTTCTTACGGGGGTTCCCCCCGATAGAAGCAAAATTAGCAAGATGGCTAACGCGAGTCGTCCAACACGGGTCGCACAATGCAAGTTGATACTCATCGTGAAGAACGTTGTTCGTCACTCGCCATGCCGTGCCTGTGATGGGCCGTAAGGGAGGTTGCACGGCTGACGACACCGCCGTCGTGCGAGGTATCCACACGGAAAGCAGCCGTTCCTTCGGCCTACCCGTCCTCCCAAATCCCCCAAATCACGTTTAGGGACGTCGACGGCGACGACGGGGTCGGCGTGGCACGCGGACTACGGGAGACACGAACTGTGGAATTATGCCACCGATCCCGCGCCACGGCGAGGGCGGACACGGCGGGGGGAAAGAGTTTTTGCTTCCACAAAAAACGGCCTTTTACGGTTTTGAGTATTAATATATAGATAAGGAGTGTCAAGTTGGTATATTTATTAAGAGAGGTTTGTGTACTTGTGTACACTGATTACACCCCAAGTCTGAGTTTCATAGGCCCCATGTAATTGTATCTTGTGTTTATCCATCATGCCTATACAAATCATCAAACTTCCCAATGGCAGTTACAGTGTACATGTACATGTACATTTATAATCATAGCACAGATATGGGATAATTATCATTCTTGCCTTGCTCCTCCACACCTTGCTGTGTCATTGAATTGTCTGTTTTCTTTCTTGATTTGTTATTCAGATCTGAACTGCCACTAGCCCATGTCAACCAGCCTCTGCCAGAAACCCTGTATGTAGTCACTAGTACCGTCCAGGTCCAAGGCTTGCATACATTCATCAGGTAAGTATTTCATATCACTATTAACCCTTTCAAGACAATTGACCACATTTTGTGGTTTGGCTCAATAACTTTTGATTCAGAGCTCTAAAAAATATACCAGATACATGAGTAGAAAGAGCAAAAATTTCTGCAAAAACTATGTCTATTTTTGCTGCATGACCATATTCCGTTTGATGTCAAGAATTTAAAAAACTAGAATAATCTTTAAAATCCTTAAACTGGCAACACAGTGAGAGGCTCAAAATCATTGTTTTTATCAAAATTGGCAATTTTTTTTGAACTCTTCGAAACCATGTACAGTTAACTCTGCATAAGTCGACCTTCCATAAGTCGAATAATCGCCTTAGTCAAAGCAATTTTTCAGAACAGAATGAGCAAAACATGTGTTTTTTACCTCTTCTAAGTCAAATTTCGCCTAAGTCGAACAGATTTCTGTGGTCCGAAGAGATTCGACTTAGGCAGAGTTACCTGTATATCAGTTTAAAAGATTTCACAACTTATTATCACCTTGTAGAACTGAAAGAAAAATATTATTGTTGCCAATTTGAAGAACAAAATGTGATCAATTTAGCCCTTAACCCTTTCAAGACAATTGACCACATTTTGTGGTTTGGCTCAATAACTTTTGATCCAGAGCTCTAAAAAATATACCAGATGCATGAGTAGAAAGAGCAAAATTTTCTGCACACACTATGTCCATTTTTATTGCATGACCATATTGCGTTTGATGCCAGGAATTTTAAAAACA
Source organism: Heliocidaris tuberculata (assembly GCA_025618425.1). Lineage (NCBI taxonomy): Eukaryota > Metazoa > Echinodermata > Echinoidea > Camarodonta > Echinometridae > Heliocidaris > Heliocidaris tuberculata. The sequence continues at coordinate 11,221,376 of CM046841.1, forward strand.
AGAATAAGCTTTGAGATCCTTAAATTGGCAACACATTGAGAGGTTTAAAATCATTGTTTTTCATCAAAATTGGCAATTTCTTTCAACTATTCAACAAATTTCTAACCATGTATATTGTTTTCAAAGACATTACACCTTATTTGAACCATGTAGCACTAAAAGAAAAATATTATTGTTGCCAATTTGAAGAACAAAATGTGATCAATTTAGCCCTTAAATAATTCCTGTCCTGAAAGGGTTAAATAATTCCTGTCCAGAAAGGGTTCAAGATTGAAACATCATGAGGATACCAATTCAGGATGTCATGTCAAATTTGCTTATTGGCATGGATGCTGAATATAAAGAAGAAGGCTCCAGGAAGATATGGAGGAGGAGGAAGTGTTGCGTAGTAGAGGTGTCGTAGTCGAGTGGTTTAAATACTTGACTGGAGATGGGAAGGTCGTGGGTTCGAAACCAGGCGCGGCACTCCTGTCCTTTGGCAAGACATTAATCTACATTTGCCACTCTCCACCCAGGTGTTAAATGGGTACTGGCAGGAATGAATTCCTTGAATTTTGTGAGCGCCGAAATCGGTAGCCTAGCTAGAGCCGGGGTAATATTGGAGTGCCTTGAGCACCAGTCATGGGATATGAGCGCTGTATAAATATCCAATATTATTATTATTATTATAGCTGGCAGTAATCTTTTCAGCATTCTCGGCCGCACATAAAACCCTGTGCTGATCCCAGTGATGAGGAATTTCAGAAAATTTCTTTTTATAAGCATTATATACTCAAGTTATTTAGCTTACTGTAAATGCAGAAATATTCGCGGTATATTGATTTTCGCGGATTCCGCGCTATTTTCGGCGGGCGCGAATTCTAGAACACGCGAAAATATTAGCACAATTTCTTATACTTGTTTTGAATGGACGCTGCATTGCACGCTTCATCTGATTAATACGTGTTGGAATCCAATTCATTTTAGAGTGCGTGTGTAGTTGTGTCTGTAGTATGCATTTGAATGGACCGCGCGTGTGTGAAACAATAAATGGAGCCGCATTTTTGCGAGTGAGTAATTGTGCAGCGCGAATTCAAGAACCCGCGAATATGTTTTGGGGTTGCTCAGCGCGAAAATTAATCACGCGAAAATTACAGCGTTTACAGTATTATATATTTATTGTACCAATGATTATATTATCCTCTAGGAATCGTGAAACAGGCCGTGATGAATTCATCTTCTACTCGCAGAGACTCACAAGGATTCTGATAGAGTTTGCTCTCTCACTGCTACCATTTGAGGTAAGTACTGGACCGAAAAAGAAATGATAGGGATAATAATACATGTGCATGTACATGTAGTTACATGTACGTAGAAAGTACGCGTGTCTGAAGGAGGGGGCACATTATTGTGTGCATAACCAAAATCATATAAAGCAATTTACCTTTTGCCTGTAGTACAGACAGGGTAGCTCTATTCTTACCGCAAGCCTCACATTAAATTGATTTCATACATTGTAAATAGTACAAATGTCTGTGGTGCTGACAGTATTGAAAAAAAAGGTAAAATTAGTTCCGGGAAAAATGAGCAAGGGCATGTATGATGCCAAGATCATTTCATTTCACATAGCTTATGGATAATTTAGATATATTTGATAGTGAGGAGTTCTACAAACAATGGAATGCATTCTAAGCTGCCCCTGTACCAGATGCAAGCTACAGGGTCTCCCTGAATGAAACCTGTAGAGCAGAGCTTGTGCCATGTAGTGGCAGGAAAAAATGTAGCAACATGACAAGAAGAAGAAGATGGAGATAAAGAAAGGCAGTGTTTTTTTGTACATGATCATGGATTTCTTGTACAAGAGATAGGCACTTAATTTGAAATAGTTCAGAAGTCATGTTTCTATCATAGGCCTCGTGGAATTTGTTTGCAAATTATGTATTCATTATGTATTCATGTTTCAGGACTGCACTGTGGAAACACCACAGAACACCAAATATGTGGGAAAGAGATTCAAGGGAAGGGTAAGTATCCTCTTTGATAAATACAGTGAATGAGCCTCATTGGAGTTGGCTTAATCCCACCACACACTACTTGAGTGACTGCGATCCGATTCTGGAAATAAAGCCCAATAGCATTCATTCATTATGGACATTTAAAGGTAACAGATAGTTTTGGGAGGCCCTCAAAAACTTTTCGTGAGATTTCTTTGATTTTACTAAATAAAAAGCAGGGTACTAACATAACTAAGATGCTGTGAAGTTTTTTCCTCCTCAAGTGAAATATTTACTGAATGAGAGGTGAAAAGTAATAAAAATCCCTGGCCCCCCCCAAAAAAGGGGATGTAAATTCAAACAACGGCCACACACACTACTCACATTAGGATTGCTGTGTATATAGAATACGCTACACATAGTGCGAAGCGCTGGGTTTATTGTGCGGGGAACCATCGGGTGGATATGGTCTTAGCGTGAGGCAGTGAAAAGCCGTTACCAAGCGTTTCTTACAGACATTTACACTAAAATTTGTTCGAAATCGTGAATGGAATGTTAAATAATCTCGTACATGTGTCTTATGATAAAAGGAGAGTAGTATGTGACTATGTTAGATAAGTTTCTTGCCAGTATGATTTTTGCTACCGAGACTGTCTATGAGCTTTAAACATATAAAATCTTCCTGACTTAGGTTCTGAACAGTAATATGAATATTGAACATAGGGAGTTTGTGCATTGTCAGCTTTCTACTCTGAATAAGGGCCAAATCAGTTTCTAATCGTAGACAATGGTAGGACTGCTCTGACTTCACTATGATTCGGAGCCGACTTGGCCTTTCTTCTGACTAGAAGCCTTGCAGGAGCCTGTAATTTTGATTTGACTTATTCCTTTTTTTTTTTTACCAGGTGTGAGACTCTGCTCAAGGCCTAACTATTAGAAATATTAGACTTTAGTATGCAATTTTGCTTCCATCAAACTATAACTGTTCTAGTAAATCCTATTTTAGGCCAGTCAAGTGTTACTTATGTGTTCAGATAGTGCTGAATAGGTGAGGAGCTTCTCACCTGTCTATGGCGAAAGTTGAGGGACTTTTTTTTTGTTCAACCTCAGATTTTTGCCTGTCTCCCCCTCTACTGTATACCAATGAATATGGAGTGACTTTTTTTAGTATAATTTGTTTTGTATCACCTTATCGATCAAAATGAAGAACACAAGTTTGCCAAATATTGTAAATTAATCTGCAACCCTGTTTAATTACCCTGGAGTTTAGACCACATTTGTCATTGGCTAGTACTTACTAAATCTTGGCTCAAACTCCAAAGTTGTGAGTGAGTTTCATAGTCTGCTTATGAATACCGACCATTTACTAATGTGTAGAACCTCTTGGATAATATATTTGTATAACCTAATTTTAGACCTAATGTATGATAAATGTAGAAGCGAAAAACAAACATGGGTCCAAGATTGGAAAGAAAAGACGACCATCACAAGGTACGTGTAGAACAAGGTAGCGATTTGGATGTTCTTCGTTCCCCCTTCTTAAAACAGCATCGCCATTGCAATCATTTATTCATTGAGGTGTTATTGGCTAGAGGATATGTAGCGGGACTGTTTGATCAAATGGTTTGAGGTTTGAGTCCCAGATGCAGCTCGAATCTCCTTTGGCAAGACATCAATCAATGTATTGCGACTCTCAACCCAGGTGTAGTAAATGGGTACCTTGTAGGAAGCAACTGCTTGAATGTTTTCATCGCGTTATGAAAGTTTGGATAAAGCCAGGGTAATAATAGTACTTTTAAGATGCATTTAGAATCTCCTGGGATGGATATGTGTGAAATATATATATACATGCAGGGGAAACTCAGTATAACGAGGTCGTTGGGACCATCAAAATTACCTTGTTATAGCAGGAATCTTGTTATATCAGGTTAAAAAAGCAATAGAATATAAAGAGTTGGGACTGGAATATGACCTTGTTATATCAGAATATTGTTACACCTGTATATCAGATCTCTTTATACTGAGTTTCCACTGTATATATATATATATATATATATATACATGTATGTAGCTATTATTATAATGATTAGTATTATTGTGTTCATGTGTCCATCCTGTAAATAACTTAAACTCATGAAAGATACATTATGTAACACCTGTCATAAAATGCAACACCAAAAACTCATTAAATCATGACCATCATCATTACCCCTGAGAAAAATCACCATCATATAATCAACATAGAGGTGAAGAAAAATGTGATGACTTCTTTTTATCTTATTGATCTTTTCAGTCAAGTGATGGCAAAAATAAGGTTAGTTTTGTGAAACCAAAAATAATATGTAACAATCAGCTTGAAGTGAAATCCATTCATCCTCAAATCCACCTAAAAATCCAGATTGGTTTGTCATACATTATGAGCTCTACAAGGGCTCTGGTAAACTAACTTTATTATAGAACAGTCATGTATATTCAAGCACATTTTTTGCATGCATTTTGGGTCTCGTTCAGTTTAGAATCTTTACTAAAAGTGAATGATTTGTTTTGTTTCTTTGGATAATAAGTTTGCTGTGCATTTCTGTGCCACATTATATTCTTTGCACTCTTATAAAAAAAAAAAAATCAACTGTGCAAGGGTTGAAACAATAGATTCTTCTTTTTGTGTTTTGGTGATATCTGATATTTTTCCTGCATATATGATTCTATAAAGTCAATTACAACAGATTGATAAGTTTTCTTATCAAGATTTCACTTTTCCTTGCACTATAGATGCTCAGTACAAGTTTTAAGGTACTTTAATGGTTATATTTTAATGGTTATTCTAACTTAATTGTTTATTCTTTAGATTGTTCTGTCATTTCAAAACAAAAACATATTCAGCTTAACCACAGTATATAACGAGATATATGCAGGTGTAGAGATCAGGAGTTGGTCTAGAGGTAACGTCTATGGGCAACTCTTTGTATTCACCTACAAACTGACTCTGATTGGACCCAGGTTCGAATCTCAGTCACATCTTTTGGATGGTGACGTTAAAGGTCGGTCCCAGACATAAATCATCATATATTTGATTGATACACGTCTGTCAAAACTCAATTATACACACACACACACACACACACACACACCCACACACATTTTAAGATGGGGAAGTGGGTAGGAACAAACAAAAAAGGATTTAATTTCTGTAATATTTATGTCTAATTCTATTTGTATGCTAATGAAACATTTTTGTATTTTGCATTTAACATTTTTATTTAATGATACAGAATACTTCATCCATGAATTACGAATCATAAAAATGTGCTTAATCCTGTTTCAGTTATGATACAACTAAAATCACTTACTGCCAAAACCCATATCCATACTTTCATGTATATACATGTAGTTATTGTTTTAAAATCATTGAACAAGCCTCTATAACTGCAAAAAGTTGGAAAGGAATATGACGTACAAATAAAATGAACAAAATTTAAAAAGTTATCATGCAATAGAAATAAGTAATATACAAGCTCTAGTTAACCCATAGCAGTACAGTGTCTCCTTCTAGTGAAATTTATGCATTATACAGGGTATTTTGATCCAGAATGCTAGGAATTTCACATTATACATGAGGAGAAAGTGCAAATATCACAAACAATTGAAGTGTATTCCTAATGCAGTACATTCTGCTGTTCACAAATAAAATCAGTTTAATTGTAACTAATCTTTAAAGAGTGTAAAGTGGAAAAAAATACATGTAATCTTTATTTTTGTTTACACATTGGCACTCTATCTGGTAAATTTGGCAATTTCCATTCACATCAATTTCTTTCAATACACTTTTCTATTTTTTTCAAACCCTGTAAAAGTGGAAAATAAGAATAATTCGTGTCAATTTGAGGAGGCAATGCTGATTACTATCGATCTTCAGAAAACTTTGAATTGCTAAGGGTTAAATGGTGCTGTGCATTTTGCAGGAAAGTAAAAAGTGATATAGAGTAAGAGTTACAGTGTAGTGTGAAAAAAAAATCTTCATTTGTGAATTTGCGAATGTCGCTATCCATAACGCATGCTACTAAAATGTGCATGGGGATTTGATTTTGGTATGAATTGCTCTCTTCTGCTGTGTCCCTAGCCAAGGGGAGGTGTTGGGGAGGGGATGGAGTATAGGGGTGGAGTGGGGTAGGGGGGAGGGACACTAAAAGTTGAAAAATTCCATTTTCCATTCAGGTGCTGCACCTGTCTGCCATCGACTTGATAATAAGCTGGGTAAGGTACATAAACATAGGCATATACATGTATATGTAATAAAAATAGTAATGATAAATGTAACTTATATAGCGCCAAATCCACTCTGGAGTGCTTAAGGCGCATGTACTTTTGTGTTAAAACAGTTATATCAATACATTCAGCAATAATTTCACAAGTTGCAAAGTAAATTCTTTGAGCAGATTTTGTTTATTCATCCATACATTTCATTTCTCAGTCATAACCTTCATGTTCCTGCTCAAATTGGATGAAGTAAAGAAGAACTAACACCTTTTAATTAATTGGAAATAGAGGAATAGCTAAAAACATTGAAAAATTCAAAAAGATATGGTACATGTATAGCATTAATTGGCAATATAAAATCTACCATATAATGCCAGTATGCCACTTTTGGTGCTCATATTTCCAAGCACCACTTTCAACTTCATGTATCAAAGAACGCTTTATAGCTATCCATGAGCTTTTAATATATTCGTTCATTTATTATTTATTTCGGTAATTTGTGAGGTTTCCAACTCCATGCGTAGCAGCCCATTGTAATATTTATTATTCCATTGAGTTGTGGTCACCGTTACAAACTTTTTTGTTTCTTTTTCTCAGCTTTTAACTGGACTTTCTACAATCTTACCTTTTTAAATGTATTTGTACAACTGATCTGGCTGATATAACCAAGTAATAGCACTATGGAAGAATATTTTTTGTAATATCTGTGTTATGAAGGATCAGTGAAGACTGAATATCTGTAGGCATTTCAAAAGCAGAAATGGTGTAAATTGAAATTTTCTTTTTTTCCACAGATTTTGATTGTTATTTCACTGCTTTTTGGGGTCTTCTTATATCTTTTGCTGTTAAAATAATTTGATCCCTTTTTTTTGAGAATGAAACATGTTGATAGCATGATCAAGAGAAGCAATTACATGTAGTTTGTAATTTTTGGTTTTTGGTCCTTCATGCCTTTGACAAAATATTATAATTTTATAAGATACAGTTGTAGTCTACATTACATTAGATAGAGGAATGATGTTAAACTGTTTTGAATATTTAAATTTTCAATAAATTTGTTTATGATTTTTTTACAAGAGCTATATTAGTAAAGATAACAAACAATGATATACTACACTGATATTATCCTTTTGCATGTGTGTATACAGTTCTACTATTATGTTTCTTTGAGCAAATGAAACATGCAAATTTGGGAAGGGGTGGGGGATTAAAAGAGAGAAATAAAGTCTTTAAAAAATAATGATGAAGCTGCATGTAAGTTTGAAAAGGTAGCTTTGAGAATTCAAAAGGCACCCTATTTTCCATTATTTTTTTTCTCTTTTATGTTTTCTCTTTTCAATGGGAGTTGCTTGATATGCACTGCTAGTGTGTGATTGCTGTTCATAAGCTCTGTTTGACAATATTGAAAAACAGGAGATACACTGAGTGCCAGACATTTGCTCGATTTGACATTCAGACTCTTGAAGCACACCTTTTATAAAACTTTATCCTGTAATCTTAAAAACACTATGCTTCTCAATTTATCCTATACGTCGAGGGAGAAAGTATTTAATTCTTTTAATCCTGCATCTTAAGGGTTTTTTTTCTTTACACTGAATAATCTACGGTACTTTGCATTTTGGGAATATATACTCAGCTTTACTCTTTTTCATCTGGTACATGTAGAATAAAATCTCAGTCACACCACCACCAAACCAACTCCAAACCGACCTATTCTTGGTAATGTAATTTTTCATTCGGTCTGTTTTTGGCCTGGTGTTTGGCTTCATTGGTGTGTCAGGGGTAGCAGTTTACCTCCTTTTCTGCATTGTTTATTGCACCTAGTGATGTTTATCATATGATCTTACCTTTCTCGCAAATGGAATGTTCCAGTTTATGCCCTTTTCTTATTGAATCCTATACAGATATGCGGTGTGTCCATTCTGAGGGCAGGGGAGGTGATGGAGCCTGCCCTGAGTGAGGTGTGTAAGGATATCCGACTAGGCAAGATCCTCATTCAGACCAACAATGTATCTGGAGAGCCCGAGGTAAGATCTATGACTTTGTAACCATTATTTTCATGGTGGTATTGCAACAGAATGAATTGCACCACAAATGTCAGGAAGATCTCATATTAATGCCATTAGTGTAACAAATCAAGGTACATTCCGCTATTAAATTTGTTTTTCTGATTCCAAAACAGAAAAAGGAAAAACAGAATATCGAGTAAAAAACCGTTTCTATTTTCGTTATTACAAACAGAAAAACAGGCGTTTGTTAATAATTTGTGTCAGGAATAAAACTTGAAAAATAAACATATTGAAAAACAAATTGTCTTTTTGTTTTACTGTTTTCTTAAAATTGTTTTTTCCATTTTTTGTTTTGCAAATTAAGAGATTAAACACTTTTTCTGATTTTGTTTTTTCCGGTTTTGCTCTTACAGATTGAAAATTGAATACCTTTTCTGATTTCATTTTTCAGTTTTTCCATTTTTGCCTTTGCTTATTGAAAAATTGAAGACTGCCCTCAATGGCGAAATAAAAATATGATACCCGCTTGGCATGAACTGAAGTACACGTAAGTCACCAAGTAAATACACTCATGTATGGAATTGCCAACTTAAAGAGCGCAGATTGCCTACTACACATAATAGCTCCATGTACGTATGAGTTGTGTACGCATTGTACGCAGTGTACCAGTGTATGGGCATCATTGATCTTTCATACATTGACTTGGGGGGGGGGGGGGGGGGGGAGGGCTCTCAAATTCTCTCCCTCGAAACAGGGGTCTAAGGAACTGACTAGAAGCGAAAAACATAGGGTCTTTGAATCGGTGGGTCTATACCCAGCTGAGCAAAAAAACATGGTCTAAGGAACTACGGCACTTAGTGTGGGAATTCTATAATGCACACATATAAATGAATAGACGTACGTACGCGAGATCGAGAGCTAGGGAATGGGGAGCGCCGTGGAAAAAGGAGAGAGACGAGTGCCTTTGTTCTGGCCGGGTATCTTGAGAAGGGGTGAGAAGGGTGAGAACGGCAGTTAATTGAAATTTGGGTATCTTGATTCGGGTATCTTGAGAACAGCGATCGGCCATTGAAAAAGGGGGTCGTCAAAGTGGCACATACCCATCCGTCAAATATATTGAGTGCTCTCCCGGGGGCACAACCCTGAATTGGATGTTAAATAAATGTAGAAATATTGACAATCGTAGTTTTTACCCAAAGAATCACTGTAGATATCATGATCAGTCATCGTCATAATTACGCAGATATATCGGGCAGCAGGGGCAGATCAAGGATTTTGTAAAAGGGGGGGAGGGGTGGGCACACAAGTCTCAAAAAATTTTCTGACGAGCAAAAAAAAAAAAAAAAAGGTGATCAACATTGTTAGGTCCAGTTTTCCTTCAAAATTCTCTGACAAGCAAAAAAAGAATTTGTTAAATATCCACCACTGATAGGCATGCACAGGTGAATAAGTAATGTGAATCGTAACGTCAAATTTCTCTTGTGATGGAATAAACCGTATTGATAGGATTCCCCGTAACGTAGGAAACAATGTTGTTAATATTATTAAATAAATGGTGTAATATATACAACTAAAAGTTAAAAGTGTATATCTTACAGAACTTTTTAGAATATGGACCTACACTTTCCTGGTTGAATGAAAGTATGCCTACCCTAATGTTTAAAATAAAGTAAGCCGGGTTTGGGAAGTGTTTGAATATGATGTTGAATAAAAGGGGAATTAACCCTTCCAAAGAAAATTGGCTTGGATTGATTAATAATCATGCCAATTTTCCATGAAAGGTCTACTTTCATTCAACCAGGAAATTGTAGGTCCATGTTCTAATTGTAGGAAATACACAATATTATTTTAATTATATTTTTTTCTCAATTAGATGTCACGTAAAGTACATGTAAATACCAACTTATTTATGCTTGGACAACTGAAAGTATATTTCGTACAGTTAAAACATGGACCTACAATTTCCTGGTTGAATGAAAGTAGACCTTTTATAGAAAATTGGCATAATTATTAAGCAATCCAAGCCAATTTTCAATGAAAGGTCTACTTTCATTCAGTTAGGAAATTGTAAGTCCACGTTCTAATTGTAAAAAAAAAAAAAAAAAAAAAAAAAAAAATTATTTTAGTATGTTCACCTTGTGTATGTGTCAATATATGCACAAAATGTGTGCATGATAGAATTTTACGAACACGATCGAGAAGGTACATAACTCACGTGACCATATTATGTTTTTGAGAAGGAAGAATAATTGGGGGAATTCACTATTTTCCCTAGCAAAACAGACTTTTGGAAACAGGAATCCAAGAAGAAATCATATTAAATGAAATTACGAAAGAATACAAAATCTTTTACTGGATAATGAATTGTGGCATCAAATTTCACCTAGAAATTTTAGAATAAAAGTGATATTCAAGCCACTGTTTTTAGTTGCCTAACCAACTTTTCCATAGAAGATGATATGTACAAAATCAATGCAATGGATGATCAGTTGTCTGTAAAATGATGTACAAATAAATGCAATGAGCGTGCAGTTGTCTGTAAAAAAAACAAAAACATCGGTGCACCGGATTGAAGAAAATCAAACCGGTGTCTGATCGTCTCGATCGAACACCGGTTTTTTAAAATCAAACTGACTCCAGCTTATAAGAAATACACAAAAATATTCAATGGTTTTTTTTCTTCTCTATGAAATGTCACGTAAATATCATGTAAATATCATGTAAATACCAACTTAATTATGCTTGAACAACTAAAAGTGTATATCATATAATTTTAGAATATGGACCTACAATTTCCTGCTTGAATGAAAGTACGCCAAACCTATTGGTCTGATAAAGTAAGCTGGGTTTGGGAAGTGTTTAAATTTGACGTTGAATTATTAGGGGATTTAAATCTTTCTCAGAAAATTGGCTCGGATTGATTAATAATTGTGCCAATTTTCCATGAAAGGTCTACTTTCATTCAACCAGGAAATTATAGGTCCATGTTCTAATTGTAAGAAATACACAGAATTATTTTAATAATATTTTTTCTCCATTGAATGTCGCATAAAGTTCATGTAAATACATGTACCAACTTAATTATGCTTGAACAACTGAAAGTGTATTTTGTACAGTTAAAACATGGACCTAAATTTCCTGGTTGAATGAAAGTAGACCTTTCATAGAAAATTTGCATCATTATTAAGCAATCCAAGCCAATTTTCCATGAAAGGTCTACTTTCAGTCAACCGGGAAATTGTAGGTCCATGTTCTAATTATAAGAAATACACAATACTTGATTTTATTTTTTTCTCTATTAAATGTCAGGTAAAGATCATGTAAATACCAATTAAATTATGCTTGAACAACTAAAAGTGTATTTCTTTAAGTTAAAACATGGACCTACAATCTCCTGGTTGAATGAAAGTAGACCTTTTGTTGAAAATTGGCATATTATAAAGTAATCCAAGCCAATTTTCTATTAAAGGGTTCATTCTCCTTTAATTCAAGTTATATTGAAACACTCCAAAAACCTGTTTACTTTATATTAAACATCAGGAGAAAGCGTACTTTCATTCAGCCAGGAAATTATAGGTCCATGTTCTCAGGGTTCTCCACTAGCGGTTTTACCCGGGGGCTACGCCCGGGTAAAATTTGAAAAACCAGTTTAGCGCCCGGACAAAATTTCCCCGCCCGGACAAAAACTTGACGCGCCCGGATATGAAAATTGACATATTTTCACGCACAGACAAGACAGCATCAAGACCGCGCGGCATTGCGCAATCAAGCATCGACTTAAAATAAAAACTTTACTCGCATGATCATGTCGGAAACCCGCACGAACGCATTATCTCTTTGCATGAACCACGTCGAATTCTCATTGCGATCACGGCCACCTTCTCTGGATCGATCGCAACGAGTTCTGTCTGTGGATCCGCGGTGCACGTGCGTCGCAAATTTGACTTCGGAGGCCGACGAACACAAGAGCCCCCGGACAAAGTACAGACCAGTGGAGAACCCTGGTTCTAATTGTAAGAAATACACAAAATTATTTTAATAATATTTTTTCTCCATTAAATGTTGAATAAAGTTCATGTAAATAAAACAATTGCCCAAAGTTGCTTTTTCGGCAACAAAGGTGAAATTGTTTGGAGACCACAAGGGATCACGAATCAAAAAAAAACTTCAGCGGAAAGAACTTTTCTAGGTTCTTAAAATGTCAAATCGACTATATACCAGCATTAAATAAGGCTCAGCAAATTGCATGGTAAAGACGGAATAAGTTGATCTGAGAAGCCTTTTCAGTGCCTTGAAACTTCTTGCTTACCTACCCATTGAAGCATTAGAAATTATGACTTAAATGAATTAAAACTTATGTTTGCATGAGAAGAGATCCTAAAGAAACATGAGAACAAGTCTTTGTCACGCCTGCGTAAGCAAAAAGCGAGACGTAGGCACCGCTTTTCGGACAGCGGCGACGACGATGGTGGAAAAGCGAACTGAATCACTGTAACCCTCAGATCTCTTCTCAATAACTGCATAATTATGACCGTGACTGATCATGATGTCTACAGTGATTCTTTGGGTAAAAACTATGATTGTCAATATTTCTACATTTATTCAGGGTCGTGACCCCCCTTCCAAGTTAAAATCAATACACTGTGGGAGAGATCAGTAATGCCCATATGCTTGTACACTCTGCATAATGCGTACACAACTCTACGTAAATGGAGCTATTATGCGTAGCAGGCAATCTGTGCACGCTTTAGATTGGCAATTCCATGCATGAGTGTATTTACTTGATGACTTACTTCAGTTCATGCCAAGCGGGTTTAATAATTTTTGTTTCACTGTAGAGGGCAGTCTTCAATTCTTCAATTAGCAAAAGCACAAACAGAAAAATGGAAAAGTGTTTAATTTCTTAATTTTTGCACAAGAAAAAATGGAAAAACTATTTTTAGAAAACAGTAAAACAAAAACCAGTTCGTTTTTCAATATTTTCGCTTTTCAAGTTTTGTTACTGACACAAATTAAACAGAAACTGCTTTTTACTCGATATTCTGTTTTTCCTTTTTTTGTTTTAGAAACAGTAAAATGAATTATCTGAACGTACCTTGTTTGTAACATTCATGCACTTTTATTTCTGAAGTTGCAGTTACAGGAAATCCATTCGCAAACACAACTTTTTCATTTTCTTTGTACTAAAGGCTATTTATTACGATCTGTTCCAATTTCTACTTTTATTTGGGTTAGCGATGGATTTGATTTCTGTTTACTTGAAGATATAGTTGAGTACTGGTCATGTGATTGCATTTTGAAAGAAACTGTTGATTATACAGTATTTAAGAAATGTTGTGTATTGTGAGAATTGGGAATCATCAAAATGATAACAAAATTGACTCAATCTTACTGAAAATCACATAGAGTGAAAGCAATGCACACAGAGGTGAGACCATGTCATGGTGCTTTTGCACCATAATGAATTACACCACAAACACCAAGTGGGTATGAATTCAACTTATGATGTTTTGTTTGATGTTTAATAGCTTCACTACCTGAGGCTCCCAAAGGACATCAAGAAAGATTATGTCATCTTGATGGATGCTACCGTAGCAACAGGAGCTGCAGCCATGATGGCCATCAGGGTACTTCTGGTAAGTTACTTTAAGCCAAATAGTCTTGGGTTCTCATGTGGAATTTGACACCGTTCGGGTATTTACCTTATGAACAGGTGTTGTCAGTCACGGAGAGTGGACTTCACTTTTAATGACAGGCAGTTCTTAATATGTAATGCATTGTGCCCTTCTCCTACTACAGTGTAAGGAAATGTCGTTGTCATAAATCTCCCCAGCTGGCGTAACTTTATGGTGGGACAGACCCATGGTCAGACCCATCTCCCTGGTTTTGCTGCCTGCCTGCCTGGGAAACCTTACACATATAAATTGGTAATTCAACCAAAATCTGGTGTCAGCGAATTATGATGCAATGCATATGGAAACTGCCAACTGTGTGGCTTCAAAATCCTGCAGTTGTTATAATTTTCTTGTCTTCCACCTTCCTTTCTTTCCTACATACCTCAGTCCATCCCCGTAGATATTTATTTCTTATTGTTTACTTTCATTGATGGATTCTGCAGATCTGCTTGAACAAAAGATGTCTAGTGCACCAGAGTAAAAATGCAAGGATGTTTCAGAAAGAAAGAATTAATTGCAAAATACAAAATATTGTCATTGCATACGACATGGATATTGAAATAAAGGTGTATCACAAGAGATCCATGGGGGGATGAGTTTTATTGTTTGTATGGAATTCAGGGTATCCCAAGCAAGCCATACCAGAATAGAGCACCTACCCAGGTCTCTGTCAACAATAATGATGAGTTATAAAGTCTGCATTACTAATATTTTACATTTTTGTTGTTTCCGTATTCTTCTATAGGACCATGATGTACCTCAAGAAAACATCTTGTTTCTTTCACTGCTCGTAGCAGAATCAGGTTTGTTGTCTTTATATATAACTTTTTCGTAGACTCAAGTAATAATGCTTAAATATAAAATTCATAGCCTGTGATAGTCATTTTTGATATGTACAGCTGTTGTTGTAATTACCCTAGTCATAGTACTCCTAAATCTGCTCACAATGTGGACTCTATCTCCACTCCCATACATGCCAACCGTACAGTTTTCAATTGAACCGTTCAGTTTTTGAAGTTTTTAGAGCCATAAAAAATCTGAACGTACAGATTTTTGGGGAAAATGGTATTAGGGTGTAATAATCAATTAAATGAATCCGGTACAGTAAGTAGTCGTACATGATTTGTGATTTGGTTCGATTTCCGGTGAAAATCTGTCAAAATAAAAGCAACCATGAGAGGAACAGTGTCAGCCAGGGGCCCTGAGGCAGCCCGCTGGACCCCTTACTCCAGGGAGCTCCACCCCCACCGCCGGTGGCGACGGCGGTGGTGGTGACGCTCCCTGGACCCCCTACCAATATCAGTATGTGCGTTCAGTTTTCTGAATTCCAAATGTTGGCAAGTGTGCACTCCTCCTTGTGAAGTACTGCAAAATGCCCTGCACAGTACTTGCAAAGAGAGTATTAATGTTGACTGCATCTGTTTGTTTTTTTCTTTTTTGCAGGTGTACAAACGGTGGCCTATGCCTTCCCCAAGGTGAAGATTGTAACCACTGCTGTCGATAAGGGGGTCAACGAGAATTTCCACATCTTACCAGGGATTGGTGAGTTCAAAGTCCTATCAGAGAGTTAAGACCTGTAAATGTCAATCAAAGTGCATTCATAATTTTTTTTAAAATAGCATTCTGATGATAATGATAATAATAGTGGGTTCTTGTATAGCACACGTGTCTGACAGACTCGACACTCATGGCGCTCCACAATTATTACCCTGGCCTTAGCATGGCTGCACTTACGGTGCTCTAGCATTTCAAGGAATTCATTCCTGCCAGGTACCTATTTACCGTACCTGGGTCAAGTGTGGCAAATGTTGATTAATGTCTTGCCAGAAGACACTAGTTAGTGCTGGGCCAGGAATTCAGACCCCACACCTTGTGGTTCACAGTCCGGGGACTTATCCACTGGACCACAACACCTCTGCATTGATGGAATGACAGGTTGTTGCAAATGAAATATTTTGTCTTATTCATGTATTTCATGTCTTTGGATTTGAGATAAACGTACTGTTAAAGGTCTTGGAACTATATGTTGAAAAATCAATCACAAAAGTGATGTGAAGCAACATTATGTATAGTGGTGACTGGGAACAAAATTATGCAATTTCTTTGGAATTACTCTTGTAATTTGAATGATATCTAGGATTTCATGGTTATTCATATACTGTGATTGTATCAATATCCTTTTTATCATGCTTTAGGTAACTTTGGCGACCGGTACTTTGGGACAGGGTTATGACAGGAATGACTGGAGATTGTACAGACATTGGCATCCGCTTTTATTGAGAGCATGAAAGGACATTTGCCTCTAGGAATTCCCTAACTTCTCAGGACAGTCAACATGAACTGAAGGCCATCTCTGCAAGGTGAACTTGTTTCACACATCATTTGCTCAAGAAGTTGTTCATCCAAGACATGTTGCAACCCGGGTAATTAACAGTTGCCAAAATGCGTAACTAATCAATAGTTTCTGATCATTATCATTTTTTACCATGTACATTTTATAGTATTATTGCTTGCTGAAGAACAGCATTATATATATTTACCATGGTGTAATTTAATTTGTGACTGACTTCTCTCTTGCAGCCAACCAAACTGAAATAAATAAATTGCTTCAGTTGTGTGAAAAGAGCTAACGTTTGAGAGGAAAGGTCATATTTACATGTAGCATAATTTTTGTCAATCATAAATGACATGCACCCATAAAACCAACTGTTTTCCAGAGCAGTCGAAATCCAAAAGGAATTATAGTGTACTGTACTTTTATACAGGGTGCCGCATGAACCTTTTTCACAGATGGTATGGATTACAATTTGGAAGTTATAATGTGTGCATTCGGCCCTTGTGTAAATTGTGAAATTTTGGGTGGTCTGGAGATCAAATTTAGGGCCCAATTCATGGCTTTTTGAAACTCCACATTTTGGGGGTCCCATTTTCTTTGATAGTTCTGAAGACATTGTGGAGCTTGCATTTAAATTTACCCATAATTACTGGTAGATGTCGGTTGCAGACAAAGAAATCTTTGTACTATGTAGCTGCTGGTGATTTGTCCATTTTTTGTCCATCTGTTCTTGCACATTCTTCAGAATGTTAAAGTGCTGATTAAAAATATTGTGATGTCAAAGGTTGTGTGAAGAAGTTTGAAGATCTCTTGTTGGAAGAAGGGTAATAATAAATCTGAAATAGTATGTGGCATGATGTTGAAAGGGGGGGGGGTGCATAAATATGAGGGTAAAGTAATATATATATATTAAAGGGTACCAATCACAAAAAATATTTTGCTCTGTATGTTAAAAGTTCCATGTTGTTCATACTATATAGATTCAAAATATGGGCTTCAAATATTACTTCTATAAAGAGATATTTGCATAAACACTCTCTGTAAGCGACTCTTGAGTAGACTACTCGCGCTCATACACGCTCGCCAAGATAAGGGCTCCCATAGAACCCAACTCGGAGTTTGGTTCCGTGTGCGCACCTTCATGTTATCCTTTATTTCTTTCATCCTCCATAACTTTTGAACTAAAGATTGCCAGATAAAGTTCTTTGAGCTTAATTTTGTACTTTTTAGCTGTACACAAATTGTTTATTCAGGTGATTGGTACACTGTAAGCAGTGAATACCAACCATGGACACTGCATTATGATTTATTTTTGTAATCTAGGATAAGTAAACAGTGCATTTTGAATAGACATTAGAGACACTCTGTTTACTGCTCTCAAGCTTTGATCTGCTTTTTGTAATTATATGTTGCCAACATATTTACATACCTGTATGATCTAGGCCTCTTTGTGACTGGTAATGTGCAACTATCACACCTGTACATGTACACTTACTGGGAATTTCCCTTTTTTTTTCCTGTTTAGATTGTTGGATTGGGTGTGTGAAATGAACTTTGGTTTTATTTTTTTTTGTTTTCTTGTTTGTTTTTTGGCTGCCAGGCATTCACTATAGGAAGAATGTTTTGTTGTTGTTGTTGCCTGCTCTAGAACATGAAGCAACATTTGATGTCCACCTTTATGCACAGTATTATGCCTTGTGATCATTGTGAAATAGTAGGAAACTACATTTTGATATAAACAAAAATTTCTTTAAATGATTACTTGTTTTACCACTACAAGTACATATTGCTTGTGGAGAGCCCAAAAGGTGTTAACTCTTGTGTTAAAATACTGTATACGCTATAAATTTCGCAGCCATACATTTTCGCGAATAGGGACTTGCCAGACTATTTTGCGATCGGGAATTTCTCAATTCTACAAATAGCAGTGATGATGTACTTTTGCAAAGCGAAGTGGTGAATTTCTGACCAGGAGACAAATTAATTCAAAGTCTGACTACTTACGTAGGCAATATTTATAGCGTGTTTTTAAATTCACAACCCACTCGCGATTCACGAAATTCGCTAAAATAAAACCCTTGCAAAATATATGGCATATACAGTATATGAGTTACTGCCCTTCTGGCTCCAAACAGATATACCCTTTTACACAGAGTAAACAGTCACCCTTCTAGCTCTCAAAAGAGAGTATTTAATGTTAGGCTGAAAAGATTTATGAGAGTCGGTGGCTCACCATTTTTTTTTTTTCCCCCTGTTTTGTGTGCATTGTGTTTTTAATTTTGTCATCATATCTGGTGGCTGGAGAAGCATTTTATTGTTAAAAGAAATAATCTTTATGAAACATACATGTACTTAGTTTACAAATATGTTGCATTCCCAGATACATGTATATTGTAAATGTACATGTATCTTTATAATGCTTTATAGGGTTTGCATGTTAATATATACATGTATAACAAAGAGACATATCATATTGTATTCAAATTGATAGATGATAATTTTCTTATAACCTTTTGTTAACTGTTCATTGTTGAGTGGTTGAAAGGTAAGGAATTTCTATTGTCATGTGATTTGTCACATTTACTAATATTAAAGATGGTTTATTAGAGTAACCTTCATGTTTTTTTTTAAAGTATGAAACATGAATTCAACATGAATTCATCATGGAAAAAAATTAGTTTGGTACATATTGATGATTGCCTTAAATGTTTTGAAAAGAGATGACAAATAATGTATTCAGTGATGTATTTCTTTGGTGCAATTGTGTTGAGCTGAATCATTCTAAAAATTTAAGAACAACAAAGAATATCCCAAGAAGTGAACAATGACAATAAATGGTTTCCTTTTTCAGATGGTTTTAATATGTCATGTTTTAAGAATTTTGTTTTCATTTTGAAGTAAAAAAGGAGCATAACTGGACCATGTTTTCTTTTCTTTTTCTCATGGAATGAAATTCTCTTTTATTATTGTAAACCTATAAATATGATTTATCTGAAAGTTTGTAACAGATTGCCAATAGCATCTGCAAAGGAACTGCAGTTAATGTCAAATGCGCTATGGTAAGATAACATGTACCTCATATACGTCTACACATCATTTAAAAGAACATGTATCTCTAACAACATAGATGATTCTGATACATTTTATTTGTGCAGTGAATTGTTATATATACATCAATAAACTGTATGCTTGCTTGGCCAATGCCTGACGAGCTAAAATTTATTATACAAAGTTGAATATTCTTCTCTTTTCTGTATGTTAGTGTGTAAAAAGACTAAACCCTTGGCACACTGTAATATTTATGGTCCAACTTTGATCCAGTTTTTCAAAGAAATCACAATTGCATTAGGTATGGATATTACAACAAGTATAGTCACAGATTTTATTTCCGAACAGCATCGTATTACCGAACGCGTACAGTTAAGCGCCAAAAATGGCTTTCCTACGCTTGGGACTACACGTAAGTTCTCCACACCATTTGACACCCAGAATGCAGGGCAGGAGATCATAAAATGAGGCAAAAAACATAACTAATATCTTATAACCTGCTCTCTCGTCATCCCCAGTCTTCATCCCGTTGGCCCCAAATCAGGGTAGGTTGTGTCTTTTTCCCATAGATTTCACATGTTCGGTAATACAATATCCTTTTAAAGGGACCAAAACACAGCGTCGTTGGGAAGGGGTTCGCTCGGAAGGGAATATCGTATTAAACCTACGTTGTCTTTTTCAAATTCCATCAAATTCTTTTTCTGTAGGACTTTGAGCATTCATTATGTAAGTTTGACAGATATTCCTGTAATATTTTATTTGCCATGGTTGATTTTGTGAAAAGTGTCCGGAAATAGGGTCCACTACCATATAATCTTCCTGACAGAGGTTTTGAATGATGATAGGAATACGTACTACGTGAAATTTTTGTGCAAGTACATGTACATGTAAGTCTTCTTTTCAAAGCAAAGGCAAAATCGGCTTCAAATTGTACATGTTCATGGAGATAATCATGGAACAGCAATTTAGAGCCCGTCTGGCCTTTTCTACTGCAATTAGGCTTGCAATACCTCAAATTGGAATTTTATTATTCCTAAGACTATTCAGAACCTTGCTCATTAAGATTTTATGTTTTAATTTGCATATAAAAGGCTCTTGCAAGTTCTTCCAAAATTGGATTGCAGTCGGCTCATACAGAGTGGGGTGTATTCAGTATTTTGCAATACTACTGAAATGCATCTATTTACACATACATGTAACTTTTAAAGGGAAATCCAACCTTAATAGCAAGTTGCTTTGAAAGAAAGAGGAAAAATCAGAGAAGCAGATTGGTGAAAGTTTGAACAAAATCGGACAAGCAATAAGAAAGTTATGAATTTTTGAAAGTTGTAATCACTATGCATATGGGAATTTCAAATTGGCCGAAAAGGTAATGTCACTGTGATGTAGCTGTGGACAACTCCCCCATTCACTCTTACACACAAAATGACTAAAATGTCACTTTTTTTCAAAATGCATTACTCAGGATCTTTTCGTTCATGAGGACCTATAACAATATGCTATCTCCAATATATTTTGAGTACTGCCCCGAGGGTAAAAGCGCCTCGAAGAAAACCGCAAATTAATGATATTTTTGTGTACGACAAATGGGAGAGTTGTCCACAAAAATGTCACAATTGACTCACCAAATTGCCAATTTGAGATTCGCATAGATGTAGTGATCTCATTTATCAAACATCCATAACTTTCTTTCAAACTTTCACCATCATGTTTTTCTTATTTTTCTGCTTTCACACAAATCTTATTATCAAGGTTGGATTGCCCTTTAATTTTCCACCTCTTCATTTCTAATACCAACCTGAGAGTAACTACATGTATACACAAAAGCAAGATACACACAAATTACACTGATTTCTAACATCATAATACATTTATTCTTGTGTAACATCACATTTTACAAGACATACATATAATAGTTGGCGTAAGAGGACAGTATTTTTGAAGAAAAACAATCGATGCACTTAACATACACAATTTGGCTTCCATCACGATAGTAAGAAAATACTATAATAATTATGATTATACTTTCGTAATTTTTTTTTTCTCCAGCAACCTACTTAGGCCTACAGACTGAGTACCCTTATACATGTATACAAGCCAGTTTCAAGTCATTCTCAATTATACATGTAGGGTAATGACCTAAAGCATCCTATGACTTGTCAAAAGTATCACACCCAGTTCATCAAGTTCATTAATTGAATACCAAGTTTTCAAATTGTATGATGAAAGAGTACAATTCCTCATTTGAGCCTTTAAAGGGATTGATTAACTTTGCCCAGGATTGAAAAAAAAATCACAGAATACCGTACAATGAACGAATCCCTATTTCTTCACGGGATGGAAACCCAAGCTGAAATCGCCAAGCACTGGTGATTGGTTTTTGTGACTGCAGCGCGCTGCAGCGCAGCAAAGAAGCCGAGCGACTTGCGCTATAGTAGGATAGTAAAAACGGGTTCCATTTTCTCTCATACTTTCACATATCCTTAACTATACCTGTAGTAAGAGGACTGCACACAATTCACCGGCATTTGAGCTGATTTTTTTGAATTTTTCACAAAGTTAATCAATCCCTTTAATTGTTCATTATAGATAGTTCCAGCTATTCAACACATTTCCACTACTGTGTCAAGTACATGTACATACACTGTACCCTTCCAAGCAATTTGTCTGCTCAGACACATAAACTTACATAACAATGAATTCATGTTTTCCCCCCTCAAAATAAACCCCAAAATTTGAACAGATGTGCGTTCAAAACGACTACAAATGACAACACATAATGAATTCACAGGTACACGTATAAAAACATTTTCATTATATTGGTCAATGACCTCAATTAGTAGGTGGACATGTACATGTATACATTTTTCTAGATAAGACATAACTGTAAACATTCATTATATGTGCACTTGGTCATCACCAAATTGAATCCTCCAGAAAATGCAAGATTCTAGAATATGGTAGAGAAATGCTTTTCATACATGTACATAAATATCATCTGCTCATGTACATATACATGTAAAAGTAGGTGTACATATTACTAAGTACCATTACCTGGTCCATTTTCTTCTTGAATAATTGTATAATATATGCAGTACAATGTATATCTCCAGCAAAGGAACTTTATTTGAGGTTGGGAGAAAGATGAAATAGAAAGAGAGAGAGAAAGGAATAGCAAGAGAAAGATGAAAGAAAAAGAGGGGAATAAAGAGAGAGAGAGAGAGAGAGAGAGAGAGTGATGAGAGAGAAGACGAAAAAGAAGGGGAGAGGAAGAATGACAAGCTGAAATGGAAAGCTTTGTGACTTTATACATGTACATGTAACAATAACAGCAACAAGAACATACATTTATGAATTTAAGAGAATTGCTTGAATGAAAATTGGAGGGGCTATAAAAAGACAGCTGAAAGGCGAGAAGAGAAAAAAAAAGAGGAAAGAGTGATCAAGTTTTCTTTTACACATAATCTTATGTTCTGTGCTCTTCCATTAAAATAAGAATACAAATACATGTAGCTTCAAAATAACAAAAAAATACAGCTCAAAAAGTGAGTACAGGTAACATATATCACATGCACATGTCTTTTACATTGAATACAATGGAGTTTCTTTCAAGAGAAACCTTTGAAAAAAAAAGCTGAAAATAACAAAACCAATAACCAGCATTTGGTCGGTCTTCACAAGAGTCTGCACAAATAGATACCCAGTTCCCCATATTTCACTTCCAAAAACAAGTGTCACTTACATGACTGTATGTACATATCTTACATAATCTACAAGAATTTATGAAAGTGCTGTGTATGATACGAAAAAGAAAGTGAAAGCTAAACACACTTGATGTGCTTTTGAAAGTGCTTGTGGCTGTTAAAAAGTCATTTTCTTTTAATATACAGTAGTCATAAATAATACAAGTCATAACAAGGGTTGGCGAATACTAGATTAGTTAAACAAGACACTACTGTTATTGCAAATATAATGCATTTCTAGGCTTACAAAACAAAAGAATATTGTACTTTTGGTTTATAGATTATGATGCCCTCTTCAAGTACATATGTAACATATTGACAGAGTGTGAAAAATCCAATGGCACTTACATATAAAAATCAACATTAAAAATCGATATTCTTGTCTAACTCATAGATAATAATTAATTTACACCCTGGTATAATTGAATACATGAGAGGAACAAGGGCCCGACTCCATCAAAAGATTTTTTTAGTTATTCAGGAAAAACTCAATAAATGTATTTTGATGAATTTAAGGGACAGAATGTGGTCATTTTCATGAGTAAAATACGAGTGCATGTTCACATGTTAAAAGTTCACTGCAAAGATGAAAACATTCTGTCTCTCAAACTTATGAAAAACGGGGGTATTTTTAAAAACACTTTTCACGATAACTCAAAAACTGTTTTGGTGGACTTGGGCCCTTCTTCCTCTTAGCTATTTGATGGAACAATATGAGCACGTTGCTATGATGTAAACATACATTGTATTTCAATCAGCTTTGTGACTTTTCTTGCTAATTGCATGTACACATATAATCTAAACATAACTGCATTACAAATTGAAAGGTATCCATGATTCCAGGTTATCCAATGTGTTCTTCATGATCAATGAAGAACAATAAATGAAATAAATTAATCATAAGTCAAAACATAATCCATGCTTTTCAGTTGTAGGCTTACATGTGCATACAAGTTCAAACCATGATCACATACAGCGTAGCAGTTTGGCTGTTCTTCTGAAGTATTGTAGGCCTGTTTTGTTTCCACACAGGGGATTTATGTTCAATATATTTTCGCCTCTTTTTCATCGCTTTTCAACACTATTCTTCCATGATCATGATCAGAATAAAAAGCTTGAAAAGTGCATGAAATATTCGTAATTAAATATAACTTCACATGTAGGATTACAAAGGAATACAAATAAAGAAATTCATTCCAAAAGTCTGAAATTGTCAAACAAATGTCAAAGAATGAAAAAGGTACATTGTCAGTTGAGGAGGGGGAGGGTTCCAAGTGTCAAATGAAGAAAAAAAAAAATTGCCATACAAATTAGAGGTAAGTTGAATACAAAGACAACAAGGTACATGTTTAACATGTACATGGGAATTTGGATGGTAACAACATGAATTTGTAGTTGAAATACAAATTTACATCTCTAGGCCAACGTTCATCTATTGTTAGTATCCACGGCAAAACATATTGCATACATGTACATGTAAATTTTACAGTTTATGCCAAATATTTACTCCGACTGACAAAATGTCAATTTACATACATTTGGCCACCTTGGGGTTCAAAATGAGGTATGTTTCCTTTTTCTTTCTAGCATATAGCCATGAAGTTGGTAATGAGTTCACGTACATGCACTAGAGTTGTACATGTAGCTCCATGTATGAGAAAAAGACCTCCAATAAAAAACCAAGCATTAAACTGTTCTAATGGAAAACATTTCTTTTTGCTAAATGAACTTATTCCTGAAACCCAAAGATTGTTACACAAAACAAAGACTTTTTTAAAAATCTCAGTCATTCACCTCAAATAAATTACAAAGTGATTTTACAGCAAGTCTCTACACATTATAGCAATTAGCAAGCACTAAGTTATCATGATTTTAAAAAGTTTCTGATTTCTACTACACCATAATTATCCTTTTCAACATAAAAAGACATATGTCTGACTCCAAAAACAAAAAATCTACTTATTCCCAAAGCAGTACTGTTTAGTTATTTTTTTAATCAAAACCTTTACATTCATACATGTACATGTATAATCATTACCATCTTGGAAATCCCAAACAATTTTAGTAATTAGTTCGAACATGTACAGGTATTGAATTGTAGGTTTAGTTTTTCAGGGTTACACCATGTAATTCTTTCAAGGAATAAGAGCCCTGAAAAGGGCTGGTGAGCTCCGCTAAGAGCTCTGTGGTTCTCGACGTTTCGATCAGTATGCTCTGATCGTCATCAGGAGAATGACTAGAACACTGCCCAGTGGAGGCTATTTATTGCCTACGGAGGGATCCGATTCACAGCCTGATTGGCGCCAATCGGAAATGCCCGCGAATTCTATTCACGGCTGCATTCTCATTCTGGTCACTGGAATGAGAATGCAGCCGTGAATAGAATTCGCGGGCATTTCCGATTGGCGCCAATCAGGCTGTGAATCGGATCCCTCCGTAGGCAATAAATAGCCTCCACTGGGCAGTGTTCTAGTCATTCTCCTGATGACGATCAGAGCATACTGATTGAAACGTCGAGAACCACAGAGCTCTTAGCGGAGCTCACCAGCCCTTTTCAGGGCTCTTATTCCTTGAAAGAATTACATGGTGTAACCCTGAAAAACTAAACCTACAATTCAGTATCTCCACCATGAAAGTGTCGCTGATACTTCACTAAATGTACAGGTATATCTTTTTAAAAATCTTCAGTTGTAGATTCATGTATCGCACATGCATGCCAACTGATATAAAAAAGTTCAAATTTCTAGAACTTCCTGGGGGTAGAAAATAAGAGAGATTGATAAGGGAAGGCATAGGAACGAGGGTATGGGACTTTTAAAATGAATAGCTAAAATATGTGGATAATGCTTATCTTTCCACGTGATTTATCTATCGTCTTTCGAAAATATACTACATGTGCAGACTAATGCAAATGAGGTCAATATATTTTATGTACATCTTTAAAAAGTCTGAATAAATATTGCATGCTTTGTTTTTAATACCTTGCAGTTGCCATGGTAAATACGGAGATGGAATATGAACAAATTTACAAATCTGGAGTTTTCTTTGATCCCGCATGGACTCAACCTGAAAACAATTTTTACTATACAACCAGACATCGTAATATAAATGGTCATTCCTGAATACATGTATTAAAGCTACATGCTATATATATATTGTCATTGCCTTAATTTCGTAATTCGTAACTGCACAGAAAATGGCCAGAGAATTCAGAATGAAAATGATATCCATAGTTTCACTGATTAAAAATGTCATTGTCATATTACACCTGGGCATATCCACATAATAAAATATCTGCAGCAGCATTGAAATTTGAGTACTAAAAGCTCTCTGTATAGAAAAGGAGTAACAATTAAACATGGATTAGAGTTATGACATTGTAAATGCAGCTGCATGCACTTGTTTTGGAGTGCATTTGTACAAGTAACATGCTAGGAGGAACAACTGGAGAGAGAGAGAAAAATAGTTCCCAGTTTCCATCAGAATTTACTGTTCATTGGGGGCTGTCCTCTGCATGATTAACATATCTTTTTAATCGTTATATTTTTTTATATATGTTGTTATTGATGTAAAGCGCTGTGAAACAACTTATAGTTTGTAAGAGCGCTATAGAAATGTAATTATTGTATTGTATGAATAGTTGTGCAAATAACAGCATGCATGGAGTGAAAGGCTAACATACCAAGGGCCGGTTGCACAAAACTTGCAACTCAGGAAAATCAAACGCAACTTTATTTTCAGCCAATCAGAAGTGCGCATTCAGGACTTGCGTTTGATTTTAAGAGTTGCGTTTAAACGCAACTCTTTGTGCAACGGGCCCCTGGAGTATTTCAGCACCTTTGTATCCTCTGGCAAAGACGCTACATGAATCCATCTTAATTCTTTTTTTCCCTGTCACTTCTACACATTAGAATGGTAGCGATACATGCTCAGCCTTAAATGCTATAATGGCAGTCATGAGCTGCAATGCATAAAAAATACTTTTAAATAAAGACATTTTACAGTCTAAACATGCATGGACAGTTTCGGGGTACATATGTAAAGCATCTCTTGAATTTACACAACTTTAGAATTAAAAAAGAAGAAAAAACCCTATAAATGATGAAAACACACTACGGGAAGAGATCACACACATCAGTGGGATAGGAGTCATACGGTAATAACCAAAGTGCAAGTTTGTTTAGCAATTTTTCCTCTAACAAATATGGATTTTACTTTTCAAATGATTTCTATCTAATCAAGAGCGATGACCTTCTACTTCAATGAACTTAAAGCCATTTCTAGCCATTCCCTTTGTTTGGAACCTCAAAAATTGTTGATAAAAATGCTGTAGTAAAAAAGAGAGTGAGGGGGGATTTTTTTAGAAGTTTAGATACTTGTAGCTTTAGAACAATATGTTAACTCATTCCCTCTAAATATGTAGGTAATGGTATCTAAAAGAATAATTATGTTACTTTTACATATATCTTTAACTTTCATTTTATACAGAGCATTAATTCTGAAGACATCTGAGAAGATTATCAATTAGTACAGCCTCCATATATCACATCTATCTTTCTCTGGGCAGTATGATCAGGGGCCGTTTCATGAAACTTGTTATCAATAACAAGTTACGATAATTGTTATAAGCTACTGAAATCATTGCATCTGATTGGCTGAAAGCAAATTTACCATAGAAATTGTTATTGATAAAAAATTTTGTGAAATGGGGCCCTGCAGCATGACCAGGTTCTTTAACCCATAGCAGTTCAGAGTTTTCTTATGGTCTAAAATTAATCAGTTCTCCCTCTCCAAATTGGCAACATTTAATCTCATCTTCCACTCCATCATAGTTTGAAAAAAATAAAAATGTTTAGAAAATGAAATGTGAATGAAAATTGCAAGATTTAGCAGAAAATTGCCAATTGGTACATGAAAAAAGTGATTATATATTTCACACCGCATTGCCAATTTAGAGACTTCAGTGATTAGTTACAATTAAATTATTATTCTTTAACTGCACAACGTGCGGCATGGGAAATAGACTCATAATTTCTGAGATTTTTGCTCTATTTGCTCAAGTATAATGTGTACATGTAGTTCCTAGCATCCTTAATCAAAACATAATGCAAAAACATCACTGAAAGAGATGCTGTACTGCTATGGTAACTACATGTACATGTACAAATGTATATCCCAGCTTCAGTTGATTACTGGAACAAATAGTTGACTGCCACAGTCGACTTTTGTCACATTTACAGTGTCAATGTATCATATACCCCAAACAAATAAACAGCTCGTCTGTCGTTTGTACCATTGTCCAGGATCTCAATGACGCCTTTTACTGAATAATAGATCTATGAAATACAAAGCTTCGTAAATTACTTATCGTTCGGACAACACAGACAAAATATTGCATCACAAATCGAGTTGGCAGACGAGGGGGGTAAAATAGCTATGTCATTATCACTACATA
Organism: Heliocidaris tuberculata; assembly: GCA_025618425.1. NCBI lineage: Eukaryota > Metazoa > Echinodermata > Echinoidea > Camarodonta > Echinometridae > Heliocidaris > Heliocidaris tuberculata. Next base: position 11,249,868 of record CM046841.1, read on the forward strand.
CTGGAAAACATGATTCTGTTCACACCTAAAAAAAAACCTGATTCAGAGAAGGTGATCTGTACGTCAAAGCCTTGGCTATAAATCAAACACAGCCTTGCACTGGGGGCTGACAGACCCCCATCAATACAAAACAGCCAGCCTTATAACCAGAGAGAGAGATGTATGAAGACACAGAGAGGATTAAGATACACATACACTGCAAGAAGTCACTTCCATTCCTGTGACAACCCTCAAAATATTTCTTCGCTCCAGGCTCGTTATAAATTCTCAACAAAACAAATGCCCTTGTGAAGGAAAATTTGAGGGCTTTACTGAGGAGGCCTACGGGGGCTACTTCGGTAGTTCTTGTGGCAATAAGGCCCTGACAACCCTTCAAATATTCCTTTTCTATTCTTTTTAAAATTCTCAACAAGACAAATGCCCCTATGAAGGAAAATTGTGGGAGTTCCTAGGGCATTATGGCCCTGAGCCCCCATTATCTTGTGCATTGGCCCTGCGATGCGTAGTTCTCAGCGGATGGACGATGCCTCGCGATACTGTTCTCCCTCCATCACGAAGAACTCTTCCAGCTTCCACTGGAGGGTCTCGAAGGTCGGTCTCTCCATGGCTTTGGACTTCCAGCACTCCAGCATGATCTCGTAGAGGTCTGGCGGGCAGCCCGGTGGGTTTGGCATACGGTAACCCCGGTCTACGCTGTCCAGGACCTCCTTGTTGGTCATTCCTGGGGGCGACAAGAAAAGCAGATTGTCAAGAGGTTCTACAAAATTCCAGACACCTCTCAGTACATTTTAGAAACAATAAGTACATATAATTCATGTTCACCATGATTCCAGCACAGTGCAGTCTTAGTATTAAAAATGGTATTGTGCCCGGAAATTTTGATTTACAGAGGTATTTATCAGAGTAAAGGGGCACATTGCCCTCAGTCCCTATCTATTTTTTGTATTATTTTCTTTTAATTTTTTTGCAAGATTCCACGGCAATGGCCTCAGGTAGCTGAATATTCCCCTTCCATTCAATAAACCATACTGAAAACACCTTCAGCAGTAGCAGGTCATCGATGTGTGGCCGATGCTTCTTACCTTACCTACACTAAGTGTAGTGGTTTGACTGTAGTGAAAAAAATTGTACTTTGGCAGTGAAAAGTCCATGAAAAAGTTGTCCAATAGTAGTGGTTTTGCTGTGTTTTCTTTCCCTGATGCTTTTAGCGAGAGATAATTATTCTTATGGAGTGAAAGAGGAGTGGATTAGCTGTACAATGGTAGTATGATTTGGGTGGATATGTAGTGCTTTACTAATAAAAAAAGTGGGGCTTCTGGCAAAAGAACAATAGCAGACTTCCTGTCCCATCATTGCCCCAGCATCTCCCAAGCAGAATGTTCTTTTGTTATATATGCAGCATGAAAACAGAACAACAGACCACCTGCTATTTAAAGTGATTAGGATGTTCAGTAGTGAACACCATATCTACGAAGTAGCCATACTTACCTATACCCTAATTGCTATTCGATTGCCCTGCTCGAATACACCGGCAAAAAACCTTCTCTAAAAGAGAAGGGTCTGCAAAAGCAGACTACCGCCCCGCGCGATACAGCGGGCAACCCCGCTGCCCGCTATAAAACCCCTCTTTGCGCGGGCTACTTCCTCTTTCTGACGGCGAGCAAGCCCGGATTAAGGGGAGGCGGGAGGGTCGTATAGGTAAGTATGGCTACTTCGTAGATATGGTGTTCACTACTGAACATCCTAATCTACGTCAGATACGCCATACTTACCTATACCCTAATTGCTAGATTACCACGGACAAAAGAGCATAGGGAGGCGGGTAACATAAAAAGAGATCAAACCACACCTAATGTATACAACCTCCCTCAGGGAATACCTGAGCTCCCGAAAATGAAATTGTCAAGCGAACAATTTTAAACATGCGCCAAGTTGTGATCCACTCAGTGCCTACCTGGTCCTAGTGCTGCGAACAGGATAAGGTTGCCCTCGCAAAACTAGTGTCTTGTCCAAGAACATCGGAAAGGTAACATGATATAAATGTGTTAGAATTGGACCAGTAAGCTGCTTTTAGGATATCTTCTATTGGTACCCCCCTAAAAAGGGCCCAAGAAGCTGCTACGCCTCTTGTGTCATGGGCTCTGACCCCTTGTTGTAAGATCGCAGAATTACCAGCAGATTGAATTGCCTAAACGATCCAACGAGATATTGAGTCAGAAGAGACAGCCTTGTGAGGAGGATTGAAACTGACAAAGAGCTGTTCTGAAGAGCGAATTCCCTTAGTTCTATCGAGGTACCATTTTAAAGCCCTCACAGGACACCAGAGTTTATCTTCCCTTATGGTTGACAATGAACTAATGGATGGAAGAACAATCTCCATGGGTTGAGAGGATTCTCTTTGGTTCTTAGCTAAGAATCTACCATGAGGGATTAGCCTAACTCTGTTTTTCTCCCAACGAATATGCCCCGGGGCTGTGGTCAGTGCATGAACAGAACTACGCCTCTGACCTGAGGCTGCAGAGAGAAGAAAAACAGTTTTTATGGTAAGATCTCTCAGTGACGATTCGTGCATTGGCTCAAAAGGAGCAGTACTTAGAGCTTGAAGGACCTGGGGAAGACTCCAGGCTGGGGAAAGAAGTCTCCTACTCGGCCTGTTGAGGAAAAAGGACTTCATTAGTCTTGAAAGAAAAACAGAAGAGGAAACAGATTCGCCGTTGTTAAACCCTTCATGTAAAACTGAAATGGCGGACCTGTAACCCCGAATTGTATTAATTGCTAGATTCTTGTCATATAAGGAGATAAGGAAATCAGCAATCTCACCTATAGAGGCCTTGTATGGATCAGTCTCAGCCTCCCCGCACCATCTAACGTAGTGAGCGAGTCTTGAGTTATAGGTGGATCGTGTTGAGGATCGTAGGCATTCCGTCGTGAGATTGGCAGCCCTTTCAGAAAGTCCTGCCTTAATTGCGGCTGCCCTGTAACTGGCCATAGTGTAATCCTCAGCGTGTGAGGGTTGGGGTAGTAATGTATGGTTCCAGGTTGACTTAGAATGTCCTGCCTGTCTGGCAGAGTCACAGGATTGTCCCAGAGAAGGCTTACAAGAGTGGGAAACCAAGGACGACGAGGCCACCATGGTGCAATCAGGAGTATGGTCGCCCCCTCTCTTTCGACCTTTTGAAGTACTCTGGGGATAATGGAGAACGGAGGGAAGGCATACCCGAGCACATTCCTCCATGGAATTGAGAAGGCATCCGTTGCTATTGCCAGCGGATCCCTGTGTTTGGTGCAGTATGTTTGAATTTGCTTGTTGAGCGTCGATGCAAATAGGTCTATCTGGGGTTGACCGAATTGATTGAATATTTGCCTGGCTACGTTTGGGTGGAGCATCCATTCTGATGGGAGATATTGTCCCCTGGATAGAAAGTCCGCTATGTGGTTCTCCTTTCCCGGAATGTAAGACGCTATGACGTGAATGTTGCGGCTGTGGCACCAGGTTAGAATGTCTAACGTCAATCTGCAAAGGGCTCTTGAGCGTGTCCCCCCTTCTCTGTTCAGATAGGTCACCACCGTTTTGTTGTCTGACTTCAACAAGACACATTTCCCCACAATATGAGCTCGAAAATGTCGTAGAGCAAATTGCACTGCCAGCATCTCCAGTTTGTTGATGTGATATTTCCTCTCCTGTGCATTCCAGGTCCCCCTGATGTGACTCGAATGCAGGACTGCACCCCAGCCTTGCTTGGATGCATCTGTCAGAATTACTACAGATGGCTGAGGGTTCTGGAATGGTTTCCCCGATTGCAGAACGGAGGGGAGAAGCCACCACTGAATTGCTTCCCCAGCTTCTGGTGTCAGTGGGATCTGTATCTTCTTCGCCTTCATGGGGTAGCGGTAGAATCTGAGCAGGTGTAACTGAAGTACCCTCATCCTCAGCCTGCAGTGAGGGACTGTGTCCACTAGGCTTGCAAGGAGGCCCAGGAAGATCTGCCAAGCTTTTGCTGTTGAATATTGGTTGGTTAGGAGCTGTTCTGCCACTTCCCGTGTCCTGTGGATACGATGGGGAAGTGGGGCTGCCACCTGACGTGTAATGTCTATAGATGCCCCAAGGAAATCCGGAGTCTGAGTGGGGGTCAACTTTGACTTTTCCCAGTTGATGAGAAAGCCTAGGCTTGTTACAAGGGAGATTGTGATAGCCAGGTGTCTGCGGAGAGTCTCCCGTGAGGGGGCGAGGATCAGCCAGTCGTCCAGGTAACAGAAAACTTTTACGCCCCTTCTCCTCAGCTCTGCTGCGACTACCCTTATCAACCTTGTAAAGATACGTGGGGCAGTGCAGAGTCCAAAAGGGAGGGCTTGATACTGATAAGTCTTCGCCCCCACGGCAAAGCCAAGAAGATGCTGTGTTGACCTTGCTATGGGGACGTGAAGATATGCATCTGTTAAGTCTATGGAGGCTGCCCATTCGTTGGGCCGAATTAGAGGTAGGATTCTGGAAAGACATTCCATCTTGAAGGGTTTGTTTTCGATAAAGTTGTTTAGATTCTTTAGGTTTAAGATCATTCTGAATTTCCCAGACCGCTTTAAAGTAAGGAAGATATTTGAAAGGACCAGATTCCGATTGGCGTGTACCTGGCGAATTGCTTGTTTTAGTTCCAGTTCTTTGATTTCTCTGAACACGGCTTTCCTTTTTTCTAATGACAGAGGGGGAATTGTGATGCTTCTCAGTTGATTGTATGAGGTGCGATAGTTTGGGTCGATCTCGATATGGTATCCCCGGCGAACTATTTTTAGAACGAACTGGTCTGTTGTTATGGCTTCCCAATTGTTTGCGAAGAATTGAAGTCTTCCTCCTACTGGGATATTTGGTGAAAGCGGTCTGGTCAAGGAGTCAAAATTGCTGCCGATTTGGGGAGGAGCGGTGCTGTGACTTGGAGAAGAGCTTATTTTGGCCACGAAAAAACCTCTGGCCGCCCTGTTTCTTTTGTGGTTTCTTTTCCCTGTCTCTTTGGAACTGGGGGGAACGACGTCGTGTTTCCTGAGGGGGGGCTTGCTGGCGTGAACGGGAGCGTGATTGATGAGGGGAGGTGTGTGAAGACAGTTTGAATACCGTCTTGTCTGCGGTGGACGAGGCAGAGATAGAAGACTCTAATACCTCCTGAAGGCGGCCATCGAAGAGGTCCTCCCCGCATGCCGGCAGTTTTTCAAGCATTCGTGTGGCCTCCCGTTCAATATGAAGCTGCTCAAGCAAGTAAGAACGTCTAGCCCTTGTGCATATTATCGCTGTCCTAGTGGCCTGTTCAAATTGCAAGTCAGATATTTTCATAAGGCTGTCCCAGATATTCTTGCGATCCTCTGGAGATATGCCCAGTTGCTCGGCCTCACGAAAAGCAGTCAGGAGGTAGGATTGATAGGTGGCCAACCTCATAGATGCTCTGGCTGCCTGGTCCACTGAGGCTAGGTTGCCATCCATTACCTTGAATTTGCGTGATCTTAGGGGATTCTGCCAGTAGGAGGATCGTTTGGCTTTAGCGTCCCCCACCCGTCGGGCGGCCTCAGGGACTACAGGACTTTTAAAGTATTTCTTAAAATCCTTATCATCAAAGTGAAAGTTTCTACCCACCTCTTTACTCGTTGGCCTTATGTAGGTACCTTTGCCATTGAGATATTGGATGCAAGATGAGAAGGGCTTGTCCAACTTCACTGCACATGTTTTCTTGGGGGGTCTACCCAGTTCAGAGTCTATGCAGAAAATTGGCTTGGAGTCAAGATCAGTTTGATTACTATCGGCCTTAAGTTGAGGGCAGTATTTCGTAATTAGTTCGGCCGGTGGCATGGACAGTCTGGCTTTGTCACTTGTCTCCCTGTCTTGGAATCTGTCGCTGGATTCGGGGAGGGAAGAGAGGTCCACACTCCTTACACTACCCTCCCGTTCAGAATATCCGAGATTGACAGTCACTCTTTCAGAGTCTGAACTTGTAGATAACTTCGACAGCATTGAGTCTTTCCATTTCCTTTTCCTCGAGGCAATTGGACGATGATATCCATACTCAGAGTCGGATTCCTCTTGAATGAGGATGGAGGGCGCATCGTGACCCCCACGCGATCGCTGGGGGCTCGGGCTACGCCCCCGAGTGTGAGTCACTGTTGGCTTCCGAGTCCTCGGCCGAGAGGGTCTGGCCGGTTCTTCCGGGCTCCCGAGCGGGTCGCCGACCGTCCGAACGCCGGGTTCGTCGGGCTGGGTAGAGGTATGTGCCGCTGGAGTCGGAGCAGCATAATTTCCAGCGGTAGGTTGGTTTAAGCATTTTTGCATTGTTTGTGCTGCCTGAAACATCTGAATAAACCATGACGCTGTAGATATGGGATCGTGATTTTGTAAATCCTGCGATGCAACGGCAATCGGGGGAGCACGCCCCGAAGACGAATCAGATTTAGCTGTGATTCTGTCGTCCATGTTTACGGTTGTGGAAAATTCCCGACTCTCGTAGTTAGCCTCGTTGCAAGGCGTTCGAGGTTTATTACCACTTTTAGTGTTAGCCGAGCAGTTCTTCTTTTTCCCCACTGTTTTTACCTTTTTAGGGGCTGGTGGAGGGGGAAGCAGAGTTTCTATCCCATCTACGGTACCGACTCTGGCTATGGGAGTTACCGTCGTACCGGCTGGGAGGGGGTGGAGGGGACTATCGTGTCCCACATATTCCCTTTCTGACGGGACCTTCTCCCGAGGGTTCTTCGATTTATCCTTCACAGGGATTTTGATACCTCCGTGATTTTTGTCTTTGTCATTTTCAGGGGTTTGGGGGCCTCCCTGGTTCCTTTCTTTGTCATGAACGGGGATTTTAAGACCTCCGTTTATATTTCTTTGTTTCTCGTGAATGGGGATTTTGAGACCTCCGTTAATTTTTTGTTTCTCAACGGGATTTTATGACCTCCATTTTTTCTTTCATCATCGACGGGGATTTTAAGACCTCCGTCATTTCTCTCGTGCTCAACGGGGATTTTGAGACCTCCGCTTTTACTGAGCTTGTGCTTGACGATGGGTTCATCAACTCCGTCCCTCGATTCGTCCTTTGATTTCCGTTTTCGTGATTCCTCATTCTGAGAACGCGGCATGATGAATTATTCCTGAACCATCCGCTGATCACAAAAGTGTTAGAAATATATATAGTAACTATAAGTAGCAATCCGTCGTCGAAGGATTGGAAAATCATCGGTGTACACGTGTACAAAGTTAAGAGCAGAAGCGCCTTGAACCTTTACGGTTTGAGCGCCGGCAAAAGAAAGAGGAAGTAGCCCGCGCAAAGAGGGGTTTTATAGCGGGCAGCGGGGTTGCCCGCTGTATCGCGCGGGGCGGTAGTCTGCTTTTGCAGACCCTTCTCTTTTAGAGAAGGTTTTTTGCCGGTGTATTCGAGCAGGGCAATCGAATAGCAATTAGGGTATAGGTAAGTATGGCGTATCTGACGCAGATTATCTGTCTATTGTTACTTCATCATTATTAATCCTTAACAATAAAACCACTACTTTCTGATAACTTTTCATGGACCTTTCACTTACAAAGTACATTTTTTTTACAGTCAAATCACTACACTTTGTAGTGTTGGTAGTGTAATTGTCTCACACAAATACAAATACACAAAATACATTCAGTAACTTTTTCATAATCAGACTTTTTGTTGAAATACTAATTCAACTACCAGTACTCTCAAATAAAAGTAAATGTAGGCATTAAAAAAAAAAAGTACATGTACATGTATGTTTGAAAATGTACTCATTTTATCCAAAAACGGTGGATTCTACATCACAGGAGTACAGGATATCTTCCTAGCCTCTTTTTTTCCCCTCCACATAGATTCTTTTCTAACAGCATGGCCTACCTGGGTATGGTATCCTTCCATAAGTAATGATCTCAGTAAGTAGAATACCGAAGGACCATACATCAGACTTGATGGTGAAGCTGTGATAGTTAGCTGCCTCTGGTGCTGTCCACTTGATAGGGAACTTGGCACCAACGTGAGACTCGTAGATCTCATCCTAAAAAAAGAGAGATAGAATCTTTATCAGAAAGTGTAGATTTACGTCTTGCAGAATGATAAAAGAATGGTGAATGATCCCTGAATATATTCCTAGATTTTTTTTTTTAAACTCCCAAAAATATTTTCTGACAGTTTTGTATTTCAAAACTAAATTCTCTGATTTCATTTTTGTAATGCATCATTCTTTACTTTACTTAAATGAGGTTCATGGTTGAAAGGCAACTGATATATTTTTTTTCTTTTTTTTTTTGCAACAAGCATCATCAACCTAAATTATACTGCATGTACATAAGTGGCAATGAAGTCTTACATGTAGAATGAATAAAATGAATCCCAAATGAAATATTGTATTCATTTTTACAAAATATTCTGAATTCTTCAATTTAGTCAAAAGAAGAGTACTGGTGAATGGCAGCTGATGTTATTTTCCCCCATAAAATTTGCAACAAATACATCATCAAATCTACATGTATCATATTACATGAACACTTTCATGAATGGCACTGAACTATAACTTGTAGAAGGAACAAAATGCATCCAAGATTTAAAAAAAAAAGATGGTCATGGTGAAATTTTATTTTGATTACAAGTAAAAAAAATCTTTTGTGACAATGAGTTACATTTTGTTATCAAGCACATGCATGATGATTCAATATAATCTAGAGATGACTAGCAATGACATTTTGAGTAGAGGAATGCATAATTTAAGGTACACTGTAGCTTGGCAAAACCTAGTATGAGAGTGGCACAACAGACTGTGTCCTGGGCCCTGTTATATAAAGACTTACAATTGATTGTATCTCCCTTAAATTACTCCCTAAAATTGATCAGAACTCTGTAAATCACGTATCTTTACAATTGATCATACATGTACAGTATCTCTGTAACGTAAATGAGTAGCGAAACGGAGGTATGATTGATTTTTACAATCGACTGTACGTCGATTTTTATGTTACAGGGCCCAGGACTGATGAGGGCAAAATATTGTCGGTGCCTCCAACTTAATCTTTGATTATCATTCAACCTAGCCCAGGTAGTAAGGGTCTAGAATATCTCTAGATTCTATTAATAAGGCTCAAACACTGCTTAATATCAAAAGTGATGCTTTCTCTGGAAGTATCAGGTGACCCTCAAGCACATTTACTGTGCCACAAGATTTTGCTGAGTTACCTACAGAACCTTTACATCAATACACGGCATTCTTTTCTACTCAAAGACATTGATTTTTCTGCAGTAGTATGCATGATTTTTCACTTCTTCATCGCATCAGATGGCAAAAGTCATTTGTTTTGTCAATTACAGTGTATCTTGTTTGTTACAAAATATTGGGACTACCGGTACCCCTTATCATTATCCATGTGTATGTCAAATTGTAAAGAGGAATTTCTATGTTGCGTCATTTTGTAAGGGACTTTAAATTGTACATTGCACAAGGACATGGAAACCATTACAATTGTCTGTTTATTCTAAGAACATGGTTTTCATATACATGTATGTACATTGCCAGGAAATGGTCAACAACCAAAAGCATCACCTAATGACATTCCTTTAAAAAAAAAAAATCCCTTTTTTGGCCAAAAAATCTCACTGAATTGTGTGCAGAAACTTGTTCAAATACGAGGTCAGACAATAATAAATAACCATGGCAATATTAGCATAGTCTGCAAGCACAGACCCTAATTTGACACTTTATCAGAAAATCATTGTCTTGAGAGGAGCCTAATCCAGATACCTACTGGTCGTGTCAGGAGCAGCTACAGTACATGGCCTATGGTAGTCTTACAGCGCAGACTCTCTTGTACGACTGACCAGGGTTTGTGCCTGCAAACTAATATTAGCAGGTGCCATAGGACAATGTCTTATCCTATCTAAATCACACCAAGGTCATTGAATGCTTAATTACCTCTACCTCATTGAAAATATAATCCTGATATTCATCAAGGTCTTTGTTTCTTGGTTGTTACCATGGATACAACAAGTCGCAGGCTTAATGGCACTACTTCATTACAAAACAATTAGGACAAGAAATTATAATTTTATTTGGACACTTGAACTTTATCCCAGCAAACTATAGTATGCTGGTAGGCAAGCCACAGCATCATGCTTTATAAGAGTGAATTATTTCCCTCTATCCCGATATAATTTATTTAGATAAAACACAGACGATAACAGATTTTGACATTTTTAAAATGAAATACAGACAATCATGGATTTTACATGACTGTTTTTTTGTTTTGTTTTGATTTGTTTTTGTTTTGTTTTTGTTTTTGTGTTTTGTTTTTTGCTTGAAAAGTTCCCCTGAGTACCAAAAGGTGTAAGAGTGAATCTACTACTGTAAGTAACAGCTCCTGACAGTGACAAACTTTTAGAGAAGGAACATTATTTACAGTGACAATGTATATTTAGTTTCAAAAGGTAGAGTGACTGAACACATTGTCTGTTTGGAGCCAGAAGGGCATAAGTCCCATCACTTGTATAGAGTTTAATAAATCCTTTCTGGCCCCAAACAGACATGGCAATTCCTATTTGCAGTATATTAAAAGTAAAGGCAAAAGGGATGATGATTCAACAGAGTTACAATTGATCTCATAATTAAAAACAATATCCCCTGGCATGGCTGTAAAAAGGAAAACTGACCTTGGGAATGAATAACATTAAACTTTGATTAAATTGGCGAATATTGCCCAGGTAATGTGAATGTTGTGTTTCATTGCGATCAGGATCAATAGTGTGTTTTCGAGCAAATAGCTCAGACAGTGTAAAATTCTGAATTACTAAAGTATTAGGATGCATTAGTAATCAAAATGCAGTGAATGATATAAACTATTCCCATGCATGTATTTCCATTACTGCAGCTACTGTTAAATGCAGTGTGAAATGTTATTAGGGCATACGTGCTAACAATATGCAATGTAAGAATATTATTGGAAAAAAGATAAAATAGAAAACCATGTTTACCAAGAACCATTTCTCTGCACAGTTTTTTAATATTTCAACTAAACAGAAGTAATGTATTTAGATAAGAGCATTTCAATGTTTTTCTCTCCACCCCTACCCCCCCCCCTCTCTCCCTCCCTCTCCTTCCCTCTCCTTCCCCCTCTCTCTTTCCCCCTCTCTCTCTCTTTCCCCCCTCTCTCTCTCTCCCCTCCCACCCTCTCCTCTCTCTCTTCCTCCCTCCTACACTCCCTCCCCCCTCTCTCCCCCCCTCTCTCCCCATCCTTCCCTTCCCTTTTTCCTTGCAACCCCCCATTCTATTCTATACTATTCTTAACTAGTATACATGTATCAATTCAATTCTACTACTTATGTCAGATCCAACTCCTTCCTACATGTACATGTATGCTCAACATAATCTGCCTGAAATTATTTCCAAGAGCGTACAATTTTGTAGAAGAAAATAATCTTGTTAGAGATTGAAATGCAAAATGCACTACATGTACATGCAATAGATGCTTGATAATCTGAATCTAATCAAAGTCGGACCTACCAAGCTGATACATTACCCCAACCAATCTAGGTCAACAACAAATGTCAAACCTAAAAGTTTCATTAGACCATAAATAGAATATTCCCATTGCTGTACCCGCTTTGTCGAACTAAAGGAATAACATACCTGACTCTGAAAGAGAGAAAAGGGAAAATGGGGGCGAAAAGGAGAAGCTCATGAAATGTGTGTAGAGAACTAGAAAATGACCCCTACCACTTATTAGAAAGCAGAAAATCGGATAAACATATCAGCAAAACTTTATGAAAAATCAGAGGAACAGTATGAAAGTACTATTATATTTTTTCAAAGTTTAGATCACTAATGATACATGTAGGTTGTCTCACATTGATAATGCAGTCATTATCTGTGATGTTATTTGTAATACATGGATAACTCTTCCATTTGGTGTTTACAAAAAAAAAAAAAAAAAAAAAAAATCAAAATATCCTGTGTTTCCAATTCTAATAATAATAATCATTAAAGAAAACACTTTAAGTCTATGATCCATTGTACATGTCCTTACACATTTTGTTTTTAATCAGTCCAGCAGTAGAATGACTAAAATACACACTTTGAGTAACTTGAGTAAAAAATAAATGGGAGATTTTGGTATGTATCACATCACACATTATGACCAATGTGCCCCCAAAATAGAATTCCCATATCACTTGTGATTTCCATTTCCACTGATTCGTAACCTCAATTATTCATAGTTCAATTTTTCTGAAACCTTCAACTAATATCTTTTATCCCATTTTTCTGCTTAAATGCAAGCCACCTCTCTTTTAATTCCCTTTCAATAATAAATTAATGAAAAATAAAAGTGTTAAACACATCAACCAGATTAGCAATTACTCAGAACACTATTGGACGCAGGTGCAATACAACGCAAGATACTTTCTGCAATTTCCTTTACATGTTAGCCAATCAAAAGCCCCCTTGCAACTTCATGTTTGTTATATAAATTTTAAAACTCAATGCTGCTTGGCTAATTGTAGGATGACACTGACTACAAGTTGCATACAATCACAATTTTCATGGCAGTTACAATTCACAAGCTGCATGGGGGTCAGAATACATGATACATGTACCAACAGACTACAAGGAAAAATGAAGAAAAGAAAAAGAAAGAATATAAACCGTCTCATGATCTAGGAGACTAGTTGTTAGTATGACTCACAAAGTAAACCCAGACACATGATCAGAGGCACACAGGTAGAAATGAATTGTTAGACACATTTAACTTGTACTGGATTAGGCACTCTGGGGCATATACATGTAAGGCCTAAAAAAATAAGTTTATATTGCTCTTTCAGCTCAAAATTTCAGATGGTCAATTAGGTCGATTTAGGTTCTCCTGCCCATAAATAGCTAAAATTTTAAAGGTGATCCTAATTTTTCTGATTTTTGTGTTTATGATATCATCTGTACAGAGCCAGAAGGGCGTTAACTCTGTGTAAAGTATATCAGTTAATGCCCTTCTGGCTCCAAACAGATGATATAAACCTTTTTGGTAGGCCTAACAATAAAGAAAGTCCCACATATAAAGCAGATAAAAGCAATGGAGTGATGGGCAGTACTGTATGAGCCAGAATTTTTGCGAAGATGTTTTTGTGAATGACAGGGAATCGGTCATTTTCGTGAGCTGTTGTTTGGGTCCTGGGGGGCGTTTCGTCAAGTGTCTTGTCGGTGATTTTTACCAACAAATTTGCTCTCAGCCAATCAGATGCAAGGATTTCAGCAGCTTATAACAGTTATTGCAACTTGTCAGTGATGACAAGTTTTATGAAACAGGGCTCAGATTATTAACACAGGTTTAAAATGCAATACATGTTCGCACACATGCATCAATGCCAGCTCATTTACACTCATTGTGAAAGTCATAACCCTACAACAATTTGTGAAATTTATTTTTAACAAATTTCACCTGGAAGTCAAGCTAACGACCGCCTCTTCGCACGCACACTGCCCCACCACATGGCAGCTTCATCATCTATTAATACACCACCCCTCATCACGTTTAATGATATGATGCAACCACTGACAAAACCTAACACAAAACTTCCTCCTTTTCTTCCTCTACAAACACAGACGGATCCCCCCTCCTCCGTTCTCTCCCATCCCTTTGTTTGCAAGTCACAATGAATTATCATCTTCTATTTCCGTCCCCCTCATCTTCCCATATATTTGGAAGCGGGCCAGGGTGTTCGTGCAGTGTATTCTCTGATTCATATCTAAAGCCTCTCCTTTCAAGTTGGCATTTTGTGAAATCGGCGACGGAAACGCTGCATGGCTGTAAAAATCTCTTCGAATTAGAACGATGCCGCTTTGATGTAGAGAATGATAATTTCCCTAATGGATTTTAGAGAATGATCCTCCTGCCCACCCCCCCCCCCCCCCTCCAATGGATTAAATATCATCCATAGCAGGTGCAGAATTTTTTATAACAACATTGTCATTTCCCTCTATCTGTGTACACATAAAGGCCATATTAATTTTTGAGGGATAACTATACCCTTGATACATTTTTGATATCTGTGCCACAAAACTAATCATGTCATAAGTATATTCTCAGGCTCATGAAGAACATTGGAAAGTTTTGCAGGTCATATCAGCAGTATAGAAATACAAATGATCCTTTGTTCTTTAATCTAGGGAATTCTTTAAAAACCTTTCAACATTCAATATCAAACTCAAGAATAAAGACAGCCTTCCTATTTAATTGTATCAAATCAAAACACTTTCTACAAGTGTTTACTGAACTTCTTTCCATTTTTTATCTCCTTATTGTTCCCATATCTGTTCATAAAAACCAGTTATTTTGTAATAAATGTATTCAAATTCTAGGAAAGTTTACAGAAAACTCCCATTTTGACACAATGTACAATTGTTATGATCTGGAATAAATTTTGAATTCCAACTACCCTGAAAAGAAATTTGCAGGTTTAAAATTGTGTTTAGTCCCGAACATAAACAAATATGCCATGGTGATACATGTATGATGAATGCAACCACTGTGAAACAGTAGGATGATTACATTATAAAGTGACTAAGTGATTTATGATTTGATCAGTGGTATTAATAACTAAATCCTCATTTCTGACTTATTTCAAATACTACAAATGACAGTGCACTTCCCGTCTTCATTTCCTGTGCAAAGCTCATATCCTTATCAATTTTGATTGCAATCATTGTTTCTTAACTCTTTCTCTGCTATGAGGTTTACTAACAAATTATTGGACATGAATTTCCAAGTGCCAAATGTTCATTCTCTTGTTTTATAACTGACTTGGACATTAAAAACTTTCACATGGGAACAATACATGTACACATGTACCTTTTTGTGTTTTTGGACGAAAGAATAATTTTTTGCCCGTCAATACATCAAGTTTATCAATGAAATTCTGGAGCTGGATGGGTCAAAGCATTGTAATAACCTAACTGTGAAATAACACTACGATTGTTCATATGATGTGAGAGGCACAGTGCTAAATAGTGCATTCCTCAGTCCAAACTGTTTGAACAGTAATATGTCAATCAAGCTTGACCCACATTCATCAAATGCAAGAGGGGCCAAAGAGAAAGAGAAGGGTGTGTTCACATACAAGATAAAAATATAATTACTATGATGTTAAACCCAAAAGGTAATTATGGAAAAACCTGTTCTATTTGGGGCTCCCAGTTTACATGCTGTATCCCGTGATCTTGCAATTGATCCCAAAATATCTGGATAAATATAATGCCTCGAGTAGTCTTGGATACAGCAGCAAAACCTTTGATCAATGTGGCCTTCCAGTTTCTCCCCTCTTGTAGAGATGTTATGTACAGTCTTTTCACTATCCTATGGCAACAGTGTGCAGGATATTTTGTGTATTCAAGAGACAGGATCCTAGGACAGTTATCCCCAAGATGAGTACCACCATGGACAACTACCTCACTAAAACAACTACACCCTCATTCTCTCATTCCTTGAGGCTCAATACCCCTCTGGCTCTCAGCAGATGATGCCTTTGACGTGGCAGTTCTTACCTTGATCAACCTGGCCAATTCCCTTGTAGAGATGCTGCAAACCATCTTTTCACTATTCTAAAACTATAGCGTGTAAAACACTTTGTGTATGCATAAGATTAGATTTTTTAGGACATTTATCCCAAGATAGGACCTTATAGATGCTGTTCCCTCTAACCAGTACATTCTAGTAGAAGATATCTTTGCTGTGGCAGTTCTTACCTTAATCACCCTGGCCAAGCCAAAATCTGCCACCTTGCAGATGTTGTTCTCTCCAAGCAGTATATTCCTGCTTTATCTCTCAGTAAAAGTATAAAATCCACCACCCTTCTCGCTCTAAGCAGATGATATCTTTGAATCGGCAGTTCTTACCTTGATCACCCGGGCCAAGCCAAAATCTGCCACCTTGCAGATGTTGTTCTCTCCCACCAGTACATTCCTGGCGGCCAAGTCTCTGTGGATATAGTTCTGTGACTCCAGGTATGCCATGCCCGCCGCTACCTGGGCTGCCATGTCGATCAGTATCCTCAGCTGGAGGGAGTGGCCTTTAGCTGTGTGCAAAGATTAAAGAAATAATAATACTTGTGAAATATTTTTACTGCATCACCTATCTAAAAGGTACTACAACACATATTTTGGCAACAGATGTACCGTGGTCAATTTCCCACACTAACTGAATTCTTAACTTCAACCCAGGATATTCATCTTGTACAATGACATCATCTGTACTTACGAATATTACAAAAATCATAGCATTGTCAATGCAATATATGCAAAAAAATACACAATGAATGAAGAGGCTATTTTGATAATTTCAGTGAATTTTAAGGAATGTTTTAAATGGTGACATACATGTACATCATGAAGGGGTAATGTTTTGTTCCCAGTACAACTGTTTAGCCAACATCAATCATTACAGTTGATACGAAAATTAATTTTTCGGTGTCTTACAAAACACAAAAACAAAAAATCTCATGACAAAGGAATTGCAGGGCACAGCTCAATTATACCATTTTTAAACAAAAACACAACACAATATGTTTACTATCAATTTTACGAGGTGTTTTTACAGTCATATGAAGCACTATGATTATAACTCTAGTTCTTCTATTTCTATGACAATAATCTGTTACAAGTACAGTACATGACGTCGTACAATCTTCACTTCATAGAAAATTCAGGAATCTCTGCAAACTTTTCTGAGGCTTCACAAAATCCAAGCTAAAAAGTACTCCCTAATACATTTCACATATGAAACTTTGAAATGCTTTACTTCATCCTTGTGACTAAACCGCAAGTTTTTTCCCTTCAGAAGACTAAATCAAAGTATCATTAAAGCGATCAATGAATGCTTTCTCCCGAATTGCCAATGACTGCGTTACTACTGTACATGTAAGCTATGATGAAAAAGCACATCTAACATGCAAGAATTATAAGGGCTTCTTATTACTACCGATACTTCTGATCTTGATTTTTTTTTAAATGGCTATTGCCCAGGTCTACTTACTTGGATAAAATTCTTTTGATTAAGTGCGATGTACACATTTCCACAATCAAAATCAATTTTAAGTCAATGCTTGATGTGATATATTTGATAGAACAGACAAGTGTTGGTATTACACTGTACTTCAAAAGGAAAAAAAATGCTGTCATTTCTGCAAATCTACTGTGAAAAGGATCTCATAACCTTGATGTTCTCAATTCCTTTTGTTTTTGTCCTCATTGTCTTACGACTCGGTGAAATGTTTCCTTTGAAAATTCTTCTCTCTTTCATTCTGCTACACTATGACCCCAGACGGGATATGTCAACACTGTACTTGTGCTTGAGACAGGATATTGGTAATTCATTCAGCCTTATTGCAGATTGAAAGTAAGGGGTACTTTCTCACTGCTAAAAAAAAGAAATTGAGAACAGCAAGGTTATGAGTAGAGGTGTAGTAGTCTAGTGGATATGTCACCACCGGACTGTGGATCGCATGGTTTCCGGTTCGAGTCCTGCCGCAGCACTAATGTCCAATGGCAAGACATTAATCTACATTTGATACTCTCCACCCTGGTGGAGGAATTTATTCCTTGAATGCTTTCAGCGCCTTAGGGCAGCGGGGCTAAAGCCAGGGTAACAGTAGTACTTTGTAGGTGCCTTGAGCATCCCCTGGGATGGATACGTGCGCAATATAATGTTGCTATTATTACTATTATTATAAAATGTTATGTCTTGTTTATATTTCTTAATATGATTTTATATGTGTATGGTGTAAACTTTCGATTTTATACATCAAATAAATATTGCTTTGAATTGAATTGAATGGAGTAAGAATCAAAGAGATGCAGTGCTTCAAAAGTACTTTCATTTGCTACCACTTGAAGGTATCATTCAGCATTCAAATCAAGCCTCAGTGTGCAGGAAAATAATCCTGTGACATGCTGACAGACAAACTGTTTGTTATCTGTAAAACTAGTAAAGTTTTTGGCTATGGAACATTCGGGAATTGTAAATGATGTCATATTCATAACACAGCCAGAAACTTTCGTGAGTTGCTAAAACGTGAGTGTTATAACATGTATGATCAATTCATTTTGCAGTACAAAACATGATATGCGAATCAGGACGGTTTGAGAAATTTGTGAACGTTTCTTGCACGCAGAAGTTTCTGTTTTTACGGTACTGTGCTATAGACACTGTACAATTTGGAAAAGTCAACTTGAAGCATGCTCAGTAAGCCAACTAAAGTGAAAAGGAGTTAAATGACACAAAATTGTCTCAAGAACGATGGTCTGGGCAGCAAAATAACTAAGAAAACAAAGACACAAAGTGGAAATACAAAGTGAAATATCTCTCATGAAAATGACATTTTAGAAAAATTCAGCAGCATACAGGGTGTGTTTTCTACAATTCATCTAATACCAAACACTGGCTTTTTAAAATGCTGTTTCAGAGTGCCACAATGATTGTCTGTGGGAACATTGCTTTAAATGGAATAATCCACCAGACTGATCAGATTTAAGGAAGACATGTGTGGTTTTAGCGAAGATTATCGCGACAGGTTTTCTTTCTCCTGGTTTACTATAGTATTAGGTAATATTAGGTAAGTGAAAATGATACATGTATTTAGTGATACCTTTCTAAATAATAATTATTACTTGTAACCAAGACTTAAAATCATAATTTATAGTGTAATGCGGACTAGCATTCCAAGCGTATATCTCAGTTGACATTAAGAAGAATGTGAGGCAGAGCCAATAAGTACTATGAATATTACTTATTTTGTATTTCTCTATAGATCTACCCCATGAGTTCCTTAATTAAATCCTTGCTCCCTACTTCTCTGTGATGACTAGCTCATTATTCATACATGTTAGATGCTAAATCCTCGCTACAGTGAGTAATCCATTTTCTTCCCTTTCCCTTAGCATTTTTGAAATCAGATATTCCGATAAGGAGGAATAAAATTAGGAGGCAGATGAAGATGCTTCTCCCCCCTCCCTTCTTTTATCATCACATCTCCAGATCATTTGATGCTATTTCCTCGGCAACAGTAATCCATTTTCTTCCCTTTCAATTAGTGTATGTTTTAGTGGATAGGGAGAAATAAACCGGGAGGAAGGACGAGGATTCTTCTCTCCTCCTTTCATTGTTCAAGTGATTGATTAACTTTGTGAAAAATTGTAAAATCAGCTCAAATGCCAGTGAATTGTGTACAGTCCTCTAACTACATATATAATTAAGGATATGTGAAAGTATGAGAGAAAATGGAACCCGTTTACTATCCTAAAAAAGAGAAAATCGCGATCAATCGCTAGCGCAAGTCGCTCGGCTTCTTCGCTGCGTTGCAGTCACAAAAACCAAGCACCTGCGCTTGGCGATTACAGAGCGGGTTTCCAGCCCGTACGGTACTCTGTGATAGAGCGAGGTATACCAACCGTAAGAGTTCTTTAGGGTTCGGTGGTACTCTATCCCGACATCAATGTTCAATCGTAAATATCTTGATATATAAACGACCGATCAGCTTATAAAACTCAGGCGATTCCTGTCTGAGCTAAAGGTTTGCAATTATGATTACAGCATTAGCTGGAACAGTAATTTTTTTTTCAATCCTGGGCAAAGTTAATCAATGCCTTTAAAGATAAAGTTGCGTTCTGGTCATGCGATTACATTGTGAAAGAAACTGTCTCAAAGCAATTGGGGAAAGGTTGATCATGTCTGCAGAAGAATTAGGGTATATTGTGAGGTTTTGGAATCATCATAATGATTAGAAATTGACCCAATCTCGCTGAAAAGCACATGCACTGCACGCAGAAATGAGTATATGGGACTACATACACACGTGGCATGAAGTCTGACACTAACACTTCAGCTATTGCTTATATTTTGAATATGAGGGCGTTTGAAGAGCAGCCCTTTTCAGGGGACATTTGTACAATGATGTTCTTCCAACTGATATAAAAGGAATGAAAAAGCTCACAAATTATTTTCCACCTTAGAACCTAACCTTCTCTTTAAATGATATCGCTGCTGGGGCGACAAAACCTCAAGAATGTCAAATGTTCAGGAGAGCGAAAAAACATGGCAGCCAAAGCACTATAACCAATGGGATCACCTTTCTCTTGACATGCTGTGGTGGCTTCATTTTGGGGGGTAAGAGAGCTAGGATTTGGACAGGACATCACTTGATTATAAATTATCTGGAGATTAATACAAAAAAATGATTTTCACCAAAATTAGAGATACAAGGTTTTGTCACCCCAGCGACGATATGTCTCTGCATCATCGAATGCTAAATCTTCACTACAGTAATTAATTTCCTTTCCTTTTTGATTAGCATTTGTTATAGGGAATAATACAATAATACAATAAATATACTATTTAATTCATGAATGTATTTTCAACTCATTATTCTTACTTCTCGCATATCAATGCATATTCACGTACGTACTTTGTAATCGCATGTGCAGCCATCTGTAACTCTTTATCCTCATTCTTTCTTTTCTCTCTCTCTCTCTCTTTCCTTCTCTCTTCAGTCTCTATCCACCTTTCTCCCTTTCTTCTTCCTGTTCTGCATCACCAGGACCCCCCCCCCCCCCATTAGTAAGATTGTATTTAATTGTAAGGGCTCACAAGGCGTCAAGCTTCTGCTTATCTTGGAGTCCAAGTTCTGTTAGAAATAAGTTTCTGTGATCATACATGTAAACTGTATACTATGTACTTGTACTTCTATTCAGAACTGAATAAATGAATGAATGAATGAATGAATGAATGAAATTTGGAGAAAGGATGACTCTTCCTCTCCCTACATGTAGCTCCTTCTTTCATCATCAAATCTCAGGATCATTCCTGAAGCTGCCCCCTGCTCCATCCCCCGCTCCCCTCATCCTTCCTCCCGCATCCATTCCATCCTCCATCCTCCTGCATATCCATCCCATGACCAGCTCATTAATCATTGATGCGTTGCCCTGGTTTCTGTGATCACCGTCCTCCTGTTAATCACACAGGATTCGATTCCACTCCATTTCACCTCACCTATCCTCCTCCTCCCCGCCTGCCTCCATCATCCTAACTCTGAGTTCAGACTACAAAAATTCATTGTATACCCACAGATATGAACACCATACAGCTATACGATGAGTAATCAATATTTCAGAATCTGAATGTCTTATAATGAAACGTCATGTAACAAAATGTATAGCGAAACGGATCGTTTTGAAAGAAAACTAGATAGAGAATCAGCATCCCTTTGTAGTATGAACTTCGTCTAGTATGAAAAATATAGAACTGGGCGGGGTTTATCGTGTGTTCGTGCTGATATGACCAATCAGCTGTAATTTTGTATGCTCCAGTGCTGCCCATGATGTAGCATGACACTACACATATGGCGTCAGCTGATCTTCCCAAAACTAGTTTCTTTAAACGATGTTTCTTTATACGATACCCTTTTTCAAGTGCGTACACCCCTTTCGCTACACGACTTTCGTATAACTTTCCTTAGTCTGAACAGGCTATAAACCTGCATCACCAAACTGTCAGTTGCTTAATTCCCCTCAACGGTATGCATACATTACATATGTCCTTACATACCAACCTTGAGGCCAGAATGACTGTAAACATAACGAGGAGAAATTATTTACCAAGAGATGGAGATAGTGAGCGTTGGAAGAAGAGAGAGAGGGAGAGAGAGAGCAATTGTATGGGGCTGCCAAAATTGACTTGAGTGGAAAATTTTGCTATGCATAAATAGAAACAGGTGAAATGATACAACAATGACTCAAACATAGGAGGAAAAAAAATGTTAGGATAAAAGAATAGAAAGAAATACATGTATATGGTTATGAGATGAAAGAGGGAAAAAGAATTAAAAAATACAGAGGGGATAAAAGGGATACAATTTAAAACATGGAGGGGAAAGAGAAAAGAATAAAGAGGTAGGTTAAAGTAAAGATAAAAATGATGAACATTTTATTCCTGAGGAAAATACACAAATCATTACTAAAAACAGAGAAACAGGAAGAGAGAGAGAGATAGAGAGACAGACAGAGAGAGAAAGAGAGAAAAAGCACGATCGACAGAAAAACAGAAAGAAATGACATAGGAGAGAGCAGAGAAACAATAATTTCACCAAAAACACAGAGAGACAGGGACACAGCAAAACTGAATTAGGCAAGGAGCATCAGGGGAGAAGCCAAGCAACAATATATACTTACGACTCTGAAGATATTCTAATAGCGATCCATTGATCATGAGTTCTGTGACGATGTAAATAGGTTGGTCTCTGGTACAGACAGCATACAGCTGAATCAGCTTGGGATGTCGTAATTTCTTCATGATCTGCGCTTCTTTCAGGAAGTCATCAGTGTTCATCGTATCTGCAAAACGTGGTTGAAAAACAGAAACGAAAATTTTACATAATTTGTTGCGTTCATTTTGCATCTCTTTACAAAGAACGATTCATGTGTTCATGAATACAATTAAAGATAAGTAATAAAGCAAGACAACTGTAAATAAAAACAGAGAATACATGGAAATTGAGTACACTGTGATCAAAAGAGATAATCAAATTCAGAATCAAACAGTTTGGCTGAAAATAGCGATTCTAATAACATAATAATTCTCTGCCTTGTAGAAGGAAACCCTTCATCAATATTGCCCTACTTTGACAAAAAGAAGGAATTGACATGTATGAAGTGTTTTGAAATTGAAGTAGAGACTACAGACAATACCGTATATTGTATTTCCAGTTACAATTGGAAGTATGCACCAGCAGCTTGGATAGACCTCTGTGTCCTTTTTTATCAAAAAGAGAAATGTGTGCAATTTGCTTTTAGTAATTTTGTGCATATTCTCAAAATCTTATCAATTTCATATTTTATAAAAGTGACTTTCTTTTTAGTGGAATAATGATCCCAGTATTATTGGGATGATTTTAAAGAAATCAAATAATATTTTAGAATGTTATATCACTCTCAACTTCCCTGTAAAATCAGGTTCACTGGGGATACTGGTCACTTTTGTAGTACTCAATAACACTGCTGCTATTATAATTTAGTAGACCGAACAAAAAATTGATTAGATAACCAAAACATATCTCGTTAACCCTTTCAAGACAATTGACCACATTTTGTGGTTTGGCTCAACAACTTTTGATTCAGAGCTCTAAAAAATATACCAGATGCATGAGTAGCAAGAGCAAAATTTTCTACACACATTGTTTCCATTTTTGTTGCATGAACATATTGCGTTTGATGTCAGGAATTTTAAAAAGGAGAATAAGTTTTAAAATCCTTAAATTGGCAATACATTGAGAGGTTCAAAATCATTGTTTTTTATCAAAATTGGCAACTTTTTCAACTTACCGACAATCTTTTTTAACCATGTATATTGTTTTCAAAGACATTACACCTTATTAGAATCTTGTAGCATTAAAAGAAAAATAACATTGTTGCCAATTTGAAGAACAAAATGTGATCAATTTAGCCCTTAAATAATTCCTGTCCTGAAAGGGTTAACAGGTGGAAGTGTCAAATTGCTTTGTGCATGTTACTCTATTGCCCCCCCCCCCCTCTCTCTCTCTCTTTCTCTCTTTCTCTCTCTCCTTTCCCCCATATAATCAAGTAAGATAATATAACCCAATTAAGTTATTTGTCACAATTTCTGGTGCTAGGAATTGTCGTTAGCAGGTGCCACACCCATTCTAAACAGGGGATTTCCCTTTGAGGTAATTCGCAACGGTCATGTCAGTTCACCAAGAGTCTATACCCCACCAACACAAAGGAAATGTGCATGCCAACTGAATCCATAATCAGATAAGGTAGTCTACATGAGTAAACTTTGGACCTATTGGAGCTATTGAATGTTGTTGAATAACATTGTTATTCAACAAAATCTGAGAACAGGACAATGCTTGGATTTGTTTGGAGAAAAGCAAATATGTAAACTCAATTTACTCACGTACCCAGTCTGCATTGGTTTCTATTTCATAGAAATATAAGACATGGCAAAATCTGTATTTGCATAAGGCATCATTCACTTCCGTCCTCAAGAGCAAATCTATTTCAACACGCCCCCTCTAGAGATTAAACAGAATATTCCCATAACATCCGACTGAAATATATTTCATTCAAAAATTAAGAATAATTTGGAGGTAATGAATAATTTGTATGAAATGGAAGGGAAGATACATCATCATAAGTGAATATTGAATATTTTATTTATTAAGATTATATTTTAAAAAGGCAAATACATAGCGTTTGTGGTAACATACTAACATACTCTCTAAAAGAATTTGAGTGAGTACTGACATGAATCACCAGGGGAGTGAAAATATAGTGAAATATAGTGAAAATAAAGTGAAAATTCCCTCTTATTTTTCGAAATCACTCTATAATAAATCAAAATTCACTCCTAAACAAGTGATCACCAGTGTGACTCCCGACGGAGAAAATATAGTGAAAATAAGGTGAAAATATAGTGAAAATAAGGTGAAAATTCACTCTTATTTTTCGAAATCACTCTATAATAAATCAAAATTCACTCCAAAACAAGTGATCACCAGTGTGACTCCCAACGGAGAAAATATAATGAAAATAAGGTGAAAATTCACTCTTATTTTAAAAAATCATTCTAAAATAAATCAAGTTCACTCTTAAACAAGTGATCACCACCTCACATGACTCCCAAGGGAGTGGAAAAAGAGTGAAAATTCACTCTCCTTTTTTTGAGAATATACAGTCAGTGAAAGACTTCTCATACCTAGAGCTCTTTGTTTCCAGCAGTATCCTCATGTTAGCCTATTACATATTTCCTTTCCATTACAGATAATTAAAGTTCAAGTGTTCAAGTATGCATAAAGACGGCCGCAGGTTCACCCATGGATGTAATGAATTTCCCACTCTATCAGTACACATACCATACATGTTTGTGTATTAAAGTCAACATAATAACGTTTACTGTAAATGAAACATGCATGTAACTTGAAACTTCTCAAACCCAAGATTGAATTTCGGTTTACTTTTATCATTAACCTATAATATGCCAACTGGTTTAATAGGCACTCCGAAAAAGCTTTTGATCACACATGTCACGTACATATTTTCAGTTCAAATTTTCATATTTTGCTTTCTCACAAATTAAGGCAGGAGTGATGCTGCAGGAGTGATCTCCATGTAGCAAAACTACCTTTTTAAAATTAAGGATACTAGCAGAGGAAAATACATATTTGGCTGATTTCTGCTGACAGAATATTTGATAGTTCACCATCCTACCAAAACAAGTACTATGAACGGAAGTAAAAATATTACACTTTTCACTTTGAAGGAGAATGCTGTTACAGTGACTAGAAACACAGAATAACTTACATTATGCATACTGAAGATACAATAGCGAGCTTACGATTTCAGGACGGGAGCCTTTGAAGACCGGAAGTCGAGCGAAAAATTTATGTGCGCGTGAGCGACTCGGAGTATCTCTCCGTCCTGTTTGATTTCAGGACGGTTCTCGGGCGAAATAGCGTCCGGTCTAAAGTGGGGACGGGAAGCCGAACACTGCAGTGCGTCGCCGTCCACTTTTTCGTAACTTGATTGAAAACAAGACGGGGAGAGTGCGAGGACCGTCACAGTCGGTTAACTCTCCCTCGTCCTGTTGCTCTTCCGTCCCATTTCGTAAGCTCCCTATTGAGATATTAAAGAGAACGTTGAGTTCTGGGAAAGGTGAAAAATAATTTGTAAGCTTTCTCAATCCTTTTATGTCAGTTTGGAAGAACATCATACATGTAGTAGCAGCGTCCCATGAAAAGGATTGATCTTCAAATGCCCTCATATCAAAAATATGACAAGAAATAGTATAAGTGTTCGGGCCAAACATTCATTCCATATTTGTGTGCAGTCCGGTATACCCGTTTCGGTGTGCGGTGCATGTGCTTTTCAGCAAGACTGGGCCCATTTCTGATCATTTTGATGATTCCAAAACCTCACAGTATAAACCAATTCTTATGTAGACATGATCAATCTTTCCTAATTACTTTGAAACTGTTTTTTTTTTTTCACAATGTAATCGCAAGACCAGAACTCAACTTTATCTTTATACAGGCCTACATGTACTCTTATATTAAAGTGTACCAACCACCTGAAAAAAGAATTTGTATACCGTTAGGAAGTATAAAATAAACCTCAAAGAACTTTATCTGAAATTCTATAGGTCAACAGTTTAGGAGTATGAAGGAAATAGGTACGGGTGCGTTGAGTAGTCTACTCACGAGTCGCTTTTATGCTTAAAGTATAATTAAACTTGTAATATCTCTTTACAGAAGTGATATTCGAAGCCCATATTTGGAATATAGTAGAATGACCATGGAACCTCTAACATACAGAGTAAAATATTTTTTGGTGATTGGTACCCTTTAACTTATAAGAAAGTCACATGTAGCTCAATTAAAGGTCATTGTGTTACCTCATGTATGATCTGTGATAAGTGAAGTGAGGACAGTAAGAGGATGTATGAGGGGATGTGTGCCGTCAGAGTACTTCTCACTATGATGACAAAACAGATCTTTTGTTCAAATGTTCATGACTTTTAGGTTGCAGCCAGCCAGACGTTAATAACCACAGGAGTCTCAACTTGCCAAACGAAAACAAAGCAGGGGCCCTTTTTATTTTTTCAAGCAATACATTTTGATTTACCGCAAATAATACATGTAACCCCAAGTTCAGAAAGAGCGCTTGGTAAATATTTGCATCCTGGAGTTGGTAGAAAAAAAAAGGACCTCTCATTTTAACCCTGTCACCGCCACAAAGGCGGCAAAGTACATGTAGGCAGACATTGTATGAGCAGATAGAAGGGCATAAACTTGTACTGTCTATAAACAGTGACAGAGTAACAGGCTGGTAATAGGATTGTTAAATACTACTGTATAGTCACAGGGGCATATTCATTCTGGATTTTGTAAGGGGGGGGGGGGGAGGACACACAATTCAGAAAATCTTCTGACAAGAGAAAAAGAAAGGTTAGTAGGATTTCCTGTTGCTTTACTGCTTTTCCCATGTCCTCCTAAATTTTCTGATGAGCAAGCAAGCAAGCAAGAAGAAAAAAATAAGTTCATCAAAAATTTCAGGGAGCGGGTGGGGCAAGCACATTTATGGGCTTGTGTAGTTTAGTTATGTGTGTATGTCACTTGGATTTCAAGGGGGGTGGGGATGAGCAGCCTATGCCCCCATGAAGGAGACAGAATACAGAATAACCTGAACATTTACTAGTTTAATAACACACTCTACCCCACTGATCCCCCCCCCCCAAAAAAAAAAGTCAGCGGGGGCTCTTTGATGCACAACATTTCAAGGAATACATTAAATATCCCTGAGTTGGCTAATCACGAACCACATTGTGTAAAAGCTCTATTGAGCCAGAGAGTCATCAACCTGAATACTATATAGTCTGAGCCTGTAAACAACAAAACAGCACCAAACCATTTTCAGGCATGACTTCACGCTTTCATTGCTCTCTCTCTATATTCTTTCCACTTTCAAGGAAACAGTGGGAGAAAAAAGCGTGTGGGAAAATAAAACAAAACATCTTCTCTTGTTGTATGTCAATGTACTATTCTACACATGTACAAAGCAATTGCAATCAGAAGACAACACCTTATTTCAAATGAACCTGGATGTACTGTGTACAGTACCACCTTATATTGAAAATTCTCTTCTGTGATCTCATTTCTGTCTTTCTATAGTTTTGCATGGAGCACGTATGGGGAGAGCCTGTCCTCTTAAAGGGAAATCCAACCTTTATAGCAAGTTGCTTTGAAAGAAAGAGGAAAAATCAGAGAAGCAGATTGGTGAAAGTTTGAACGAAATCGGACAAGCAATAAGAAAGTTATGAATTTTTGAAAGTTGTAATCACTATGCATATGGGAATTTCAAATTGGCCGAATAGGTAATGTCACTGTGATGTAGCTGTGGACAACTCCCCCATCCGCTCTAACACACAAAATGACTAAAATGTCACTTTTTTCCAAAATGCATTACTCAGTAGGATCTTTTCGTTCATGAGGACCTATAACAATATGCTATCTCCAATATATTTTGAGTACTGCCCTGAGAGTAAAAGCGCCTCAAAGAAAACCGCAAATTAATGATATTTTTGTGCACGACAAATGGGAGAGTTGTCCACAAAAATGTCACAATTGACTCATCAAATTGCCAATTTGAGATTCACATAGATGTAGTGATCTCATTTTTCAAACATCCATTAAACTTTCTTAGTCCTTGTCCGATTTCTTTCAAACTTTCGCCATCCTGCTTTTCTTATTTTTCTGCTTTCACACAAATCATCTTATTATCAAGGTTGGATTGCCCATTAAAGGTGACAGAATTTATTTCTATAAAATTATGAAAATTATGAAAAGTACAGTGATCATTAAAGACAATTTGTTTCTCTTATGTCTCCTATTGTCTAGCAAAGGCACAAATATGTTACAGACAAGCATAATTTTCTTCTTTGCCAAAGCTCTTAAATGTTGAAGAGATTTTTCTTTCAAAATGTGTTTAAAGATTTTTGTGAAGGACTCATAAAGGAAACAAATCTGAGCTTTCTAATGAGGAACAAAGTATATAATATCGCAGCAATGAAATATGAGGATTACAACAGATGAAATACTCTTTTACCTCAAACTGAGTTACAGATTTGAGTTTATACAGATTACAGATGAGTAATAGAATAACTTGCTAGCCCCATATCCGTGTATTTTAGCTTGCGTGTTCCTGCAAGATTTGACAATTTACTTACAATTAAATCCCAACAAAATGATTTTTTTTTAGGCCAAGGCATTTCCCTTTTTCTTCCATTCATTCAGAATTTTTGGCAAAAAATTTCTCTGGGAATGGAATTTTGCTACAAGCGTTTGACATTTCCCTTTAACATTTTCTCATCCACACCAAATGCCATTAATATTCTCTCTTCACTCCCTTGGCCTGTGGGTTTGATGGAGACACTAATATGGGTAGGATTTAGGATAATGCATTCATTTGGTAATGATGTTCATCTATATCCCTGGTGCCACAATTCATTGCAAAACTCAGGCACAAATGCAAGCCCATGTAGTCTCGCGAATCATACCACTTCCTACATCAGGTTGATTTTTATCACTTGCTGCTTTTGAAACTATTGAAATGGTCCCAAATCAAGATCAAAAGAATGTTAATACTCCCCAATCTTCCGAATACAAGCAGCTATCTTTTATCTGTACTGACTATGCGAACTTACATACTGTATATCCCAATTGTATCAATTAACATAGCACTTGCGTCATTGCTTCTCTCTACCGAGGTACAATGTATATTAAGTAGGTACTTAATTGGAGGGGTTATATGACATTTTGCTCCTGCGACAATTGCTCTGGTCTAACTCTGCCATGTTAATCCTAAACCTAAACCTAACCCTAAACCTAAACCTAACCCTAACCCTAATCCTAATCTTTTCATTGTCCTTAACAAAAAAAACAAATCATGAACTTGACCTTAACCTTTGACCTTTCGAGATATGGACGGTGGAGAAAATGTCGCAGGAGCATATGTCGTGTCACCACTTGGAGGATGTTATTGGGTTTGGATTGATATAAAATCTCAATCTTATAGTAAAAAATTATAAAAATAAGAAAAAATATAAACATCTGAGAAAATAATAAAACAAAACAATCCTGTTTTTTATTTCACACTATTCCAAATGTAAACTTATCTATTTGAATTACATTTCTAAGAATGGAAGTCTTGCTGGCTGCTTAATTAGAAAACAATTCATTTCTAAGTAATAATTTCATCCTAATTTACATAAAATGAAGTATCCATTTCATTACTTTCATTTCAATAACGAATCTTTCCTCATAATTTGAAGGAAGAATACAATAGTAATTCTTTCGTCACAATTTGCATAAAATGGAGAGTCTTCTGATTCTTCACGGGGACAATAAAATGCCAAGAAGTCTGGTTGTATGGAGTCAAGTTGGTGCCATGCATTCATATTATGATGGTGCTCACATACATCAGATGGAGCCAGTGTTTATCACAAGATTCAATCATGACTCTAATGCCTAGTCTGACAGTTGAGACACTACTTGCCTATAGTATGAGTTTCCACCATGACAGAGTATGGTTCTATGTAGTTCTGTAGCACTGGCCTGGTTTAGCTTGTTAAGTTCTAAAAATCCTCAACAGATTCTGAACTGGTCCGGTAAATCGTTAAGGAACACAGTTAAATGTATTATCAAAATTTGGACACCGATAACATAACTCTCTGTTCTTTTCTCTGGAGGGCTTTGGAAGACATATATATACACTCAGCTCTCGGCAGACATGTACATGTACATAATGTATACACACAAATATATCAGAAAAGTACACTTTTTGAGTGGTAAAGATGACAACAAAAAGTGAGTTGTTTTTTTTTACAACACTTTTCTACTGGACCTCTGTTACCGAATTGACCCGATTTGACTTTTAGTCTGGTTCTTGTCTCTACTGGCTCCTTCAGTCCTGCAAGTTTGAGACCAGTTCTGGTTGTGAGCTACAGCACAAGTTCTATGACACATGTGCTCTGGCAAAGATATGCTTTGTCATCAATATCCTTCACTATTCCCAACGTCAACCCTGCACCAAACACAAAGGGACCAAACACTATTCCTAACCCTAACCCTAGCAATCTTTCTTCCCGCAGCAATAAACCTACATAATGTAGGTCCATGCCGTAATGTTATGGATTATTTTTCACTACACAATTTCAAGAAAAATGTCAACAGCTAAATAAAGACAAGGTAACTTTACAAGGAACCATTGCAAATGCTTTCAATCAACTTAATTCATTGTACATTTCGTACCACAATTTTTATATATATGTGTAGTTTTACAATACTGGGTACTGAAAGTGTGACATTATACATAAAAATTAATTCCAATATAAAAACATTTTCACACATTTAAATGCAAAATCAACCATAAATCCTTGGTAAGTGCATTACTTGTGCTTAACTCAAAAGTCGGAAATAGTCTGTAAAGTTTGAACTTTACTCCTTGTTAAGCATGCATTCCTATGGATATTTGTATGCATGGTGTGTGGTGTCCACAGTATGAACGTTACATGAAATTTTAGATATCGTTTTTTTTCTTGAGGTAAGGTGAGCTAAATGCCTTTTTTGTGTATATTTAATCACACATAGGTATAAGCTTCTTGAAAATAAGGGTGGACACCAAACATTAACTTAGCTGCTGTATCTTCCTACTTATCTTTTTTCATTTCTTTTTTCATGTTTTGTACTTAGTTTAGGTTAATACCAATACACAACATTTAGCAGAATGCAGCTACATATACTGATGTAACTATGGCTACTACAAAATCCATATAAACGCGTGTGATGACGTGGACACCAAAAATATTGAATGAATTAGCAGGCAGCAGCTTTTACAGATTCGTAATATTTAAGTAGCATTCTTGTTAATATACTTTTATTATTTATAGAGTCCTTCAAACTGGAAAAGTTTCATTCATCCTGGGTATTTCTTTGGTTCTCATTTACCACTGTGTGTAACATTTGTTACTCTAATATAGGGTGGACACCAAGAGTAACAAACGTTTATGTTTTAAAAACTGGTTATTTTTGGCATTTGATGCCATTTTAAATAATTGTGTTTGTATCTAATGTTTAATGTGGACCTTTGCAAGGAAAAAGAATTGAAAAAATGTTGAGTATTGTTTAAAATATGAACAAAAATTATATACTCATTCATTGTATGCACTTAGAGCATGTCACACTTTGGTGTCCTCATATGGGGTATTTTGAGAGAAAAAAAATTGCAAAATCTGGAAACCTGTTTCATTTATGACCCGATGTTATCTTTACTATCTCCAGTATGTGTAAGTTAGATTTCCTGAAAAAATTAGCAAGATACTTAAAGAGACAGTGGAAATATCACCATTTTAATTTTCTAAGCCAAAATCTCTCCAGTATTGTAAAAATACACATACTGTATGCATATTGATAAGCAATGACATAGGCCATGATCACAATTTTCCTTAAGTTGATTGGTAATACATGTAGTAATGATATTTTAACCATATGCATTCATCAGTTTTATCATTTTAATATATATAAATTTGAAATTGCTATACATTTCTCAGTGTTAACCTTTGTATCCATGTCATGAAATGTGAATTACATTGTGAGAAATTATGGTAAACACAAACAGCACTGCTATGTGTACGTAATGGCTGCATACCATTTTTAAATCAAACTATTATTGATGATCGACATTCAATATATGCATTTGAAATGCACTCTTGCACTACGAGATACAGCATTGCTGAAATCTAAGACTACTGACCCTACCATAGCTGGAGGGGTCACAAAGCCATCAATCTGGCCTCTCGCTTATGTCTTATTATTGCTCTCAATCATATTTCATTTCATAACTGAGTGGCACCATGGTACAACGATACTTCATTATCATATCTACAACATATACATCATATGCTGGAGACAGAAGGGCGTTAACTCATACACTTTCGCATACAGTTAACCCTTTTGAGACAATTGACCACATTTTTTGCTTTGGCTCAATAACTTTTGATTCAAAGCCCTAAAAAATATACCAGATGCATCAGTAGAAAAAGCAAAAATTTCTGCATACACTGTGTCCATTTTTGTTGCATGACCATATTGCATTTGATGCAATGAATTTTAAAAAGGAGAATAAGCTTTGAAATCCTTAAATTGGCAACATGTTGAGAGGTTTAAAATCATTGTTTTTAATCAAAATTGGTAATTTCTTCAACTTTCTGTCAAAGTTCCTAACCATGTATGTTGTTTTCAAAGATATTACATTTAATTAGAACCATGTAGCATTAAAAGAAAAATATTATTGTTGCCAGTTTGAAAAACAAAATGTGATTTAATTTAGCCCTTAAATAATTCCTGTCCTGAATGGGTTAATGGATAAATTTATCACATTTTGTTCTCCAAATTGGCAACAACAATATTTTTCTTTTAGCGCTACATAGTTCTACTAAGTTTTAATGTCTTTGAAAACAATATACATGGTTAGGAACTGTTGAAAAATTGAAAATATTGCCAATTTTTATAAAAAGCAATGGTTTTGAAACTCTCCATTTGCTGCCAATTGAAGGATTTTAAAGTTTATTCTTGTTTTTAAAGTTCCTGGCATCAAACGCAATATGGTCATGCAACAAAAATGGACATAATGTTTGCAGAATTTTTTTCCCTTTTTACTGATGCATCTGGTATATTTTTTAGAGCTCTGAATCAAAAGTTATTGAGCCAAACCACAAACTGTGGCCAAGTGTCTTGAAAGGGTTAACTCATACATTGTATATACTTTTGCATGCTGTTAACGCCCTTCAGTTCCCAGTACATGAATTATGGCAGTATTCATTTCGATGTCTGTCTGATTTATAATACCTTGTTTTTGTATTTCCACTGGAATGCACGATGGTTGTTTTTATTGTTCTGTCTTGTTTTTTCCCCTCACTTCTCCATCATTCTGTATAACTCAAAACTTCCACGTGCATGAAACCTCTGCGAATTTCATAAATGGTTCATAATCCTGAAAGTTTCATGTTGCACAATTTTTCAATTGCAACTGACAGAACACTGAAATTTTGTGACTTGAAACAGTATTCCCCTGAAAATGGCCTCTGTTTATAATTCGCAAAATTGTTATGTTACAAAAGTTTGTTATGTTACAGTACACGCCCATGTACATGAAGATGTGTATTCTTGTAATGCACTTACTTTCGGGAGCTCGGAATCAGAGGTAGAAAATAATAACTTATTAACTTCATTTAAAAACGAGAAAAAAAGAAGAATATTCAGCAGTATATTCAATTTCTCCCTCATATCCCTCAGAGGGGATGTATTTTTATCTTCACATCCATTAGTTGATGGCCTCCCTATTGACACACCCACTCAAAGATCATATTTCTTCATTAAATAATACTTCATCATTCCCTGACAGCCCTTATGTATTGTATAACTATTCCTATCCATTTTTCATATTTTTTCTTTATTTCCTTTCTTTCTTTCTCCTTCTTTTCTGCATTTTCTTCTTCTCTTTCATCTTTTATTCCATCCTTCTTCCCCTCTTCTTCGACATTAACACACCCACTACAAGATCATATTTCTTCATTAAATATACTTCACTGTTCTCTTTGCTGACAGGCATTGTAAATGTATACTGCCTTCTCTTCCTATTTCTTCATAATTATTCTAAACTTCTTCTTCTTCTCCTTCTCCTTCTTCATCTTGTTCTTCTTCCTTCCTTTCTTCTTCTTCTTCTTCTTCTTCTTCTTCTTCTTCTTCTTCTTCTTCTTCTTCTTCTTCTTCTTCTTCTTCTTCTTCTTCTTCTTCTTCTTCTTCTTCTTCTTCTTCTTCTTCTTCTTCTTCTTCTTCTTCTTCTTCTTCTTCCTCCTCCTCCTCCTCCTCCTCCTCCTCCTCCTCCTCCTCCTCCTCCTTCTTTATTCTTCTTTTTCTCCTTCTTCTTTATTCTTCTTTTTCTCCTTCTTTATTCTTCTTTTTCTCCTTCTCCTCCTCCTCCTTCTTCTCCTCCTTCTCCTTCTTCTTCTTCTTCTTTTTCTTTTCCTCCTCCTCCTCCTTCTCCTTCTCTTCCTCCTTCTTTTTCTTTTTTCCTTCTTCTTCATGGATACTACACTTCCTGTTCTTTTTATAATATTCGTCTGAATACATACATCAAATTACAGTGTCTTCCTATTCATTAAGTTCTTTTTGCTCTTAATATGTTCTATTCATTTTCTTCCTGTTCACAATCACGACCTTTATTTGATCGTTAATCCTCTATTAAATTCAAAGCGATGCACTTAAATAACTTGGGTTTCATTTTATTTCTTTCCTCATTGCTATTAAACACACTTTGCGGGTATGTGAGACCTGTCCCTCAGCAAACAAGTCCTCATTTTCAATGCCCCATTGCAAAAACACCACACCACTGAGGGAAGGTTAATGACTGTCATAATTTGTTGTGAAGACTGATGACAACTATATACAAATCATCACTTCATTCTCTGTCACATTCATACATGTACATGTATCTCCACACAATGCATATTACTGCCAAGAGTCAGAAGGTCAGTAATTCTATGTAAAATGATGAATTAAGGCCCTTCTGGCACTCAACACATGATGTATCATCTCACACAAGTTCAAACTCAACAATACTTCTGTGTTTCTCTTGGATCATTACGTAAATACAAAAGATAGCATAAAAGTATGGCGTATGTATCATTTTGTGAGACGAATCCTTGAAAGCTCATCTACAAATACATGCACATATACTACACTGTACCAAAATAGCTTAAAAATTACAATTTAAGCTCCTGATGTTTCAAACTGTAGATCTTGAAACGAAACTGCAAAGTTTCAAAACGACATTGCATATCGTATCATTCAGTGAAAAACTTTTACAAAATATTTTGTACACGTTCTATCAAAATTTTGCCAAATGCTGGATTTCATATTAAAGCTTGCCATAAATGTAGTCAGTGAGGCACGCTATTTAGATTCAATTATTTCCATGCCTTTTTCCCCCTTTATTTTCATTTATCTTTTGATGTCTTTTGAGTAGCCAACTAGAACAGCTGAATGTCTTGGAGAACCTGCGTCTCAAGATATATCACACCGTAGCCCCAACGGCCTCCAAAGCTATAGGACACAGATACCGGTAAATAGATCTAGACAGATCTAGACAGATCTAGACAGATTTTCATATTCCCAAATTTATGCTGGAACTGTATGCGGGGGGCTTTGTTATGTTTCTATTGCTGGAACTTGTTGCTAAGGAGAGAACAATGCATTCATATACTTTTTGTCTCTGATCGTAAAGGAGATCGATATCCAATGAACGTGAAAGCAGCATGGCTACCAGACCGAATAACAATCTGCATACCTTTCTAATAAAAAGAAATTAACAAAACAGTGAAAGAACTTGATGAAGAATCAGGGTCGACTTGTCACGTAAATAATAAATATATGAGAACAGTAAACAGCTACTAGTATGCTATTCTCCCACAAACAAGTTTCTCTACAGAATATCATATGAATGATACACAGGTCTATTAGTATCTCATAGTCCTTTTTATCATACAGGGTGTATGTTTATTGTAAAAAATACTTTTTTGTTCACAGGGGCTCTCTTTGGCTTTGGTGTTGAAAAAGTGTGATTTTCTCACGGTGATTTTTACGTTTTCTAATTTTTTATTTATTTCTACCAGAGCTCTTTTGTAGCTTTCCATAGCTAACTTGCTCACCGCTCCTGTGTATTTGTTTTTGCTGGTTATGGTAGAACACAATCGCCCTCTCGTGAAATGGGTATAAAAAAAATATACAGTAACACAGACAAGTACATGAGCTTCATTTCATGTTGTTTATAATATCACATTTACTTCCATACTGAATATAAACTAACAGCACTGACCTGAAATATTTGACCTTTCCAGATCTCTTTGCATCATTTTTTTTTTTTTGGGGGGGGGGGGGGGATGAGACAGTGATGGATGACTTTTCATGCAAGCCTGGTTCCCTTTGAGTTTCTAACCTTTCCAAAAACACAAAAGAGCCAATTGGCTTACGTGTACACATGTACCTTGCCAAGTTTACATGGTAAATTGGTAACATTATAGAGGCTGCCAGGATATGTTTCATTTGGGAATGTATTTTTGAAAATGGAGCGGGTCAGATAGCCTTAATAGGGAACCTTCCATCGCACACCAAGCCAGCAGTTGCCAAAAGTATCATTTGGAAAGTGTCTTAAAGTTCATAACGAGTAGACCTGTTTCATCGCGTATTCACACAATTAAATGCAAAGAGATCTGTGTAATTGGGTAAAGTAACATTGAATCCTAGTTTCTTGCCCAGAGGAGGAGTTTCATGATATTTGATATTTGGATATTTTTCTTGCACACACTAATCCTAAGCCAACTTCGACCGAAACATTAATTTAATCTCATGCACTACAAAATAATGCACTACAGAGATGCACATCAAGTTGAAAATGGCTGTACTATATTATTTCTGTTTCTTTTATTGCCTATATTTCCTCACTTTTTAAATTTATTTCATGTCCAATGAAAATTAATTATTAACTAAAAAACAAGCAAAATAAGGCAGACTTTTAAAAAAGCTATTGGGAGGGACCCCCCCCCCCCCATACATACAGAAGCCAGCACATTGTTTACTATGCTACTTTTGTATACCTGCTGTGCTCTGTAAACTGAAAATTGAGAATGATCCTATATGTTTGGATTTTGAATCAATAAATGAATTTGAATTTGAATTCATTGCACAGCATTTTGGCTAAACACCTCTGACATACATGTACATGTATACATATTTGCTAGAATTCATTCTGTAGTCCATGTACATGTACATGTACATTTAGGTGAAGAAAATCCTTATACATGTAAGTGCAAGTGTTTTGGGGTAACAAAACACCTACGTAAAAGGATGTGCAGTAATTCAGTGCACTTGGGGATTGGCCAAGCACCTACTCCGCTCTCGAACAACTTACATGCAACGATCAAAATCGTGTAATAACTTTCAACGAAATACAGGTCATCCTCAAACAAAGTCAAGAGAATTTTGTTCTTGCACATGGACATGCTATCTTCTCTATACATCGCAAAAAGAACGTGAGAGTATTGAATTTATTTTTGTCCATTTAATAATGGCATTATTTATTTCCTAAAAATAGTGAAAAATGAAGCTAAAAATAGACAACTGATTACAGACTGCCTTGAACTGGGGTACTGGACCATATACTGTACATGTAGCTCTTAATTATAAACTTTTTGGTCAGTCAACAGATAGAGGAGGCATACAATCTGATCTGACCCTTTGCTCTATCTATAGAATGGATCAAAATATCATGCTGATTTGTGCATAATTCTGATCATGGGTACCTCCATGTAAAATGCTGCAGAAGTGCTAAAAATTCAAGTTTCCTATATGAATTTTCTTTCATTGTCATATCGCACCCGACACATCAAAGGATACATTCGCTAATTTTTTCCGACCTCAACCATCACCAGTAGATTTTTTTGAAATCAAAATGTATTTTTCCTATTGCAATTACTACATTGTAGTGTTTGCTTCAGTTTCATAACTGGTTGGATACCAAAAATAATCAGTGAAAATTATTTTGTGAGAAAAAGAACATGCTAAAAAGTACTTTCATGGAACATTTAATTGATTATTCAAGTAATTAAAATTGATCACAAATGGCATGATATGACTGTTATATTAATCTAGGGTTACAATTTCAATCACTGTACTGTAGGACACTAAGTTATGCATTTTTTTGTGGCCAGGTCAGAAAATCATGGCTGAAAATTATTTCATCAAAGTAACTATTCAAACACCAATTCCCATTACTTTTTTTCATAATTTTAATGTCATTTAATGATGTTATTAAAAACTTATTATATGCCAACTACATGTACAAAGAAAACAAAAGTCTCCTTTTTTGCGTGTAACAATCAGTTCATCAAAAACACCCATTAAATGCATTTTAAAAAAATATTACAAATTTGAAAAGCAGCAAATATCTCATTTCAGTTGGCTTCAGGCTCTCTTCTGTTTTGCCTTTGAAATAAAAAGCAGTTTATTTGTTCTAGAAGGGTACATGTACATGCTGATGCCTTGGGGTACCCACTAGTGATATTATGCACATTTACATGTAGTTTCTTAACTACTCAGTTCATGTATTTTACTGAAATCAATTTCTATGTAGACAAGTATCCGAAATTGTCATGGCAATAAGCAGAATACATATACCTTTTAATCTGTCCTTTTGACAAATTTCCTAACAACAAGATAGTTTCCACTAAATCATCAATTTATGGTTTTGAGGTCTACTGCATTATTCAATGCTAGAATAAAATCCTGTTTTATGCCACGAAACAACACCAACTCACCAAATTCTTGCCCATATTAGGTCAGGTTTTTATTTCTTCGCATAAACATGACCACGGTCAGTGAACTTTACAACTTTTTATTTCTGAAATTCTTCCGGGTTTGGTACGTACATGTACATGTACATGAAAAGTACATTCTATGAAGACATTCCACAAAGACATTCCAATGCATTTACATATTAAAACATGCATCGATAGTTTCAATACAAATGTATCTTTTTTTCAATATCATTGTGACTTTAGGAATAAATTCATGGCCATGTTCATACACCTTACTCTGCTGTGTCAGTTGTGTTATGCTTGTAAACCTATTTCCTTATATCCTACACAATATGCAATTACACGTATGTTTTAACTATATGTTATATCCTACATGTACAAACAATTATATCTGTGATTTTATATTTACACTGTATAGTATGTTATATTGTTGTTTTGTATATTGGATAGATTTTATACCAAATTATAATACTTGTACATGTATGTGTGACATAATTAATAAATTTTGAAATCAATTAAATTGATTTTAAGTTTGTTGGCCTATACATGTAGTAAAATTATGAATAAAGAAATAATTATGTAGTTTCTCATGAGAAATTTAGGCATGAATAGTGAATCTTTTGTACAATATATTTATGGGATGAAAAGATCATAAATATACATGTAACATACAAAAAAATGGCATGAACTATCAAACAATGACCAAGCGTTAATGCTAGAAGTCAAGAATATTTTGGTTTATAGTACAACTCATATATTGTGCTTGTCTAATATTACTTCCTACACAAATTCAAAACGACCAAATATCAAAACAAATTTGATTTCGCAGAAAAAAAAAAAGGACACATATACATGTATGTGTCACGCTTTTATCTACACGATCTGCGAGAACAATCATATGAGGGAAATACCAGATTACAAAGTTAGATAGGGTATCGGGGAAGGAAAAGGACAGAGTGTATTATGAATTCTGGGCATAATTCCTCAATGATAAAAGGCCCGAGGAATGGAAAACAGCGTTATCATTTTACCTCCCTCAGGGAGACGATGAAGATAGGATTTCTGGAGCATCAATCCAGTCACAGACAGAGGACAGAATGAAAGAGATTCGTCACAAAACATAGGAGCTGCTTTCCAAATGTGGCAGTTTGGGGCTTTGTGTAGATGTGGACAATAATTGGATATAACCAACATTTTTGCCTTGGGGATGAGGGAAGGAGTGAGGGGGGGGGGGGGAATCTACAGGGGAGCTGTTCATCAAGCGTTTTGTCCGTGATTTTTCCTGACAAATTTGCTCTCAGCCAATCAGATGCAAGGATTTCAGTAGCTTATAACAGTTGTCAGTAAAAATCACTGACAAAACGCTTGATGAAACGCTCCCCAGGTATATATCATCTGCTGAGAGGCAGAAGGGTATTATCTTGTACCCTGTTCATACAAGGGGCAGAAGTGGAGTAAGTCGGGACTTAGTCGGGACTTAGTCGGGACTTAGTCGGGATCCAAAAGCTAATATGAACACTATCAGCTTCACTCAATCGACTCTTAGTCCAGACTAAATCCGGACTTCTCGATCCAATTCTCGAGCAGGTTTAAGTCCGGACTTAGTCCTGACCGGAAGTGGATTTACTCGGAATATGAACGCTATCCGCACTACTTGATGCGGATCGAGACATCTCTCTGTTTTACAACAAGGCAAAAAAATAGACAGCGGGAGATTATTAGGCAAGCCATGTGCGCAACCATAGAAACAAATGCGCATAGCAGATGTGATGTATGCTAGCTGCTCTAAGTAAGTATGATGCTAGCAGGACTTGAAATGCGGATCTATCGATCCTGACTTGGTCCGGACTAAATCCGCTTTTGGCCGTGAAAATGAAAACGGTATTGATGTAATGAGTTAACGCCCTTCTGGCGCTCAGCAGATGGTACGTAATCTGCAGCCAAAAGTGTGAGCCACAACGACAATGTAACTGGCTGAGCTGGCTGAATGAGCACTGAATCTACATGTACAATTGACTTTGACCATATTGAAAAGAAAATCCTTCTCTCCCTTTTTCAGGGGAAAGTATGCTCTTAACAACAATTTGCTGGTTGCTCTAGACAAGGAAGCAAATGTGTTAACCTTGTGTTCTATCCATAGTTTACATATGTGACCCTCCACCACAAAACGACCAATAAGTCGCAATGAAAGTTTTAGAGTAAACAGATGAAAAAGGTGGTTTGGGGTAGAAATGTTAATTTTAAGTTTTTTGTATTTTCTGAAAGTTCATTTATCAATCTACCATCTTACAAAATTTCAGGTTAAAATATCTTGTTGAAATATGTTTTTACTCTAATTCAAAATGACCATGTTTTCCTGGACATTCAAACTTTCTGTGTCAACTTGCTGGGATTGTACTTCACATCGCTTTTCTGGTATAGCTTAAAAACTATGCACTGTCTTGATATTCAAATTATAAAGAAACAAAGAAATATATCTATTCTGAAGGTATGGAAAGTTTCAACCCAATCCAATTAGTACTTCATAGTGTATGCTAGGGAGTTTTGACTCAACCTTTTGTGTGACAAACAATAGGACACAGATTAGGCGCTCTTAAATAGTCACTCTTCTTTAGAGCCCGTTTTCTCATATTGTTTTGGTCATTAGCCTATCTGGCACGTTGGCATTCTTATTGTAATTTATAAGGGTTTGCTTAGTCCAAACAAGACAAGTTATATATCATTTTAAAGCTTAGAATCTAAGCTTTCAAACTGTGTTGAAATCTTTAAAACCCAAATTTCCAACTTATTGGTCGTTTTGTGGTGGAGGGTCACATATTTGCAGAAATTCCTACTAAGGACTACTGCAAAGGGTCCTGTTTTTAGTTTTTGCATCATTGGTTGCACACTAAAAGACACCATCAGCAGGCTGAATTCATACAATAGATGACAACTTAACAAAGGACACACATCTGGTTTATTCTGTTCTGTGTTTTGTTCTGATATAATGGAGGAAACTTGAATTCATAATAAGCCAACTACTCTTCATAGAGTATAGTTGTGCAGCATAAATCATGATGCCAATTCAGACAGGTAGCTTTTACACGTGTATATATCTGCAATTTTTAAATAAAATGTTGTCGCAGAAAGCAGCTCCACACAACACTTTTTGTAGGAAGGTCCAGATGATCGAAATTTTCAGAGTTGTATACATGAGCCCCTTGTTAAATTTTGAAATTCTGGGATCCAGTCTTAGATTTGGGGTGCCCATGTGTCCTAGGCTCCTGTGATAGTGTCAAGTCCCTGTGAAAGGTATATTATTGGGGAATCTTCCCATGAAAACTTACCATTCTTCAATGTCTTGATTGCAACTGGTGTGGTGTTGTTCCATAGACCTTCCCAGACTTCACCAAACTGTCCTGTCCCTCTCAGGCTCTTCAGCTGTAATGAGCTCCTGGGGATCTCCCATTGGTCTACCGTGTTGTATGAAAGACCTCGCGTCTGGGGCTTCTCAACCTGCAATTTCACAAGAACAAGAAAGCATTATGCAGAGAAACTTGTCTTGGCGATCACCTGTATAGAAAGATCACCTGTCCATAAAGACCAAGCATCTTGTTTCCCTCGAAAAATATTTCTCACTGAAATATGTACCAATAGAACCTGTCCATAAGACCATCTTTATAACTTTTAGTGTCCTCCCTGAGCTGTCTCGTTGTACAGGTTTGAATGTACTTGTATACTGCACAGGAATGAATCATTATAAATCAATCCATACTGTAGGCCTAAATGTACTTGTATGGCAGAAAACAAAATGTCCCAATTCCTTACAATGAGATTTTGAAATGATCTTCTAATTCAGGTAAAACACAGCATGATGACATGAATATGTATCATGCAACTACTTCATTTATACACCTGGGTGGGGAGAGGCAAAGATAGATGAAATGCCTTGTACTTTACATTTTGCCCTTAACCCTTTCGAGACAATTGACCACATTTTGTGGTTTTCTTCAAGATCTTTTGATTCAGAGCTCTAAAAAATATACCAGATGCACGAGTAGAACAAGCAAAAATTTCTGCATACATTGTGTCAATTTTTGTTGCATGACCATATTGCGTTTGATGCCAGGAATTTTTAAAAGGAGAATAAACTCCAAAATTCTTAAATTGGCAACATATTAAGAGGTTCAAAATCACTGTTTTTTATCAAAATTGGCAATTCTTTCCAATTTTGACTAAGTTTGTAACCACGTATAGTTTTTTTCGAAGACATTTCATTTTATTAGAACCATGTAGCACTAAAAGAAAAATATTATTGTTGCCAATTTGAAGAACAAAATGTGATCAATTTAGCCCTTGAATAATTCTTGTCCTGAAAGGGTTAAACTATTGAAACCTACATGTAAAAGGTACTAGGCCTACATGTACATGTACATCATGATCTACATGTACATGTATGTTGATTCTGCCTACCATTTTAAACTTCGACTTTGTGTTGAATTGAAGAATATGCCTCAGACAAGGCTTTCATAGAACTTCCAGTATTAAGCTGGGAAATTCAAAGAAAAAACTCAAAAGCTTTGAGTTGAGGAGAGGTGCTCTACCATTGCCTTCAAGCCAAGGAACACTACCAAACCAGATTAGATTTCACTTGAGTGTAACTCTATACCTCATTTTCATGGGGGCCCTCACAAAAGACTGCATATTATACCAGTCAGACATGTACAGCTAACACCTCTATGGCTACATTACAGTATCAGACACCTCTACCTCATGTGTATTTCATGTATACCCAGGTATATTTCAATAGCTACGTTCATACGGGACTTGTGGTTTCGAAACTTTAAGAGAGTGAAACTTGCTAACCACGAAGAGTGTTCACACAGGGCCGAAACAACGATGCTTGTTGTTCTGAAACTACAAGCTGAGCGATCGCCGTTGTTAACACTAGAAGTAGATACCACCGATTGTGTGTACAGTACACATACAGATCCAGTGTTTATAATTCACGCGAAAGGGTATGACCCGGAAGTTTAACATGAACAGAGAGGTCATTGTTAACTATGAGCTTGCGAAACTTAAAGTTTATTCTGTCCGAAACTACGACAGAGGACCCCGCTGCTTGTGGTTTTGGTGTTAAC
Organism: Heliocidaris tuberculata; assembly: GCA_025618425.1. Lineage (NCBI taxonomy): Eukaryota > Metazoa > Echinodermata > Echinoidea > Camarodonta > Echinometridae > Heliocidaris > Heliocidaris tuberculata. The sequence goes on from CM046841.1 coordinate 11,293,977, forward strand.
CACGAGCTCGGTTGCGCTTCAAGAACTACATGTGTAGTACAAGTAAGCTTAAAGTTTCGAAACTACGAGTCCGTTCATACGGTCTGAAGCAACAAGGTAAATACAAGTTAACATAAAGTTTTGAAACTACAAGCGAAACTCAACGTTTAGCTCCCTTCATGTGAACCCGACTAAAGATGTTTTCCAAAGAGACCCTAAGTCTGTAAACAACTGTTTTGCAGTGAGGCTAGTTTGGGGTGGCAGCTTGCTTGTTTTTCCAAGAAAGTCTCATGAAGCACTAGAATGCATGTTTTTGTTTTTTTCAAAAGGGAACTAGTTGTAACAGTTTGTAATCATGATTTATTCTCACACTACGAGTATATGAGGCCTATATGTAGAAGACAAAGCAAAGATTTTCATACACTGCACTGATTCTTTACAGCAAACTACAGTAGAAGTTGATTTACTAATATTCTGAATTACAGAAAAATGAAAATTAATACCTTATTGAAAATAATTTTTCACTGACAGTACAGGTATTTCATAGAACAATAATATCACAGTTTAAAAACACTTACAGGTACATGTACGATGCATGTCTTTTTTAATCCTTCCTTATTTCCGAACAAAAGCAAATTTTACAAAACTGTTTGCTTTTAGTTTGGTTTATTTATTTCCTTTTGGAAAACAATTATCAGCGTACAACTGTTTATCTTTTGCTGGTTGCTTGTTGTTGTTTTTTTAATTTGATAATTAAACTTCCCTCATTAAGTTTAATAACTAATCAAAGTGTATTTGAAATGTTTTTCTCAAAGTAAAATTAACACTAGTTTTAGAAAATTACAGTAAATGTATAGGCTGCCAGGTTAAAAGTGGAAGCAAAACTTGCACGTACCTTAACATTCACTGGTTTGATGGCAAATGCACCTGTACCTGGGCATACATGTATAGTACGATGCATTCATTATATGATACATACATGTGCGTACATGTAGGCCTAATAGTAATAGGCTATGATTTTGATCAGATTTCAGTGACATGGTGAAGTACTAGGCAATAAAGATTTATGCTAATCATATGGACAGGTAAGGTACATGTGTGATGTGAACTGCGGGCTGACATGGATTGAGTAATACAGTGTGATTTAAAGGCTTAATAGAACGAGGAGAGAACTGACTGGGTTAATACAATGGGCTCAGTGTCCTGATTCAATGGCAATATTAAAACACAAAATATAATCTGCAACTCCTGTAATGCATGATTACTTCACAGATCAATGTAGGTCTGACTTCATACCTACCATTTTCAACTAACTACACATGTACATGTATAAGCCTTAAACCCAAATACATGTAATCCCCATTAGTTGCCTCAAAGCCACAGTCCCACTTACATTCATATATGTAATGTTTGTCTGTTAAAGGGCTAATGCAAATCCATCATATTTCTAACATGAAAGATATCCTTATCTTATGATGACGAAGACCACAGTGGTACAAATCAAATACAAAATCAAACATTGCATCCATTATGTTTGTTTTATATATAGAAAATGTGATATGTAATACTGCGGTCTTCCTGTTCATGAGATAAGGATATCTTTCAAGTTCAGAAAATATGATTGATCAAACTCTGATTAATAGACAGATATGATTGAGAGTCAATTAGTAAACAAAATAACATACATGTACCAAGTGAATAACATCTTATCCCTTCCTAATATACTGCCATATTTTTTTTTAAAGTTTATCATCAGTATTGTATTATTAGAAGCATATACATGTATACTAGTTTACAAGTGGGAAAACATATTGAGGACTTCCATATCCCTATTAAGGACTAAGGCCCGTATTCTCGAAAGTGGCCTAAGTTAAGCCAGGCTTAATTTAGGCCAGTGATTTATGAAAGGCCATTTGTCAACCTCTAAGTACCGTATAAATTACTATATTTTTGTAAAAAATGAAGAAACAAATTTGTTTTCCGGCATGAAATGAGCATCAGAAATCGATTCTATCGGGTCGGTTTTTGTATTTGTATTTAGTCCCAGAACTATTATAGTGATTAGTAGGGTTAAAAAAAGGTGACATTTGGCTCTCCATAATTTGGTGGCCTAAATCTACACACTTGGGCAGGGGCTTAAGTTAGGCGCCTTTCGAGAATACGGGCCTAAAGCCCTCTTGTTCAAGGGAATTAATTAAAGTGAATTCACTGAAATTTAACCATAACAAAAGGGTGGAATACTAACAAGTACACATGGCCTCCTGAGATTAACACATAGTCCATCGGCGTCCCTCTGATAATGCTGGACTAGCTCCACCAGTGTAGCGAAGGTACATCTCCTGGCGATGAAGTAACCTCCCTCATCAAGCTGTCTAATCCGGTAATGTTTGATTGTGTCTCCATCCCGCACTATATAAACAAGACAGGAAAAACAATGCGTGGGACAGTGAGACAAACATCTATAATACAGAAGAAAAGAAAAATTCTTTCACTTTTTTGATATTCTTCTTCTTATGCTGTTATCATTTCGTGGGGGAGGGAAAGGGATGAGGAGAAATGAAGATGATGCGAAGGAGGAGGGCGGCAGAGAAAAGAGGAGAAGAAAGGAGAAAGAAAAAAGGAGGGGGAAGAGGAGAGAAAAAGGAGGAGGATGAGGATGGAAGGAGAAGGAGGAGGAGGGAAGGAGAAGGAGGAGGAGGAGGAGGAGGAGGGGGAGGTCAAGGAGGATGGGTGGAGAAAAGAGAAGGAGAAGAATAGAGAAAGAAAAAGGGGAGGAAGAAGGAGATGAGAAGGAGGAAGAGAAGAGGAGGAGGAGGAGGGGGAGGAAAAGAAAGAGCAGGGGAAGAGATAATAGATGTTCATGTCCACTGTGTATATCATGCAGAACAGAACAGTTGTTGCCAAGTTTTATCCAAAGCAATAATTTTAAATGATAGAACAAGCTTCTTTAGTCACTACTTGTACATGTACAATGTAATTAAATGTCACCATATCAAGAAGAAATGAAAGAGGTCAAATTGTGTAGCCTAAATCCTTTACTGAAACGACAACATTTAAAAAAAAAAGAATATTACTCATAGTTTAATTATAAGCCTGACATAACTTGCAATGAAACCAATCAGAAATTAAATATGAAACCCACTGCAAAAGGGGTAAAATATTTTTTTGCTCTTGAATTTTTAGTTCATTACAGAAACATTCATTGCCATAGAAATGTAGCATTAATTCTAGAGCATTAGGGTTCAATTAACATGTACGTGTACTATGAGTTAACATCACAAATTAACCATCTTCAAGGTATCATTTTCCACTGCAATCATATTTCGAATCAGTTCCTAAAAATTAACAAAGCCCCCCCCCCAAAAAAAAAACAAACAACAAACAAACAAACAAAGAAAACCTCCAATATCCTATACTCCCCTGATGCACGTGGGAAGCAACCTCAATAACTTGCAGCTTTTTCTCTTCATCTCCCTACAGGCTCATCGATATGAAGAAATGAGAATCTTGCTAAGCTGAGAAAACCTCATCCCGACCGTGTCTGGAAGCCATCTTCATATTAAGTTTCTCTCTCTATCAATAGACTCCATGTGGGTCTACATATCACTACAACAGTAGTCTAATAATCCTAGACAATATCAGATATTTCCTTTTCATTTTTTTGTTGTTGAAACTCTAGTCTAATAAATCCATTATGACTTATATTTCCTTTCCAATTCTTGTTTTGTATTTGAAATTCTGAATAAGAGAATCACTGACATGTGTATTCATCTGAAATTTTTGGGACTGTCATATTTCTAAACAATATCATATATTTTCTTTGAAATTTGTTTTCTTTCTTGAAACTCTATTAAGAGAATAATGGATCGCTCAGAAATTTGAAGGACTGAAGAATGTAAAACTATAATTATCGCAATAATACTGTAACTATAAAGCTAAACTTTACTGAATGAAAGGAAATTAAAAGCAATGAAAGTATCAAGACAAGAGCTGAGGATACTTTGGTGGCCCTGAACATAAACTATTTCTACCCCCTGAAGAAAAAAAAAAAACTCTGTCAAAAATTCTTAGGGATACTACACGTATTTATCATTGAAAACGACAGCCAAATTTCCCCTGAATTTGATAAATACTGCATTCATTGCAAAAAGCTGGAGAAAGCCATACAGAACATAAATGAGTAAAGATAAGACAATAAAATTCTTGTTGATGCTTATAAATTATGAATGATAAAGATTTAGCACAGAAAAAAAATTGAGAGTAAGAATGTTATGTCTAGGGTACAAAAACATCAGGTTCATTCCAGTCAGTGTAATTATAAAAAAAATATCAAATTCATCAGGGCATGGGCATGGGGGATTGTGGGTGGAAAAGGGCACCCCAAAGATCTGATGACCTTTTTTCTTTTCCTTTTTACTTCTCAAGTTTTTTGTGAAAAAGAAGGCACCCAAGAAACATGATGATTTTATTTTTCTTGCTTGTCAGAGAATTTTTAGACTTCTGCCCCCCCCCCCCCCACCATCCCTCCCTAGTCTAAGAATCTTAGATCGGCCACTGGTACCATTTGAGTGTCCCTGGATACCAAGATGCGTAGACTAGCGTATGGAATTGAATGCTGGCTGAGAATAGTATGATTTACCTACACATGTGTCTTTGCCCGTCATCACCAGCTCATCTGCTTCTCACTCTTTCTCTCTCTCTCTCTCTCTCTCTCTCTCCCTCTCTCACTAATCACCATCCCAGCTCTCATCTATCTATCCATCTCATCTCTACCAGCTGTGTTCACACTGATCAGTGACCATTCACACCAAACATGTAGAGATCTACATTACAAAAGCATCTTCCTCTTCATGTTCAATATTTGTACTGACAAAGAAACTACCTCTAAGTATAACATCGCAAACATTTAAGACATCAAACCTTTTTTAGAGCAAGAAGCCTTTGACAAAAATAATCCGTTTCTTGAGTCTTGACCCGTCACCAGTTAGCAATGTTCGTACTGATCTACACAATTGTCATGGGGTCCATTTTACTTTTATACCAAATTCACACTAACAAATATAATCCTATATTCTAACACCGAAAGTAATTCACTCATAGAAAAATATAATTCTTGGTGATTTTGAAATTAATAGTGTATTTTCCAGCAGCTTTCATGCTGCAAAATGATCATTAATTTTGAATGCAAATACACTCCCTACTCATACCCCCCCCCCCCACCAATGTCACAGGTTCTACTCCAATTTTCTACAATTAGCCCAAGTTGACATTTTATTCATGTATGCTACTGTACATTGTATTTTGTCTTTTTCAAGACCCATTGCTATAAAACAATGTTGATCATTCTAATATCATGTACATGAATATACTTTCTCTATGCCTGATCAAAGCTACAAATAAACAGAAAAATAGTGTAACTTGGAAACACCCAACAATTAACAAAACATTTGCTGCAACTATGCCTTCTAACAAGCACTAATGTTAAAGTGATTTGGTAACTTTGTAGAGGCATGATAAAATATGAGCTGCCTGGCCTTACATGCTATCAGTGTATGTAATATGGTGTAAAAATGAAGCCCAGGTGAAAAAAGCACTTCAAAATCATCATGTGCTTCACAAAAGTAAACATATTCAAGTGACCGGAAATGCCAGACTCATTTTTTTCCCCATAGACTCAGTGTTAGACTAAAGTGTATGGCCATACGTTTTCGTAAATGGGAGTATTCAGTCATAGCTATCTTAATAACAGCATTATATATTTGAAAACCTTTCTATGCCTGGCTATTTATTTATCCTTCTGAACATCATTATACAAGACAGATATCAAAATTCAACAATTTATTAAATCAAGCCTCCACAAAGTTATCGAATCCCTTTAACACTGTAACTTTGTTTGTTCAATAAATATTAGGAGTTCATGCCAACAGTAAGACATATTTTTGCACAAATAATTCAAGGGTAAATATTAGATGCATGTTTCCACATATTTTTGCAAAAGACCAAGCCACGGACTGAAATCACGAATTAAATGAAATCTAATATCGAGGCAAGGATAAAATAAATCAATGATATTTGGTGAGAGGGCCGATCTACCTTGTTATTTATGTAAAAAATATGGGAAATGTCACGTTTCTGCTCTTCCCAAAATGTTATGTATCTCACTCAACGAGTCTATCGCTAATTTCTACAGACTGTCAATTTCATGTTCATCATTACACCATTTCCAGTTTATTTTTTCCACTGTGCACTTCTGCACCTCACCCCTTTTTCATCAGATGTATTGTTTTCACAGTTGTATTGTAATTTCATTATCTATCTGTCTCTTACATGCAGCTCTCTCTTAACTTTCTCCCCTCCCTCTGTCTGTCTGTCTCTGTCTGTCTGTGTCTGTGTGTCTATCTCTCTCTCTCTCTCCCTCTCTGTATCTACATGTGTTTTTTTTTTCATTTTATCTCTCTAACTTCTCATCAATTCTTTCAGTTCTTTCCATTGCTGCTAGCTGTCTGTCTCGTTCTCTCTCTATCTTGACTCTCTTTCTCATTCTCCCCTCTCTCTTTCCCATTCTCTGTCTCTCTTTCTCTCTCTCTCTCCATTTTATTACCTGTTTCTCTTTTCTTTTCTATTTTTAGCATACATAATGTCATGTACCAACTCATACCCTCCATATCTTTTCACCATGTCTTTACCTGTTTGTGACTGGAGCTAAGTGACACAGGTCAACACCCATCACAGTGAACGCTTTTCCAGAGCGACAACCCAAATGCAAATCATTTTAACAGCAGTATCAAACAGAATTTCCCACCATTCTGTTTTCAGTGAGGCTCTGACAAATCGTCTTTCACAAAGAAGTGCACATTTATACATCCAGAAGATACTGGTATAAACAAAATTGAATTTCAAAAAGGAAAAGATTTGTTTTCTTCAAATGGTTGAAATAAACCCAAGTAAAAAAAACAAACACATAGCCATTTGACACTTGAATATCAATTAGGCTTGGAAAAGAAAACAGTTTGTACAGTATGTACATGTATTTACTGTTGGGTGGTCCTCTTCTTAAAAATCTGGAAATACCCGTAGTCGACTGACAACAACATAAAATTCTTCACAATTCAGTCAACCATTTTTCGAATCTGCTGGGTTTGTTTTTATCCTTTTTTTTTTGTACTTCAGTGAAAATGTTAAAATGTTTTATTTATCAAGAAAAAAAGAAAAAAAAAATCAAAAGAACAGACTAGAAAAGAATAGAAAAAATGCAAAGAGTGAAGGGTAACGAATAGAGGAAAATGAGATACAACTGGAATTAGCAGGGGTGATTCACATTCATTTACAACTGTATATGCAGTTTAATTCCAGTAAACAACAAATAACAGTTGAAGGATATTAAAGGGAAAGTTCACCCTGAAGATTACTTGAGTTTAAAAAATGCAGAAAAAATAAAGAAAAATATTGGCGAAGGTTTGATGAAAATCGGTCAAATAATAAAAGAGTTATGAGTATTTAAATTTTTGGATTCGTGACGTCACATGCGAGCAGCTGCCCATTGGTCATGTAATAAATATTCCATATATTCGCATTTTTTTTAACGTTCCACGATAAATTGATATTGTTTCTTTTCAGAATCTAGTATTGAATAACATTTCTGACAATATATCAAATGCACAGACGAAAATATTCTAAATTTTCTAAAAAACTGTATTTTATGGAATATTTATCACATTACATCATGGAGGAGCTGCTCGCATGTGACGTCACAAAATCAAAACTTCAAAAGTCCATAACTCCGTTATTCTTTAACGGATTTTTTCCAAACTTTCGCCAATATTTTTCTTTATTTTTTCTGCATTTTTTAAACTCAAGTAATCTTCGGGGTGAACTTCCCCTTTAAGAGGAAACAAGCAAGCGAAACAAATGTGTCACTACATGTAAGTCTACTCTGACTTCATCAACTTAAACAACAAAATAAACATAATTAAACTGTAACAAATATTTGTTTCTACTTTTATCTTCTTTTTTTTTTCTTTTTTTTTTGTTTGAGTGTTAAAATATTTTCAGTGGGGACCAAAATTTATTTCAATGCAAGTTTTCATCATACTTTGAAGATCTAGATATTTTAGTCCAATAAACAAAGAGGAGAATGAAATTATTTGAAAGAATTTGACATCCATAGAGTGAACAAGTTTAATGCATTTATTTCTATTCAAGAATTCAGGTCCAAGAATAAAACATATTATGCAGAACTTATTAGAGAAATCGAGAACTCTTGGGCTATACAGAAAGTTCAGATAGATGTTGACTGTGTAAATTCCATCTGAGTATAAGGATATTTATATAAAGCAAACAAATAAAAGTGTATTATCACTACGATTCATAATAATATGTGTGTTTGTTACCTTTTTGTTTATTAGTAAACAGATAAGCAGTGTATTATGATTTCACTTTGAATAGATTTATAATAAAATATGTGTCGTTTCCTCTGAACCCTACAAAACCAAATACCATTTTCCTTGAAACAATTGATGCAAATATTTAATTCAATCATTAAAGCCATAAAAATGACAGAAATATCAAGCTTGAATGAGCACCACCCCTACACAATGGAGTTAATTGAATGAACCTTCCCTAAACAGACAAGGAAAAACAAACCCACATAGTTCACTGAAAGACTATTTGTTTTAGAAAATTGCTGCTTTTATATAACTAACTGTTATAAGAAGCAAACCTTTGAGCAGTTCTAAAGAGAAGGATAAGTTTGGAAGGAGGAAAAAAATAATTTGTGAGCTTTTTCATTCCTCCTACATGTAGATGTATGTCAGTTTGGAAGAACATCATACTAGAAATGTCCCCTGAAAAGGACTGCTCTTCAAATGTTTCATATTAATTCGAAATATGACGAGAAATAGCTGAAGCGGTTAGGCCAAATTTTCATGCCACATGCGTGTGTGCAGTCCCATATACCCATTTCAGTGTGCAGTGCATGTGCTTTTCAGTGAGAGTGAGTCAAATTTCTTATCATTTTGATGATTCCAAAACCTCATAGTACGCATCAATTCTTATGTAGACATGATCAACCTTTCCACGCTTGCTAAATGAGAAAGTTTCCTTTACAATGTACAGTGCAATCGCATGCCCAGAACTCAACTTTATCTTTAATTACCTAAAGGATATTACACAAATTGTATATTTATATACGTCAAATAATGCATACAATTAGACAAATGACAGCATGCTTTTTTGAAGATGTCATGTGATGGGTCACTAAATTTGACAACAAACAGAAGCAGTGTTAAATATAAACCTGAAGAATATATATTCAAGGCAGTGAAAACATACTAGAGAAATTTATCCCTGGATAGCTCCAAAAACAAGTCTTGAAAATCAAAACAGAATTCTGGGCAGAAAAAAATTGCTGGTGTGGAAATTCTACTTTTCTACAGAGAGTCCAAAATGTGCTCTTGTGTCAGAACAAGAAGTAGTTTTTACACTTATTCAGAGATGCATAATTTGCCTTGATCATGCCCTCTGTTTCTAAAATGACAAGTGTAGAATTCAACATGGAATTGATCAGGGTGATAAATGGCTTGAAACAGATGTTACCAACAAAAATTATAATGGCAGGGAGATAAAAATGATGCAATGAAAAGCACAATTATGGATGAAGTCATGAAAATACATTATGTGATTCCCATGAATGAATGTCAAGTATATCATTTTGAGAGCTAAAAGGATGTTAACTCATATTCTTTTACACAGACTTATGTCCTTCTGTATCTCAACATCTGATATGTGAAAGCAGATGGTGCACTAAAGAAAAACATTTATAGAGGTTATATTTCGTCTGATTTGGAGCCAGAAGGGAGTTAACTCATATAATTTTATACAGAGTAAGTACCCTTCTGGCGCTCAATCGACGATATCATTGCTGAGAGCCAGAAGGGTGTTCAATCACACTATAGTGGCTCACACAAGACAATATATGCTACACCACGATAATATCACAAGACATGAATAATGTATTGTGCAAGTTTGATGATGAGGATGAATGATATACAAAGCTTTAAAGTTCCCCCTAAATCCAGCAAATGATGACAACCAATGAATTATGCATATAGGGTACCAGTGGGTACTGCATGAAAAGAGATATCATTGCAATCCCCAGATAGTCAGAATCCCTGGAAAGTCAGAAAGCCTGCATCCAAAAGACAGAGGCAGATTTGGATGAATGATTACAGCCATGTTGCTTTTCTTCAATTTGCTGATTTGTTTTTGTTTTTTTTTGTTACCTGATAGGGAGTGATCATTAATATTACTCTCGCTCTTTCTCAATAGGAACGAGCCGTGATCGTTTCCCTCTCCGTTCAGACTCTTCTCAGCCTCCGTTCGCTTGATCTTCCCAAAATACCACCTGACGGCCAGTGCGTTCACACAAAACATGCAGTGGGAGGATGAGTGGGTGAAGAAACAAAGGAGAACAAAACATTGAAACGTAAAATTAGACGTGCAAAATGGAACATTCATCGTAATTCATCGTGCAAATGTTTACCTGAGAGGGAGTAATCCCCAACCCGGCTTTCGCTTTCTCGTATAAGGAATGATCCATGCTCGTTTTGAGGTAAAAGCAGCTTTTTCTCAGCATCCATACGCTTTATACTGCCAAAGAACCATCTAGGTGTGACAGAGAGAGAAATTGGCATGGTGTGTTGAAATACATGGATTATACTGACTATACTTGATTGCACTAGACTTAAAGAACAATCAAATCTGGTAATTCATAGAAAAGCTGAAAAGGATTTCTTATCACTCTGTTCCATCTACTGTACTTAAGGAAAAATAAAATGTACATCAACAATTAAATTGTGAGAAAACATGAAGAAAGCAATTTTTAAAAACATGAGGTACATATACATGTATATGAATGGGATCCCATTTTTAAAACAAAACATATCAAGCTACAAAGGAAATGCACATGGATTAAAGTCCTTTCTAACAAAAAAAAATTTTTAATGTGGCAAATGATCCTTTAAAAAGACATACATTACAGTTGTATTGTAAAACCAGAAATTTATCGGAGCATGAAACTTCCACAACTTTTGCGGGTGATGGAGATTCACAACATTTTTGTGCCGCAAAATGATTACAATGTACTTACTACCTGTGGCAAAAACTGCATTTACCCTTGGGTTTTGCAATTCATGGAAGTTGCTTGCCGCGATAAAGGGGCTCCATTTATTTTGCGAAAATTTCTGGTTTCTCAGCACACATGTATTCTCCAACAATACGTGTAAGCCTACATGTACATGTACTGCTCTTTTTCATGACCATGGGATATGAGTTTCAAGTGCTTGACTTTATAATGTACTTTCACTTGTTCCCACTTCACCTGAAAGGAAATCATCAGAGTAGCAATTTAGCGATCTACAACTTCCTGATACACTCATCATATCGTAGGGTAATTAAACATTGGCCTCACACCTGTAAAGTACTTGAAGTGACATATCAAATCACTATGAATGGAAACTAACTGCTAAAATAATATGAATTAAAGAAAACTTACAACAAATCACAGTAAGAAATTTTAATTGTTAAAATGCTAAGTAGTATACATGTACATGTATGTAAATGAAGATAATACATGTCCATTTCTAAATGTAATTTTCTTCTGGTCATATTAAAGGGAATCTTGAGTTCTGGGAAAGGTGAAAAATAATTTGTGAGCTTTCTCATTCCTTTTATGTCAGTTTGGAAGAACATCATAGTAGAAATGTGCCCTGAAAAGGATTGCTCTTCAAATGCTCTTATATTCGAAATATGACTGTACACAGCAAGCACATTTTGAGTAAAGGAGCTGGCGTGTGCGCCTAGTATTACATAGACGTACTAGACGCGCACACGCCAGCAGCGGCCACTAAGTGCGGCGAGATTGTACACACGCTGTTGTACAGTTCGAAAAAGGGGCTGGCGTGTGCACCTAACATCGATCGATCGCTGACATGACAGCCAAGATTGAAATGTTTTCGTCGACATCAGTACGGTGCGATAGAGAAATAGACAGAAATTGTAAGATTTCTGTGCATCATGTTGAAATAATCTGCTTCCTGGGTACTACACAGGTTTTCATGGTTTGTCATGTAAGATTACTTTTTGATCCAGTCATGATGATTATGAAATGCAAGTCGAATACCTGAATTTCAACTGACTCTGTAATGTTAGAACCTTTAATAAAACATTTGTACCCCACAAGTTCATGTTTGTATGCAAATCTTATGTAAATGGAATTTTAGTTTTTTCATGTGTACAAAGTCTATGGCAAAACGGAATTTACATTTTTCAGCCCATCTGAAACAGCATTCCAGATTTTCTGAAACGGAAAAGGCCATTTTTTGAAACGGAAAATCAGTGTCCCTACCAGTAATAAATCATCACAGATTAGAAGGTCAAGTCTAAAAGAGGGCACACTTTGAACTTGACCATCCCACGGCATACAGTTCATACATTTGTAGGTTCACCATCTGGGTAACCAGAAAATCTACAATATACATACACAATGTACACCTCTTGCCCTTCCATACCAGTGGCAGTGTACCTACATGTACATGCAGGCTTATAAACTCTTCAAATACAACTTGGCACAACATTAGCCAACAAAGAAGAAATTATAAAGGGGGCATATAAGGGATGTATCCTCCAAATATGTACATGTACAAGTATACTATTAATACATAGTTGGGAGTGCGTTAGTGCGATCTGGCAACACAAAGGTTTTTATCTTGGTGTACTAACACACGAGGCGTAGCCGAGTGTGTTAGACACCACGATAAAAACCTGCGTGTTGCTGGATCGCACTAACGCACGAACTCACAACCATGTATTAATAGTTTTATAAAACGGGTCTACAATTTTAGTGTTTTCTTACAATCTTAGTGTTTGATCCGGATTAGCCGTGCGTTAGTCCCCTCGCCGTGCGTTATCACTTTTTTTTTGCACGGTCACGTGATGTTATTTGACCAATCAGGATGGCTACATTCTTGAACCCGTTTTATAATACATGTTCATGTACAATGTACATGTAGGTGCTGATTGGGGGCTTTATAAATACGATACCAGTATGAATATACATGTAGGCCTACATTTATACATGTATGAACTTTTAATACTTGGGACGCAATACCAGTATTTTCAACTGCACTGCAACACTTTTACGTATTTAACCCTTTCATGACATTAATTATTTAAGGGCTAAATTGATCACATTTTGTTCTTCAAATTGGCAACAATGATATTTTTTTTTTAGTGCTAGAAGGTTTTAATAAGGTGTAATGTCTTTGAAAACAATATACATGGTTACAAATTTTGTCAATAAGTTGACAAAATTGCCAATTTTTAAAGAAAACAATGATTTTGAATCTCTCAATGTGTTGCCAATTTAATAAGGAGTTTAATGCTTATTCTCCTTTTTAAAATCCCTGGCATCAAACGCAATATGGCCATGCAACAAAAATGGACACAGTGGGTGCGGAAACTTTTGCTCTTTCTACTCATACATCTGATATATTTTTTAAGGCTCTGAATCAAAAGTTATAGAGCCAAACCACAAAATGAGGTCAATTGTCTCAAAAGGGTTAAAGTAGAGTAAATTACACACATACTTTTGACACTAAAAGAGATTCTTAAAATCCCAAATAGTGCAATTATTACATGTAACACACTATCTGTTACCACCTTGTAGAGGCCTACATTTACATTTACACCTACATGTACGAATATCTTGCGGCGTGTTTAACTTTTGTGTTAACGTTGACGAGGGCCAGCCGTCCAGTATTTGGCTAGTATCAGTACACATGATGCCCACAGGACAGGAATCTATTAATTGGAACTCATTATACAACACACCTCTAGGGGGGAACAAGCAGGGAAATTACGCTAATAAACTCGGGACTTGAAACAGACAGATTAGCTATGCCAAAGAAGTCAATAACATGCAACAAATAACACGTTCTGAACCTGTCCATCAATCTGTGATGATATGGCGATACTGTCTACTATTCATTACTTTGATTATTTGGCATTTATTCTATGGGCAAGTCCAAGGTATTATCTACTGTCCCATACATATGTACATCACCAAGAATAAACAAACATACAGTGTATATAAACAAAAATAAAGAAATAAATAACAACGGCAGATTTTACATTTTAAAACCCAATTTTAAAAGTATCAGTTATCTTGCAATACGGAACCAATTTTAACCGATTTTTAAAGTATTATCTTTCTCACTTTAAAATTTCAATACCATATGGTCCCCATGCAGGTCAATGGACTAGAAAACAAACCTTGGGTGTGTACATGTACACACCTGGAAGGACAGATCAGTTTCTTTCTATCAAGAAATCTTGCAGAGAAGTTCTCTTTGAGCCTTCTCCAATCTGACTGCTTCCTTCTGAATGCTTACTCTATCAAATGCACTCTCCATTTCTCACTGTACATCAATGATACCTACATACACTTCATCATCAGAAGTGATCACTTAGCATTCATCATTAATCCCGAATGGCTAGATAAAACACTGTTTATAAAATATACACAGATGGCAATTACAGTGATGATTACGATATCCCTCTGTTTTCCAATGACCCAGAACAAACTTCATCATTATTATGGATGTCCACGAACCCTGAACAATTAGTGAACAACTCCATCAACATGAAGTCACACATGCTCACAAGGGGAAATAAACAGCTGTTCGGTGGCAAAATCTAACTTTAAAAAAAAATAGAAGGGGCCCTATTGCTACACATGTTCATGTACATTACTCTCTTTGAAATCTAAAAATAAAAACCTACAAACAAAAAATATAAAAATGAATTGAAAAATGAATGAAATGAATTAATTTCAATTAAATAAATCAGTGCCAACCAAATGTAGGGAAATATCCTGGGAAATAAGGCAATGAACTTGAAGCAATATCATCTCATGAATATGCTTCTACTCTACTAGTGTACAATGTACATGTATGCATATTTTAATACACTTTTTAAAAACGCAAGTGGCTTACATACATGTACATGTACGTGGGCGGACTGTATTTAGCGCACGTGCTACCAGCCCACAAACCAGGTTAGCATTTACACCGGATCATGACATAAGGAGTCTCGGGGCGCCCCCGAACCAGTCTCGGACCACATCGCTAGGTAGTCTGAGACTGGTTTGCTCAGAAGTGGTCTCGGGTAGGTTTCGTCCGTTTACATGTACACCAAATTTGAAACCTACCCGAGACCAGTCTCGGGGCGCCCCGAGACTCCTTAAGATTCTGGTGTAGCAGGGGTCTTATTCAATAGTTACAAATCATTTCTTCCTTGATATACTGGTATACATACATGTACGAGTACATCATTGAAAAGTTAATTTTCTCTTCTGTCTGGTGTCATAGAAAGAAGAAGATACATGTACTGTATGTACATGTACATGTATGAGCTTCCAAATGTTATTAATGTTTAACGAAGAAATGATCTGTAAAATTTTATTAATTTACCCATAAACATGGGTTTCTTTATTTCAGGGATCGACATCCTGTACATATGGATAACAATATTATAGAAGTCCTACCAATGTACATTTACACACACAAAATACAGTTTTTAACAGCCTTAAGTTACATTTATATCTATTCTGAATAAAGAATATTGTACCAAAAAATATAATTACTACTTGTACATGTTCGTTTAATGCATACATTGTGTTGTAAAATATAACACCATTTTTAAAAAATTTTAATATTACACTATTTTACATTAAAAGCCTCAAAAAATGAATTACATGTACCTATAAAGTACATGTATATAAAATTGCCCCAACCCTGACTCATTATCAAAGCATCACATGTACATAAGTCTCAACAACAACTGTTTGGGTTCCTGCAATCTGATTTACTTGAATTTTCTCCTAAACAGAGGCTGTTCTTACGTGACTGATGTCTTAAATAGATCATGAGTCACTTTGACATCATTAGCTGGTCCATATATTAGGAGGAGGCAAGCCAGACAAAGGGCATATATCTGCTATCCTTGGCCCACGGTTGGATCAATTTTGGAGTGCACAATAAAAACACAGTTTTCACTCAAAGTAGAGTTGGAATTTGAAAAGGGCATGTACACTGTACATGTACTCAGTATATACATGTATGTACAAGTATACGTCAACACATTTTGGGTGCTTTGCAGTATAAAACTGCACGTGAATGCACAATGATAGGCCAACAATGTACTGTATTGTACTATTTCAAATTGGTTGTCCAATCAATTTTCAGATTTTTAAGTCAAGTGTATCAACACATTTTGAGTGTTTTGCAGTTAAACTGCATGTGAATGCACAATGATAGGCCAACAATGTATGTACTGTAATATTTCAAATTGGTTGTCCAATCAATTTTCAGTTTTTTAAGTTACTGTTGATTTCAGAGTATTAGAACATCGTTAACTTTTGAGTTCACAATATTTTTAAATTAAAAGAACTAATTAATTTATATACATTTACAGTGTACTGCATTAACCCTTTCAGGACAGGAATTATTACAGGGCTAAATTGATCACATTTTGTTCTTCAAATTGGCAACAATGATATATTTCTTTTAGTGCTACATGGTTCTAATAAGGTGTAATATGTCTTGAAAACAATATATGGTTAGGAATTTATCGAAAAGTGAAAAAATTGCCAATTTTAATTAAAAAAAACAATGATTTTGAACCTCTCAAAGTGTTGCCAATTTAAGGATTTTCAACCTTATTCTCGTTTCTAAAATTCTAGCATCAAACGCAATAATGGTCATGCAACAAAATGGACATAGTTTGTACAGAAATTTTTGCTCTTTCTACTCATGTATCTGGTATATTTTTTAGAGCACTGCTCTGAATCAACAGTTATTAAGCTAAACCACAAAATGTGGTCAATTGTGTCAAAAGGGTTAATAATAATACAGTAATGTTTTTGAAAAGGATCAAATTAAATTCTACAAATTCTGTAATCAGTACCCATGGTAGACTGTATTGTGCATTCTCTAATTTAGTACACTACAGTATGTCCTTGGAAGAAAATACAAGTTTTTCTAATTCAATATTCATGCTAGTGATACAATGCAATAATGCATAATTTTATTTCCAACCTTGTCTGTCTACTGTGCATTCTTTGCCATCATTCACTTTCCATGTTTCCATTAACAGAGATACATACATGTTGTACATGGTCACACTTAAGTGTACAGTGTAATCACAAGCTTAAAGATAAAGTTGAGTTCTGCATATACATTATGAAATAAATTAGTCTCAAAGCAAACGGAAAAGATTGATCATGTCTATATTTACATAAAACTGACGTAGGCCTACATGTACATGTATAGGCTACTGTGAATTAGAATCATCAAAAATGATAAGAAATTGACCCAATCACGCTAAAAAGCACATACATGTACATGTACATGTACATTGCAAAAACAAATGGGTATCGATTGCACATACACATGTGGCATGAATGTTCGGCCAGAACACTTCAATTATTTCTCGTCATATTTCAAGGGCACTTGAGGAGCAATCCTTTTCAAGGGACATTTCTACTGTAGACATGAAGTTCTTCCAAACTGACTTCAAAGGAACGAGAAAGCTCACAAATCATTTTGCCGCTTTCCCAGAACTCAACCTTATCTTTAAAAGAGTGAAAATTGCATATCCAGCCAACCTGCCTCTTTGTCTGGCATCACCTGTCCATAACTATACATCATTCACTACTCATTTCAGTACCGACACCATTCAAGGGCAGTGGGACTACATGCATCCCCGCTAGCCTCATATCCACTGCCTTTTTCAATCATCTGAATGTACATGTAAATGAGAACTAGGATGATCAGTGGATTGGAGGTGGGAAAGAAGAAAATAATGCATGGAGATACATGTAATTACACAGGTGTAGATCTGTACAATGTATAGTATACAGTTTCCCTGATTTTGAACATTCTGGATGACTCACCAAAACTGCATTCTGAACTAAAGGAATTGCAATGAACCTTTAGTGTACATGTACATGTAGAAAGACGGCCTCCACATTACATTTCAAGCACTTCAACAATGGCTACATTTGTGTTAGGTACACCACTGGTTTGAAATTAGGCCCCTACAGGACATGTTATGGACATTACATGTACATCACTTTTGGCAATACAAATGTAAACTGTATTAAACGAACTAAGAATTGAAGAAATAGCAGAGAGCTTTGTATGATGAATGAATACAATCTGTATGGAAAATATATACCTAGATTCAACTAAAAGGCGAATTTTATTATTTTTTTTTATTGTATATATACGTATATCAAAATGTTAGTATATGTTTAGAATTAATTTGATTCAATTTGCATTTATGGCAAAAAGAATCGTATAATAACTACCTTTTGTGTGCGATAAGGTATTTTTAGTAAATCCCCAAACTATTGATATAATCAAGAAAAACAGACATCGCTTTAGGTCCAACTTAGGACGTTAGATACCCAAGAGTTATACATATATATATTTTCCAAGTTATATTATACGAAAAATGAGTCCTCCCTACCGAACAAAACTTTTGTAGTAATATAAGTAATTTGGTGCCCTCTATGTTTATATCGATAGAATGCCTCCTACCCCTATGGAAATGGGAAAAAACAGTACTGAAAACGTTAAAGGCGAATCGAAAAATTCGACTTAACGTCGGCTTCCCTCTTCCGTCGAATATTTCGCCAAAAAAATTGCCTTAAGTAGGAATTATGTATACATGTATGTACATACGCCTACGTGTACATGTACATTGTATACATTTACATGTATGTACATGTACAACTGCAAGTTCTGCTTCATACAGTGCTCCCTATTCACCAAATCAAATACAATATTGACGTACAAAGGAAATGTACATGTATTATAGTACAGTATGCTTTATAATGCTTGCTTCCCCCCCCCCCCCCCCTTTATATAACTTACTTAAATATCTACATGTACATGTACATTTACATGTAGATTCTATGTTTGTTGAAGTTACATGTATATTTGACTGGCCAGCTTCAATCACAATTAAAATATAACAAGTGCACTTTCAAAGCCACAAGTAAGGGTTAATATGACTTTCATTACATACAAACCTTGTTTGTCGACAATCCAAGAAAACAGATGACTCATATACACTTCTCAAAAACAGACAGCCATACAAAAGGCTGCTTTATTATTTACACTCCGATGGACGAGCATAACAAACAACTACAAACGAAAGGGCAAATATATCTGTCTCTTCTAGTTCAGAGAAAAGTGCTGAATGGCATGGCACTGCACAATCATATGAAATGGAAAGTACAATGTATGTTCTTCAAGAACATTCATGGCAAGCCTACAGACACTAACTTAATTTATGTGCAAGCAGTGCCTCTTTTATTAAAATAAAATTGTAATTAAAAGTTAAAACTACATGTACTGTACATGTACACATCTATAGAGTTAAGTTATTTAAAATCATACCAAAACTGAGGCAATAAATATGCCTTGCCCACAGCTTACCTGACAAGAAGACATTATAAGTCTAGTTTATGTCAGGTCTAGAAAACAATGGAATATAAGAAACGGGACCTGCACAATTACCTTGTAATAATGAGAGTTTGATAGAACAGAGTTCTTTATAATGAGGTTCTGTATTTCAATTAAATAAATTTCAGAGACAGGCAGGTATCCATGTACATGTAAGAAAAAAAAAATTCCAATTCTTTGTGAAGTTGCATTTTCGAGCTTGCCAAATAATGGCTGAGAAATGTCTACATGTATGTACAGTTTACAAGTTGTAAATTTGTACTCAGTGGTGTACATTCTACAGTATTACCAAACAGCTACACGTACATGTACATATACAGTACATGCTGCTGGCAATCAAAGGCACTTACTGTTTACACCTTTCCCCTCTACAGCCTAAGGTTTTATTTTCAAACAATAAATCAAATCAAAACATACTCTTTCACAGTATATGTACATGTATGTGACTGACAGGACAGCCTACATAATGTACTGTACATGCATCTCCTTTGGGATGACAGTTCTAACCTTTCTTATAAATAAACAATGTAGAAAACATGTACTTTTTGCAGGCTACTGTTACAGTATGGATGTCCATACTGTGAGCGCTACACAAATCAGAGAATATTACCTTGGGTTTGGTTCTATTTGCAGACACAGAAAATCAGTGTGTCAATAGGTGGAATAATGCACACCCAAAACTCATCGAAAGGTGCTCCAATTGTCTTTTGTTCATAGAGAGTCAACCTGAGAGAGATGTAAGGCTTCGGGGTGGACTTTGTGACAGCTACGTGTGCCATTTATGAAAGCCTGACACTTATTCTGCAAACACTGTACACTTTCAAGTAGAGTTTGTAGAATCCAAATCAGACACATAACAAATGGAACCATTAGTAAGTATTACTTAAAAATTGTTCATGATGTCCACTACCTCTATTGTGCTCAAAGTTCCTGAAACAAAACAAAGTTTGAAAAATATTATTGTTTTTCATTCCCTATATACTGCTGTTTTTCACAGGATCCTTCTTTTTCTGATCTTTGAAATGTATGCATATTATGTTGGCAGGGTTCTTGTTAATAGCCGGTAACCGGCTATTTTTTCCGGCTGTAACGCCGATCATAACCGGCTGTGGCCTCACAAAAAAAAAAAAAAAAAAAAAATATATATATATATATATTATATAAAATCAGTCTCGATTCAATTCAACAAGTCGCTATCTCAAATTTCAGTTTACCCAAGCTTCACAGCGGTGTTGTGAAAGCGGTCGTAAAGAAACGGGAAGAAACAGCTCTAAACACAGCCAATGAGCGAGAGATCGAGAAAGCAAGAAGAAACAAAACTAAACTGACTCGACGAGGGCTAGCGCGCTAGCGCGCGTGCGGAATAAGCATAAGTCGGGGTTGCGGGTAATACACGATGCTGGGCTTAAAAAAGCCCAAAACAAATGAAGAGTCATATATCACCAAAACTGACAATAATCTAGGGGGCTAAGGTCCTGTTTATATGATCAAAGAGAATTCATTTACTGTTTTGTAAGTCTAAATGCTACGACATATTTTTACAAATTAATTTTGATGTTAAAATCAAAAGCCCAACTTGCGTATACATACAACCCACAAACAGGTTCATGCCGTGACACAAACCCGGCACAATTAAACCACGGTGGCAGCTTTACTCTCAATGAGGGCTACCCAAAATTCAAGTCCATTGACCAAGCAAGGAGTTATCACTGGACCAAGCAAGGCTTCGAGACGTAACGCTTGTCAAAGTAAAGATTTGTGATCGTATTATTAATCACCATCAAAATGAAAGAAAACATCACAAAACACACAATAACAATACAGATAAAGGCAAACTGATACCTTGCTTTAGAAAATATTCCTAGCTAAATCCAAGAACTATCACAGAAGTTTCATGTTTGAAGAGATTATGGCGCAAGGTTTTTCAACAAAATAATCGATCCCAAAACGTATGAAGTTTCCCCCATTTCATACCCATGCAGAGGTAGGTTCGCTCCATAGGTTCGCTCCCCCTGCTCCAGCGGCCCAGAGAGTTTGCACATTCTGCTAAAATGAGAGAATAGTCTCTGCACATGGCTTCTGCATAAATTAATTTGCATACTAGCTCAACCAATGCGCATTGGTTGAGCTAGTATGCAAATTAATTTATGCAATAGCTATGTGCAGAGACGTTTCTCTCATTTTAGCAGAACTTGCAAACTTGCTGGGCCGCTGGAGCAGGGGAGCAAACCTACCTCTGCATGGGTATGAAATGAGGGAAACTTCAAATGTTTTGGGATCGATTATTTTGTTGAAAAACCTTGCGCCATAGCTCTTCAAACATGAAACTTCTGTGATAGTTCTTGGATTTATCTAGAAATATTTTCTTAAGCAAGGTATCAGTTTGCCTTTATCTGTATTGTTAATGTGTGTTTTGTGATGTTTTCTTTCACTTTGATAGTGATTAAGATACGATCACGAATCTGTACCGTATCTGTACTTTGATAAGGGCTTGTCACGTCTTTGGAGCAAGCCTTATTTTGGTCAACGACTCAGATTCGAAGAGTTCCCCGACTTTGAAAATGAGTTAAAAAACAGGAAACAACCAATTAAAGTACAATTTTGTTTTACACTTTTCTAAATCATTTCTTTATGCTTTTGCCTCTAGATTTTGCCGTTTTGATAAGAACATGACTTGAATTTATCATGATTTTTTTATTTATTTTTTTGCTCAGGGGGTCGAAAGTTGGGGGTGCGTTTAATTTAACGACAGCGGTTTATACGTTATTTACGGTAATCCTAGCCTTTTTGTAACGCTGCAGTGTGGTAAATTTGATCATAATCATGAGAGTTCATTGTGTTCATTCACTTGTGCAAATCATATGACTGTAGGATATCAAGAATAGCTGCAGATATAAAAAAAAATCATGCATTCACTTTCTGAACAACATGGATTTTAAATAAAATAACACCAATGTCATCTGAGCTGGCATTTTAAACCTGTTTAGTGTTGCCTTGTTCTTTATTTAAAAGAAGTAATTTCCTTGTACATGTAGGGTCTGGAAGATTGGAAGAATGGACGATTTTACCTTATCAATTCTTGCAAAAGCTAGGGGCGCTGCCCCTGGACCCCGCTGGGGGCTTCACTGCCCCCAGACCCCTGTTGCTTTTTTGGAGTAACCGCCTGTGAATGATAAATTACCTGCTATCAGAAAAATTAGCAAGAATCCTGGTTGGGTTTTCTAAGTTGGTATAAACTGGACAATATTTTAAATACACAGTTACTAGTAAAAATTTGAAATAAAATACCATTAATGTAGCATTACATTCATGAAAAAGAGCATTATTCCTAATAGTATTCCAATTCCCTTCTTCCATATTAAAGCACAAGTAATATGATATTAAACAAAATGTTTTGGCCCACTGAATGCACAATATTTTGTTTTTGTTATTGTTTTTTTGTTTGTTGTTGTTAGGCTTTTTACCATCAACTATAAAATTCAAAAAACAACAACAAAAAGCAATAAAATATTTTTAAAAGCTGGCAAATTTAATAACATTCCCATAAAATGCAGAATTGTAGCATACTTGACATACATGTACATGTACATGTGTAAAGTAAGTGACCAATAGCTATTAATTAAACAAGGAAGGTCGTTAGAAAAGATTAATCCTCTTGCAATTAGTTTAATGTGTTTGCACTGTCAATAAAAACCAGGCTTTCACAGTTTATAAAACTCCCATGCATGTACAAATGCCAGTAATCAGCTCAGTTGTATGAAGTTTAAAAATAGTAATTTTCCATGTCCATATATTATGACAGAGAAACAAAAGTAAAAGAAAACTCACTTACTATCAACTACATAATTTCATTGCTTACAATTTTGCACAAGAAATCTACATTGTAAATAAGATTTTCTTTTAAATGTACATGTACATGTACTGCAGCATCCAGACGTAATGTGTGTAAATTTGATAGAACATGTCATGTACATGTATGCACATAATAAAATATGGATATTTAGCAAACTGTCTTCGATTAAAAGCTACATGTAAAAGCTCCTAAATGCAAGTACATGTACATGTATGTGTTCTTTCTGAGATATGAAAGTACTTTAACCCTTTCAGGACAGGAATTATTTAAGGGGTAAATTGATCACATTTTGTTCTTCAAACTGGCAACACTAATATTTTATTTTAGTGCTACATGGTTCTAATAAGGTGTAATGTCTTTGAAAACAATATACTGTACATGGTTAGTAATTTTGTCATAAAGTTGAAAAAATTGCCAATTTTGATAAAAATGAATGATTTTGAACCTCTCAATGTGTTGCTGATTTAAGGATTTTAAAGCTTATTCTCCTTTTTAAAATTCCTTGCATCAAACGCAATATGGTCATGCAACAAAAATGGAAACAATGTGTGTAGAAATTTTTGCTCTTTCTACTCATCATCTGGTATATTTTTTAGCTCTCTGAATCAAAAGTTATTGAGCCAAACCACAAAATGTGGTCAATTGTCTTGAAAGGGTTAACAGCTACATATATGTAAGACTTCACATAGGCTTGCTGCTTTCAAACACATGAAAAGGCTATGAAGAGGTCCATGCCTAACGTCTGGTGTTGAGCCTATAACATGGTGTAATGTAATTTAGGAGAGCCAAACCAGGCTTACATGAAATTGGAGAACTTGAATGAATTCTGCCGATCATGCACACACATACATGCATATAGTTGAACTCATTTCGAATTTCAATTATGTCCCGGAAAATGCGATTAGCGAGCCGAAGGTTGCAATAATAGCGGCCAGCTCCAGATGAAAATCGAACTTCCATATATTCCAGCGCTTGGTGAAATGCTGGAATCATGAGATATTATTTTCCAAGAGAAAAAGCAGCATGTTGTTAGTCTTTATTACAATACATGTTTCACATTGTATCATCATGTTTTGCGCATACATGTACATACATGTACATCTACATCTACATGTATATTTACAATAAAAGAAGGGCCCTGATTCTCGAGGTTAATGTTATTGGTTTGTTTCCCAAACCACAATGAACAACATTTTCCATTGTTTTTCATTTTGATGCCCCACTCACACCCCCCCCCCCCCCCCTTTGTGGCAATGAATCATTACAAATTATTAACACATACATGTACATGTAGGGAGAAAAGAAAAGAGTGGGTGGTACAGTCACAAGAAATCAGATTATAAAGCCAAACAAAGTGTGCCTTTGTCATAAAAAATTCTAAAATAATATGATACATGTACATTCTCAATCCTTTTGTTGATGGGTGACATGTAAAAATACACATTTTAAGTATGTACATACTGGAAATTAGTGTACCATGGACCCTATCATCTGACAAAAAGTCTTTTCTTTCATTAAAATGGAATATGTACATGTACATGTACATGTAAAGGCCACCGCACACCTTACGATCGGTCTGCGATCCGATTTGTGAAATAAATCGCTTTGGCATTAAATATTGGCATTTTAACAAATGAAATCTACCCTATTCAGGTTCTGAAAAGTAATATGAATACTAAACATACATGTACAGTGTACATGTAGGGTTTTGGTGAGCTGTCAGCTTTCTACAGGGAAGAAGGGCAAAATTAGTTTCAAATCGTAGGCAGTCGTACAATTTTTGAGACGTCACTACGACTCTGAGCCGATTTGGCCATTTCACCGACGAGAAAACTCGGCAAAGGCCGTTTTTATCGATTTTACTATCTGTATGACTATTCAGACCCTCAATGAATTTTTGTTTTGTTTTTAAATGATTTGTCAAATGATATTACATGTACATTTTCTTCTGAAATCGGATCGCAGACTGATCGTAAGGTGTGCGGTGGCCTTATGTATATAAGATAACCACACTGCCAAAGGCAGACTCCCCATACATGTACATGTACATGTATCATTTGTCTCAACTTATTTTTAAAATCAAGAATAAAAAAAGTAAAATCAAACAAGCATAACAGTGAAAATTTCACTGAAATCGGATGTAAAATAAGAAAGTTAGGCATTTTGAAGTTTTGCATTATTTCATGAAAAAGTGATATGCATAACAATGGCGGTATGCAAATGAGTGAACCGATGATGTCACACACTCATTCCTTATGTATTTTATTATATGAAATTTCAAATATTTCAATTTTTACGGATGTGATAATAAAGAATCCGTCCCTTGTATCAAAATAAATTACAATAATGATGATTTTACATGTTCCATGAGGAGTCAAACCATGTTTTACATTAGTGAGGAAAAAAATTGAAATATATATTTCATACATACTAATAATACATGTAAAAATTAGTGTGTGACATCATCGGCTCACTTATTTTCATACCGCCCATGTTATGCATATATATATCACTGTTTCAAGAAATAATGCAAAACTTCAAAAATGCCATAACTTTCTTATTTTACATCTGATTTCAATAAAATTTTCATTGTTATGCTTGTTTAATTTGACTCTATTTATTCAAATCAACTTGATATTAGTGTGGACTTGGCCTTTAATTGTCTCATTGCTATAGGCTTAACACAGGATTGACAGGAACCATTCGATTCCTATCTACATGTACATGTAGGCAATGGGTTAAAACACTGATCAGTGAATGTGTCAAACATTCTGCAAATACAAATTTGAAATTTTGAACAGTACTGAAATGGTGTACATGTACATGGTAACATTTAAGAGGCCACCCTGTGAAAGATTCAGTGTACAACAGATGCTGTCTTCCAAAGTCTTTTTCCATCCAAGACCTTGTGTAATACCAGGACTGTAGTAATTAATTCTTTTAATCTCCAACTATTGGCCATCATGACAGCTGAGTATCTCAGATGGTCATTAATCAGGCAATTTAAACAAGTCAAGCAGTCTTTTCTCAAACACTCCCATGTATAAAGTCACTGCTCAACAAGGAATTCTCCATATGTAGTGATTTATAAAGAAATGGCCAAGTTCCTTTTAATCTCTGACTACGTATAGCCCATCATGACAGCTGAGGATCTCCAAATGGTCATTAATTAAACTTGTAATTAAACAAGTCCAGCTATTCTCACACACTCTCCATGCCTAAAAATAAGGAGTGTAGTACATGTACCTCTCCATAGCAATGTATTTTTACAGCCTGACCTTTTTGTTCTTCTACAATAAATCAAAAATACAAATGAAAGAGTTTGTGGTGTTTGTACGTATACATGTACATGTATGTTTGGTTTTTATCTACATGTACATGAACATAATGACATGATAATGTACATGTACCTTAATATTTGTATGATTCATAAGACAAATAATCATACAAATGTATCTTTAAAAAGGTAATTGCACAGTGATTAAAACATACATGTAACCAAAACTACATTGTATGTTGTTGTGTTGTTTTTTTGTATGTTTTTTTTTTTCATTTAAGGAAACCAAGAAGGGCCAGGCTGTATTTGGAGAATTTGAGATTCATTACTTTCAATACCATAAAAGAATCTTAACTTGAGAGGAAAACAAAACAAATTGATTAACATCAAGATTTATAGGTAAAAGGCAATACATGTAGACCTGTGTCAATTTGTAGAAAAACTACTTAAGAAAGAAACAAACTGTATCTGTTATAGGCATACAAGCATAGATATCAGCATTAACATTATTACACTGCAGTTCATATCAAAGTGCAATAAATATCAAAGTATGAATCTGGTCCTTAGCTCCATACCTGACATGCCTGAAGGAGAAAAAAAATCATCTGAAAAGAGTTACATGTACATGTACAAGGTTTAATCATCCCACTGATGACATGCAGATACACTCACACTTTATGCGAGGTTAATGGAGATGATGCAGATAAATTACAATGGGTGATTTCAAGTTCGGTGTTGAAAGCTGGTGATGGTGTTGGGGTTGGGGCAAAACTAGAACCAGCCACAACACCGAACCTGAAATGAAGCTGGTGCTGGGATTGACTTCACTAGGTCTTGAGCTATCAATAATGTGATTGGTATTATTTTCATAAACCAAAATTCGGTGTTGGGGCTAGAATCAGCAGCCCAATTCACGCTCTCAACACCAACACCAACACCGAACTTGAAATCACCCAATGTGTGTCCGACAGAAGGGTGCTAATGTACTGGGTGCTTCCTGTAAGTACATTTCTATAAATATGCAAAACTTTAAAAAATTGAAAAAGTTGAAGAAAAAATTGAACTTGTACTCTTCTGTCAAGCACACAGCAATGATGATCTCAATGAATAGAGTTTCAATAACATCTTAGATAGTGACACTGACAGAACATCAAATTTGATTTGGTAAAAGAATTTTAGTTTTTATCAAATTTTTAAAGATTTCAATTTTCATTGCATTTTCATGGATCAAAATGATACATATAAATTACAGGGTCACAGTTACCAATATTACAATATTTAGATGAGATATACCATGTATACTTACGGTTCTGATTCTAAAGATTGCACTTTGGCCACATAATTACAAGGGATGTAGCCTTCTAAACCGGTCAGTCTCGACCTTGCTAGCCACCAATCACCTGAGTCATTCTGAACTTCCAATTCCTCTCCTTTTTTAAAACCTAAATCATCCTGTGTCCTTGCCTCATAATCAAACAGGGCTACATATCTCTTCAGATTTGAAGGCTCATTTCGACCACTGGGTCCAGCACTTGGTCCTATATTGTATTGGTGCCCTGTGGTATGTGGTGGTGGCGCGTTCACGACGATGTGTGACCCCGGACCTCCGGGCGTAGATGTCGGCTGCATCCCCACATCGTTCGCCCCAGTTCCCTGTGTTGCCTGTGATGGATTGTAATGTTTATCGCTCTTTGTGAGTCCTAATCCACGCAAACAGTTCCCCATGATGAAGCCTGATATATATCCAATGTCAGAATCCAAGAAAATATGAAGAATTTGAAAATATTCACAACAAAAGATACTACAGCCCTTCCATGTTGAACATTGTTATGGAAGGCTACCTTGAGTATGCACGAAATCGAATGATAAGCCACTCGCTAGCGCTAGCGCAGCGGATCAGATTCGTGTACAATGGGTGTTCCCTCTCAGCGCTGCTCATATGCCAAAAATACACGTTATATTAGTAATGGCCAAAGCACTCTTTCACAGCTCTGCATTCGCGGAAAATATAACTACTTTGGTGAATTATATTTGCTAATCAAAACTTACAGAAACAAGGATATTTAGTCATTCTTGAGCAAGAGAGGAAATAAAGATAAGAATAATCTTGGTTTTATTTTGGTAAGTTGAGAAATGAATGTGTCAAACAGGGGCGTAAGGATATAATAACATGTATGTAGAGGTATGGACATCGTCCCTCATAAGCGTTGAATGGCATTTATAATTAAAAAGAACAAATCAATATTTTCATAGCATTTATTTTCATTTAAACATGGAATGGCGCGAATGCTATGAAGTGCGAGTTAGAGAAGGTCTACTCATAGGATTTTAAATAACTAGGATATGAAATATCAGATAGTTTTATTAATATAACTTGACCAATCCATGGTCAAAGTAAAGTGCAGTGTTAAAGGGCATCGTGGCGCCGCGAGGATGTGAAATGGCGCCGCATCAGTGGTAGAAGTGGTGGCGGTAGTGGTGGTGGTGGTGCTACTGTGTTGAAAGTGGTGGAGGTGGTGTTGATGGTACTTGAATCGAGTTGTTTTTGGTGGTGTTGCCGTGGTGGTGGTGGTCATGTTGACTGTTGTAGTCACAGTTCGATTTATGATTTTAAAAAATGCATGGATGCTGTGAAGCTCTGCCTATGGAATGGCGCCACGATGGTGGTGTTATTGGTGGGTAATGGTATGGAAATAATATATGCATAGGCCTAGGCCTATAATAATATGCAATCCATGACCTAGGTTAATTTTTTCAAAGTTTTTATTAGGGTACCTTGAGTCGAAACCAGAGATGAGAGATGGAGAGAGAGAGAGAGAGGATGATGATCTTGCCGTCTGCAAAACAGGATACCCTCTCCTTTGAAATGGAATTCGATTGTTCGAGACAAA
Source organism: Heliocidaris tuberculata (assembly GCA_025618425.1). Lineage (NCBI taxonomy): Eukaryota > Metazoa > Echinodermata > Echinoidea > Camarodonta > Echinometridae > Heliocidaris > Heliocidaris tuberculata. The sequence goes on from CM046841.1 coordinate 11,323,566, forward strand.
ATTTGTGTTAAAAGACAGTTAACTAAATTGTATTGAACTCATATGGAACGATCAAATCAATGAGTAGCTTTACACTTTGTCTACCACCCTAGCTGAAGCTGAATCAGATGCTCCGTTCACCAAAGCAGATATGCGCCATCTACGGTTAAATACATTATAGTTTTTAGTGACATCTCCATCAAGATGGGAAAGCTGGTGACGACACTTTTCTCTGGCGACATTTGCTCCGGGCTTTATTTCCCCAGAAATTAGGTTAGGTTTACGGTAGTATGGTGTTTGGTCCAGACTTTGTTTTTAACAAATTTAAGTTATTCACGTATTCATAGTGAAGAGCGCTCACCCGAGGCTAAATTTAAAGAACTGCGCTCTTCTTCAGATATCTGAAACTCTTATTTTTAAAAACATTGTATCACTTTATAACAAGCCTATTAATGAGGTTTTTGTATATGATATTTCTCTTCGCTTAAGGATTGATTTTGGGGTGCATTTTGACTTTGTTTGGCAATTAGAATTAAACAATTTAAAAAATAATTGCGGAACCCATCTCCAGTTCATTACCTTAAAAAAAAATTTCTCACTGTTGTTTTATTTTGAAATGAGGGCGTGATATTGATTAAACAAATTCCTAAAGTGCAGTAAAACGCGCCATAAAGTATCAACTTAGGGAACATGCATTAGCTTAACCTTTTACCCCATCAAAGGTGATTTTAAAATTCACCTTTCACCGGAGAGCACAACAGTGGATAGTAACTTTATATTAAACATAATCAAGATGGAGTGGAGCGTATGCATGATCACCGGCAACAAACGCAGAAATGGGGGGAGGGGGGCAGACTTACGCCGCCTCTATCCTTAATATACTTCTCCCTCTTCTCGACCCCACCCCCCTCTCTCTCTTTCTCTTTAACAATCTTTTTTTTTCACAGCTTTAAGCAAATTATAATTCTTCTTTAAAATGATTTAAAGTTTCTTTTCATAGTAATCACTGACAAAATATTTTTTTCATCTCGTAAAAGAGGTAAAACGGCTATTCAATGTTTGTGACACTCGGCGGCAAAGTGGTGGAATGTGTTTTAATCAAATAACCCCCCCCCCCTACAAAAGAAAAAAAGGGGGGGGGGATGAAATAAGGAATGTAGAAAAAAAAAATGCCCGCCAGATTAACAAAGAAAACACGAATATCATCACTTACATAGTTGCTAAGGATTAATACCTCAGTATGTGTATTGCATTCTTCTGAATTTTTAAATTTAATATTCTATGTACACATATATATTCACCCCACCTTTGACCTTGTCTTCTACACGCCCTTATTTATTCTATTTTTCATACCCCCCCCCCCCCCCCCCCCACTGTCTCTCACCTATCTCACTTCTCATATTTTCCTCTCTTCCCTTGTCTATCACACTTTCATTTCCCCTCTCCCCCTCTCACATTCTCAGATCCCCTTTATTTCAACTTTGGATTTCTTTATTTCTTAATCTCTCTCTTACTTTCGTTTCTCTATCAACTTCCTCCCTTTTCTCTTGTGTTTCTCCCTCTTCCTTTATCTCCTCTCTCTGTGTCTTTTTCCTGTCATACACATTTCCCCTTTTCTCTCTAACACCTTTGCTAACACAGTTAACCTTGCATATAACTCAAAGTCACAAAAGTCGAACTTTACCCAAGTAGCCGGAATCAATTTTTTTGACCAAGCTATGCAAAACGTGTGTTATTTACATTTCCTAAGTCGAATTTTGCATAAGTCGAACTATTTTGTTGTGGTCCCAACAGATTTGACTTATGCAAAGTTAACTGTACTTTATCTCTGTCTAAATCATCTCTGTCCTCCTTTCTCTCTTACACATCTGCCCCCCCTTCTCTCTAAATCAACTCTTTCAATCACCTCTCAATCTGTATGACATTTCCCCCACCTTTCAGTACATCTCTTATCATTGTCATTTATTTCTGTGACATACCAAAAAACCTTATGGCAGAGTGAATACATGTAGTTTTATTTCAATGTTTTGCTTTTAATGTCTCAGTTCAAAATAAACATTGCATACATCAAATTTTTTCAACAAATGAAAAAAAGTAAGAACAGATTCATCGATAAATAGATACATAGGTCATTACAGATAAACTTCTTGAGAAAAAAAAACATATGTCATGAACTGCATCAATTTAATTTTGCTCATAAATATTCAACAAATATACCAAAAAAAATAAACATTTATTACACATCGATGAAAGAGATTGCCCTATTGCAATTTAGCCTCCAATAAAAATAAAATTTAAAGTGTACCAACCACCTGAAAATATAATTTGTGTACAGCTAGAAAGTATAAAATCAACCTCAAAGAGCTTTGTCTGGTATTCCGTAGGTCAACAGTTAATGAGTATGAAGGAAATAAAGGATAACATGAAAATGCTCGCGCGGAACCAAACTCCAAGTTTAGTTCCGAGCGAGCCTTTACCTTGGCGAGCGCATATGGTTGCCTCGAGTAGTCTACTCACGAGTCGCTTTTACGCTATAGAGAGACAGTGTAATTAAAATTGCATTATCTCTTTATAGAATTAATATTTGAAGCCCATATTTTGAATATAGTATAACAACATGAAACCTCTAACATACAGAGCAAAATTATTTTTGGTGATTGGTACCCTTTAAATGAAGACATTGTATTGCATTTTTTATGCACATAATAGATATGAATTCTAAAGCCACCACTTTTAAGTTCCTGTAGAAGTGAAATACAAAATGGAACTTCAATGCACTAATCCTTTGCAACTTTAATGCATTATTGTATCCAAAGGATGGGAGTGGGGGAGGAGGGGGAAATGATCTCCATGATAATGGATTTTTAGAAACTTTGTCAGCACAATGAACAGCAAGTGAAAGATTAGTAGAACAGGTAATTTTGTACTGACTGTGAAAAAAAGGAACTATTTCTCAACATGACATCACCAATGATATGAACCTTTTAACAGATCTAATAGCTCACTACTTACAAAATATGCCACAGATAAAATGGATTAAAACTTTTATGTACCAGTGCCTTAGTATTAGTATCACTTGTTCTTTGCAGATTTCTTGGACTTCTTTGACTTGGCCGATGCCATACTGTCTGACCCCAGCTTGCCACCGGCTCTGCTCTTTGCCGACAGCCTGGGTGGATCTTTGGTTCTTGGGGGTGGGCCAAGGTGCTCTGGGCGGGGCAGGGCTGTCTTTTCGAGGTAGAAAGCCAGGTCCTCGTGCGTCCCTTCCACCCTGGTCTGAAGGAGCTTCTCTGTCTGCGAGGTGTGGTGCTGGATTGCATCCTGGATCAACTCGGACACTTGCTGCAAGGAGCAATCAGTGATAAAACATAGAGATTTAAATGGAAACGGAGAGGCAGACAAATAAATGGAGAGAGTGAGAGAGTGAGAAAGCAAGAAAGTAAGAGAGTGAGAGAAGGAGAGAGAAAGGAGAGTGAGAGAAGGAGAGAGAAAGGAGAGTGAGAGAAGGAGAGAGAAAGGAGAGTGAAAAGGAGTGTGAGAGAGAGAAAAGGAGAGTGAGAGAGAGAGAGAGAGAGAAAGGTAAGGGGGAGGGGAGTAAGGAAAATATGCAGCCACAAATCAGTTGCATCAGTTGCATAAAAATGCTGAGGCGAAAAGAAACAGGAAAAACATATTGATTAAAAACTTTCTTCCACTTTAAGTATTTACTTCCTAATTATATCTACTGTAAACGCTGTTATTTTCGCACGATTAAATTTTCTCGCTGAGTGACCCAAAAACATATTCGCAGGTTCTTAAATTCGCGCTGCACAATTACACGCTCATATGCACACCCACTCCATTTAGTTATTTACACACACGTAGTCCATTCAAATGTATACGGCATGCGCAACTACATACACGCGCTCAAAAATGAATTGGACACACACACACACATATAAATGTGCCAAAGTGCGCAATTCAACCAGCATAGGAAATCAAGCTAATATTTTCGCGAGTTCTAGAATTCGCGCTTGCTGAAAATGGCGTATAATCCACGAAAATTAATGTACCGCGAATATTTCTGCATTTACAGTATTACTCTTTAACATTTATTACATACATACATGTAAGTCTATCTTTCTCTCAAATCAATAGATATTAGACCACAAGCGTGATGCATTAATACGCAATGTGTCTAATGTATGAATAACCTATAAAACAACACAAACTCAAAGGGCTGGTTTGTAGGAAATGGCAGAAACAGGCACAGGTAAGGCCATGGTATTTGGTAAAAATTTTGAAAAATTAAAAAAACAAAAAGTTGCCTAGCAATTCCCTTTCCTTGTTATTTGGTCTGCTCCAAAGTCTAGGAGGGATTTCAGCTTCATGGAGCCTCTAACTACACCAAAAGCTTTGATGATGTCTTTATGCCGGACACACTACATTGGATATCTCCAAAGTAAAAAAACTTAAAGGGTACCAATCACCAAAAAATATTTTACTCTGTACATGTATGTTAGAGGTTCCATGTTATTCTACTATATTCCAAATATGGGCTTCGAATGTCACTTCTATAAAGACATATTACAAGTTTAATTATACTCTCTATAGGCATAAAAGCGACTAGTGAGTAGACTACTCAATGCACCCGTATGCGCTTGCCAAGATAAGGGCTTGTGCGGAACCCAACTCGGAGGTTCAGTTTCGGCGCAAGCACCTTCATGTTATTCTTTATTTCCTTCATACTCCTAAACTGTTGACCTATAGAATTTCAGATAAAGTTCTTTGAGATCAATTTTATACTTTCTAGCAGTATACAAATTATTTTTTCAGGTGGTTGGTACACTTTAAAAGAACTTACCTGTCTGTCTAGTACAGTGTCTTTGCTCTCCTTGAAGGGTTGGTTATCTTCGATGTTCTTGAGGATTGTCTCTTCTTGTACCTTGATGTCCTTCAGTCTGGTCTTCTCTTCCTCTTCTAGTTCATTCATTCTTCTTTCATACTCCCACACACTCAGTGGTTTGGCTTCCTGTTCACAACATAATACACATATAAACAAAGTTAGAAAAAAAGGATCCGGGCTAACTCGGCACAAGGGCGAACTCGGCCTTGGCGGAAAATCGGGGCTGAGTGAGCCCAGAGAGTTGAATTGATCGCAAATACTTGTGTTGAATATCGCATAAATTACACATTTCAGAACATTTAAATTCAAAATTATTTGATATCAATTGTGTAAAATGATTAGCAAAGAAGTGATGTTGAAAATTTCAAGAAGTAAAATTATATAAAACATGAAATTTAAGGCTAAAAAACGGTATGGTGCGTGTCACGGACTTCAACTCTTGAAACATAGTCACCGCGCAGTGCCGAGTTCGCCCTAGTGAAGAGTTAGCCCGACCCCAGAAAAAACATCTCCTATTTGAATTTTCCTTTGTGCATCGAGATGGTCTAATAACAAAATAAAACTGATTTCTTTGAAACCAGCTACATGTATCCAGCAAGACAAACAGATTTATCTGGATGGGGAGGGGCAGGGAGGGGGGGGGGGAGTGAAATCTGTTGCTATATGTAAATTTACCCATGAATAATCTAATATTTGACTGATTTAAGAGCCTTCAGTATTACTCATCTCTTGATACTAAATCTAAAAACTTTAAACAGCAGCTATGACACAGAGTAAAATTAATCACTGCATCACCCTAAAATTGACTTGAGTGCAAAATATGTTAGGCACAGAATCTAGAACTGTGAATAAGTATTAATTAAAAAAACCTTTGAAATATCTATCAAGATATGAGATATAGATCTCTGAACTTTTTTCATATGAAATGCTTAGGTCAAGTTCTGTGAGTATTTTTGACTCCCAACATTAAGGGGGGGGGGGGGGGGGTACTGTACTCACATCAAGAGGATAGGTTTCCGGGGGAGGAACAACATCTAGATGTTGCTTTACAGTCATCGGTTCCCTGTCTGCAGTGAACACGATCTGGTAGAGTTGGTAGTGAGCCATGTAGGTTTCAAACAAGTGGCTGGTGAAGAGTCTGAGGTTACCCTCGCTGATTCTGTTCTCATTCAGATACCGCTGGGAGATTTCTCGGTAAATCTTGATTGCTGACGAAAGTGGCTGACCTGATGAGACGAAACAAAAGTAAAACAAAAATACAAACAAATTTAACAATGATAGAATCTGGAGAACCAAAGTACAAGTCTTAAGCATGAGTCACATTTGTCATAATGAGATTTTTCATTAAAGGGCAATCCAACTTTGGTAATAAGATGATTTGTTTGAAAGCAGAAAATAAGAAAAACAGGATGGTGAAAGTTTGAAAGAAATTGGACAAGGACTAAGAAAGTTATGGATGTTTGAAAAATGAGATCACTACATCTATGCGAATCTCAAATTGGCAATTTGGTGAGTCAATTGTGACAATTTTGTGGACAACTCTCCTATTTGTCGTACACAAAAATATCATTAATTTGCGGCTTTCTTCGAGGCGCTTTTACCCTCGGGGCTGTACTCAAAATATATTGGAGATAGCATATTGTTATAGGTCTTCATGAACGAAAAGATTCTACTGAGTAATGCATTTTGAAAAAATTGACATTTTAGTCATTTTGCGTGTTAGAGCGAATGGGGGAGTTGTCCACAGCTACATCACAGTGACATTACCTATTCGGCCAATTTGAAATTCCCATAAGCATAGTGATTACAACTTTCAAAATTTCATAACTTTCTTATTGCTTGTCCGATTTCGTTGAAACTTTCACCAATCTGCTTCTCTGATTTTTCCTCTTTCTTTCAAAGCAACTTGCTATTAAGGTTGGATTTCCCTTTAAAGGGACACCCAAGAGCTGCCCTACTACACTTGCACATATGCGATGTTACTGTAGATAACCTCACACCCCGTACCTCCCTACCACCAAGAATTGCCTCTCATTGCAAGTGTGTGATCTCTAGCACATATGTGTGCTAGAAAGGAGCAAGATCACCGGCCAAAAAACAGCCTGAAAATTTCACTTGATCAAGATGATAAAGATCTCATTGAAGAATCTGGCATGAAATTAGATATTCTATCATCTTACAATGTAGAAGGAAGTATTTTCTCAAAATTGTGCTGATTATGTTCGTGTTCTTACCTCTTCAACTTAGAGGTCGTGACTGCTGCCAAAATTGACACAGCCCCATATATAGTGACACAAGCATGTAGTAGGGTGTGCTTTTAATTGAAAGTTTTGTGGATTTTCCCTGAAAAAATCCTGTCAAAACCTCTTGAGTTAAATCCTCGTTTAGGGTGCTTTTCAGAAAGTCATGGACGCGGATGCAGTACAGGCCTCAATGACATTAACCCTTTGACTACTGAATTCTGTCATTCCCATTGGCTTAATACAGGGACTACCTGGTTCCTGTGAGCACTGGGTTAAAGTGATAGTCGTTGTAGGTGCAGTAGCATAGTAGCAGCAGTAGCATAGTAGCAACAGTAGTAGTAGTTATAGCTGTAGTAGCTTAGTAATAGGTAAGTAGAAGGAGAAACAGTGGTAGCAGCAGTAGCAGAAGAAATAGTATCAGTAGTAGCAACAGCAGTTTCAGTAGTGGTTGATATTATGCTGTAGAAAATTTCAGTAAAAGTAAAAGTAGAATTAACTTAGTAGTAGTAGTAGTAGTAGTAGTAGTAGTAGTAGTAGTAGTAGTAGCAGTAGCAGCAGCAGCAGCAGCAGCAGCAGCAGCAGCAGTAGTAGAAGTAGTAGAAGTAGTAGCAGAAATAGTAGTAGTAGATCTAGTCTAGTAGTAATAGTAGTCATAGTAGTATGTAGTAGTAGTAGAAGATCTAATAGTCAGTAGTAGTCGTAGTAGTAGTAGTAGTAGTAATAGTAGTAGTAGTAGAAGTACATGTAGTTAGTAGAAAAAGAAGTAGTAATACTGTAATAGCAGAAGTAGTTGAAGAGTACAAGTAGATGCATGTAGTAGAAGCAGGAGTACGGAGTAGTATTATACACTAGATCTAGTAGAATCTAGGTCTAGTCATTAGTAGAAAATTTAGACATACATTAGAAGTAGAAGTAGACTCTAGCAGTAGTCACAAAATTAGTAGGGTCTACATGTAGAAGCAGTGCTTTTGAATTTTAGCTGCAGTATCAGTATAAACAGTGGCAGCAGTACATGGCTGTGCTGGCAGCAACAGCAGTCACTTTAGCAGTAATTACCAACTGTTCCTTGGTGAAACTCTGATGCAACCTGTACGAGCGCTGGGACCTGTGACCAGGGAACCCCTTTTTGGACACCAAACATCAGGCTTTCATAGAGAAAGTCGAGAAGAATCGAGTCCCTCATCTGAGCATCTTCATCAAACTCAGCCATCTCCCAGCCAAGCAGCTCTCCAAGCCGGCACCTGCCATCCTTTTTCTGTGTGTTATAAAGAAAAGGGGGGGGGGGGGGAGTCAATTAAAAATCACTGTGCCAATGCACTCACACATATAATAACATCGCACACACACACACACCTCCCTACAGCTAATATTGCCTACAACTGTCTATAGAATTAAAATTACTCTTGACCAAGCCAAGTGATAAAGATTTTTTAAAAAACCCAAAACCCTAGATTCTAGATCTAGTCTAGGCCTAGTCTAAAATCTTGGAGAACAAAAGGGGGTGCGATCAAATCCATTGCACCCCCCCCCCCCCCTCCTGCACTGATGGGCCTATAGACTCCCTTTACTGAAAGTGAATCTAACAGCTAGTATGAATCAGTGGTGGATCCAGGATTTCTTGAGGGAGGGGGCTCAATATTCAAAAAAATTTCTGATATTGGCAAGCAAAAAAAAAAAAAAAAAAAAAGGTCCTCAGGATTTTTGGGCCCCTTTTTATTTTTTAACTCAAAAAATCTCTGATAAGCAAAAAAATAAATAAATAAAAAAAAAGGTCCTCAGCATTTTGGGGCCCCTTTTTGGTCCCAAGGGAGGGGGGCAGGGCCCCCGCCCCCCTGGATCTGCCACTGTGAATGACCGACGAGTGACTGCCAGATTATGATCAGCCGAGTTACCACTCATGGGCCCTTGCCTATGTGGGACTGTGTCCAACATTCACTGTTGCAGCAGTCAAAAACAGACAACAAAATTGCTCTAAGCAAGATTCAATTTTCTTAAATTTGCTAATTACCTGATTCATCATCATGGACTCTTCAACTCTTACTTTGCCACAAATTAGGGGATTCAGAATTGAAAGTGAAATTTTAAATAATTATTTTCCTCTCCTGTAATAATGTCTGAATGATCTAGAATACCCTGGAAAAGGGCCTGCTGATACACACAAAAGCTATTGAAGCCTATTCACCCATAAAAGCTAGCCTGGAGTACAAGGTTATCTTCAGATAAGCGCCCTAACTGCCTAAGCTACATGTGCGGGGGGCATTTTCACTACAGATGAACAAGTGCACAGTACAAAAGGTCTAACGTGTGGGACTACTCATTTAGATCTAGGTGTAGTTGAATAATTTTGTTAATTTTGTCGCGTTTTCTTCCTAAAATTTGAATGAAAATGATAAAAATATCTTTTAAATCTATATTTGAGTACTTTAAGAACTTAAACAAAATTCTCACCTCTAAACTTGCAACGCGTTTAGCATTTTCCACAGTAATTCCCTTCACCATTTCGCTTGCGTTGCTACGCAACTTTTAATCGCTGTCTTCTTGTTGAATATAGCCACAAGTTCAACGACCAATTACGGTGTCGCCGAAATGTCCAATCAAGAGAGGAAAACAGTTATCAAAGTGGACAACATGGTATTACATAATTATACAGCATTTACTTCCAGGGAATTTAGGAAGGTACAAAAGCAGTCTAAATCAATGTACTATTTCGTTTCATATCGATTTTTGTAAGGAAACGCAATGACAGTTTAGAATAAGGCCTTATTATGCAAAAGTTAATGCTTTTATGAATAAATTCTAGAGTTAATGCTTTCATGAACAAATTCTCGAGCAGCGTTCGGAAGCGAAGTACGATACTTCGCGAAACTCAAAATTCAGCCCTGTATTGTGTTATAAAAGTTCGCTTGACATTTCATATTCTTAGCTGTTTACAGTTCTAAGTAGAAAAGATGTTCAGCTTTTACATGATTTAGGCCGTTATGCGGTACAGTTGTGCGGATCTGACTGTTTTTACTTAAAGTAGCGACCTACTCCCCCCCCCCCCCCCCCCATAATTTGAAGTTCTTCATCAACAATAGCTAAGTCTGCATAGAGCTTTTGCGCAACTTAAAATATAAAATAAAATTGTGAATGAAAAATGTTATAAAAGTTCCCTCGACATTTCCTATTCTTAGCTCTTTCAAGTTTCCAATAGAGGAGTTCAGTTTTCACATGTGAGTCTTTATATACGGCTTAGCCGAGTTGTGTAGATCTTACTGTTTGGACTTCAATACGTGCCGCCCTTTTGAAAGAAAAGTGTGCATTGTCCCCTCTTTTTAAATTGTGCCCCCTTTTGGAACTGATAACCTTTGTTTGTTTGTTTATTTGTTTGTTTGTTTGTTTGTTTGTTTTTGTTTTTTGATTTTTGTTTTTTGTTTATTTTTTTGCCTGAATGCATGACATATTCCTATACCTATATCTTGTCAAGAAACAGCCTAACCCTACTTATCTTAAAATTCCTGCTCAAAATGCACTTCTCTCGCTCTCCCTCTAACTCTCTCGTCAAGCTCAATAACTTTCACTGTACATAGTCACATTTGGAAATGTTCTAACTTGAACAGTATTATAAAATACTGCGGATCTCCGATCGGAGGAAGCTAAGGATAAAGAAAAAGAAGAAGAAGAAGAAGAAGAAGAAGAAGAAGAAGAAGAAGAAGAAGAAGAAGAAGAAGAAGAAGAAGAAGAAGAAGAAGAAGAAGAAGAAGAAGAAGAAGAAGAAGAAGAAGAAGAAGAAGAAGAAGAAGAAGAAGAAGAAGAAGAAGAAGAAGAAGAAGAAGAAGAAGAAGAAGAAGAAGAAGAAGAAGAAGAAGAAGAAGAAGAAGAAGATTGCAGCATGAAAAAGAAGAGGTCTCGCTGAAAAGCACATACACTGCACAAATAAATGGGAATATGGTGACTGCACACACGTGCAACAATGGCATGTGGTATAAATGTCCGGCCCAAACACTTTAGCTATTTCTCATTAAAAATCATTACGAATATATAAAGGCATTTGAAGAGCATTCCTTTTCCGGGGGGACATTCCTACTGCATGATGTTTTTGATCGCCCAAACTGATATAAAAGGAATGAGAAAGCTCACCAGGGGCGGATCCAGGGGGGGGGGGGTGGCCGAATCGGCCAAATTCTGGACAACTGGACCCCAGAAAACTTAATTTTTTTTTGCTTGCTTGTCAGATAACCCCCCCCCCCCCTTACAAAATCCTGGATCTGTTCCTGACCCACAATTTTTATTTTTCACCTTTCCCATATATGCAGAACTCAACCTTCTTTTTAATGCTTATAATTTCAAAGCTTAGAAGATGATATAATTCTCTTACGAAAGAAATTAGAAGTACGTATCAATGAATACTAGTATTTGAGAAACATCTGATTAGATGTTTGCTTATAATTATACACTCCCTAATAGTCTGTTTTTTCCTTTTATTGTGGCTCTGTTTAAAGACACCATAGCTAGATTTCCAAATTGTTATCGGTACCGTCACGCTACAGTGCCTTCGATTTTCAGTTTTAGTTTCAATGCCAGTTTATTGTTTCATATTACACATTTCACAGTATAAATGGTACAAACAAGATAAATGGTACAAACGGCCACGAGATCTATTGTCAGAGAAAATAAAAGAAGGTGACTACCTCATATCTATACGTTTGCATGCGCAGTATTAATTGAAAAGACTGGGCGAAAATATAAGTGAAATATGGAGGAGCCTAAGGACAAAGCTACGCTTGTGAGTTATAGGCTCCAAAGAGTAATAAGATTTATAATAATAGTGGGAAAGAGCAGTGCCTGATACAGCAATATGATTATATAAGTAAAATTATTGTGTCGCAGTAATCGAATTCGCATTCAAAGAAAAGGTATTGGATATTAACGTCACTTTCATAACGTATTATTATTACATTATTACATTATGTTATAACAATTCACATTATTTGGATAAATAAGCATTTCCTGGGTGCCGTTGCATAAAACTTGCTATTATAGTAACTTTGCTATTATAGTAACTTTTCATGGAATACTGGATTTTGATTGGCTCTTGGGCAACGTTACTATGGTAGTTACCATTGATGGCAAAGTTACTATAATAGTAAGTCTTTATGCAATGGCACCCTGTACGTCATGGCAATTTCTAATGCATACCGAAGTGCTGACATGATTAAGCATTTTCCTCAATTATTTACCAATGGCTTAACGCAAAGGTACTACTACTAGTCCACAGTGGCGTAGCCAGGATTTTTTACAAGGGGGGGGGGGGGCAAATTTTGTCACTTGTCAAATTCTGCTTGGAGGGAGAACCGTATTTTTTTCTTCTCGCCATCCCTCCAAAACTCGCTCAGTGGGGGTGGGGGGGGGGGGGGAGGGCGGATGGTTATCAGGTGTTTTCCTCCATAATTCTCTGACAAGCAACCAGGAAAAAAAAAAAAAAAGGGAGATCTGTATAAACTTCTCTCCAGCCCTCCAAAACTCGCTCAGTGGGGGGGGGGGGGGGGGGATACGCATTTCCCCACTTTTTTTAGCCAGCCATCCAAAAGTCACATCGTGGGGGGGGGGGGGGGGTCCTCAGATTATAAGGGGTTCAGTTTTCCTCCATAATTCTCAAAAAATAACAAATAACAAATTGGGGGTAAAAGTTGTCAGGGGGGCAGTCTGCTTGACCCCCTCCCACCACTCCTCAGCTACACTAGTGCTAGTCCAAGTCGGCAAATCTTGACGTAACATTAGGAATCGTCGTCTGTAAAAGCGAAATCATCATAGTCGATAGAGTTCGGGCGCTGGACAATATATATATATATATATATATATATATATATATATATATATATATATATATATATATATATATAATGGTTGCGTAGCTTAAATCAAAGTTCCCAAGAACTGTCCTATATACATTTTTGAAATGTTTGCAAAGGTTGAAAAAATATCTCCGCCGGTAATCGAACCCGGGTGGTTAAGGCATTGGCGTTCCAAGCCAATGACCCGGGTTCGATTCCCGGCGGAGACATTTTTACAACATTTGCAAAAATTTCAAAAAAGGGAGGACAGCTTTGGGGAACTTTGATTTAAGCTACGCAACCATTATTCTCTGATTTTCATTTTTCACAATAATATTATTTCCACAAGAGTTGACAAAGCTGTTGTATATGTTATTTCCTTACAATTTATATATATATATATATATATATATATATATATATATATATATATATATTTATTTATATATATATATATATATATAAATTCATGATGTTCCACGTATTGGCATATGATGAGAAATAATAAAGGATGACTCTTACAGTCGAAATCACTGTACGTTTTCCCTGACGAAGGGGGAGGACCCCCGAAAATTTGGAGAATAAATATACTTGGAATTGGCATTCAATGCATTCGAGTCATCCTTTATATATATATATATATATATATATATATATATATATATATATACATTCAACAACAACGGGCACAATGATATCAGTAGCCACATGTGCATATAGGCACAGAGAAATGTATTTATTTTATTAACAATATGAATCATGAGATGTCGCGGGCAGCATTGAAATGATACGATGGCATTATTTCCGGCTGTATTTGTCTGTCCATGCATATTATTATAAATCATTTTCTTTCGTATCCTGTCTGTTCAGAGTACATAGAACGAATCATGTCTTGCCAAATTCCAGTTTTTACTGATTTACCTTTTCTCAGTTCTTTGTATTAGAATACCTCGCTCCTTTTTCTCAGAGTTGAATAAGGTTTTTTACAAGTTTATTTGGAGTGGAGGTAGAGACAGAGTGCAGAGATTAACTATGTGTAATGATTATAAAAATGCTGGTCTTAAAATGATCGATCCCTTATCATTTGCCATTGCCCAGAAAATGACTTGGGTTAAAAACCTTCTTGATGAAAATTTTGATGCTCCTTGGAAAAATATTGAACTATCCTTTTTGGAGAAATTTAATCAAGATGTTTCCCTTTTGTGGAAGTGCAATGCACCAGAGAGTGTTTTGAACTCTCTGGGTAATGTTCAGTTGGCTGATTCATTGCGTTCATGGTATTTATATAGAGAAGAAGCCACCAAGGAATTTTATGGTCATAAATTCTCAGAATTAAGTGCATGTCAGTCATTATGGTACAATAAATTAATCCGTTACAAAATCCAAATCGTATTTTTACTATGAATCTTGGTTTGATAAGAATATTCTTACAATCTCAGATTTGTTTAATCCTCCTTTCCCAGGGCATAAACTTTTTGAAGAACTGGTACTAGATTTTGGTATTTCTTTTTCAGATAGAAGAAAATTTAATTTTTTGATAAAGAATATTCCAGAGGATTGGATGGTGGATTTTGATATTGACATTGTTGGTGTTCATGATACCATAGTGCTTAATTTGTTACAGTATAAAAAAAGTTCCTAAGAATGCTTACAATGTGCTACTTGGCTCGCATCTTCCAGCTAAGAGATACGCTTATTGGAAAGATAATTTATTGGTACCTATTAATATTAACTGGGAAAAGGTTCATTGCACTAATTTCTTTTGTACTCTTGATACTGAATTAAGGTCTTTTTATTTTAAAGTCTTTCACAAAGCCATTGCAGTGAATGATTTCCTATTTAAGATCAAGAGGAAAGATTCGCCTAATTGCACTTTATGTGAAAAGAAAGAGGAAACTTTAGTTCATTTATTTTGTGAGTGTGAAAAGGTTACTCCAATTTGGGACAATCTTATGACTGTCATCTGTCAGAAATTAAATTCCAACTTACCTGTAACCAATTTTGAAAAACTTTTTGGCATCTGCAGTGACAAATTTATTTCATATCTGTTTTTGCTATTGAAATATCATATTTATTCATGCAAGTTTAGAAATAAGCTCCCCAACTTCACAGCGTTTAAATCACTGGTTAAGAAACAAAAAGAAATAGAACATCTGTTAGCCAAAAAGAGAAATGAATTGCCTAGTCACTTTAAGAAATGGCGTTTTGACCTTTAAGCTTTGTGTCATCATATATAGACCTTTCTTTTTCCTCTTTGTTTTTAATATGATCTTACAGTGATCTTGTTATATAATATTTTGTCTTTTGTACTCCTATGTCTACCTCTGTACATATTCCAGTGCCCCTTTACAGAGATACAAGTATTTATTATAAAACGGGTTCAAGAATGTAGCCATCCTGATTGGTCAAATAACACCACGTGACCGTGCAAAAAAAAGTGATAACGCACGGCGAGGGGACTAACGCACGGCTAATCCGGATCAAACACTAAGATTGTAAGAAAACACTAAGACTGTAGACCCGTTTTATAAAACTTTTAATACATGGTTGTGAGGTCGTGCATTAGTGCGATCCAGCAACACGCAGGTTTTTATCGTGATGTCTAACACACTCGGCTACGCCTCGTGCGTTAGTACACCACGATAAAAACCTTTGTGTTGCCAGATCGTACTAACGCACTCCCAACCATGTATTAATAGTATATTGTTACACCAACCTCTTTTTTTTCTTTTCCCCTTTTACAATGCTGTTAATTATTTCCCATAGTCAAATATTTTTACATTACATGTGTGCATATAACCTTTGTTTACAAATCACATTACCACCGTATAACATGAGCGATACCCTCGATTGGAATTGGGTCAGTTTACGTGTGTTTCCTTATTGCCTATTCAGGAATGCGTTGTATTTTTATCACTTCAGTTGATTTCCCCACGCTCTGTCTGCGCAATTCGCCGACTGGGTGCCTGGAGTGGGCGGGGTCGGGGTGTGAGGCTGTCTGTCTTGCCCGCATGTTGTGTGTGGATTGTGTGTGTGTTAGGGGGGGGGGGGGAGGGGGCGGTTTTGTGTTTGAGTGTTAGTGTGAGAGTGTTGAGGGATGTGTGTGTGTGGGGGGGGGGGGGGGGGGGGTAGAGCGGATTGTCTCATTCCTCGACTTTGCTCCTCCAACCTATTGGTGGTCTGGAGTTTCCATTGTACCTGTGGACGGCTTATCTTACTCCTCTTTTTGTTTATTTTGGGCCCAACGAAATTTTCAGATTCTGATGCAATGCTATCTCGAGGTTCTTGCTTTTGTACTTGTAATGGTTATAATTCTGATTATTTCTATTACGTGTACTCTGCTTTTTTTTTGTTTGTGTGTTTTTTTTTGGTGTTTTTTTGTTTTTTTGTTTTTTTGTTTGTTTGTTTTTTTGTTTGTTTGTTTTTTGTTTTTTTTTCCAGATCATCTCAATCGTTTGTAAATATCTTAATTTGTCATTGATTTTTTTTGTAACACAACATTTGTATTACCTTGGAAAGTTTGTATATGTTATGAGTTGATTTCTTAATAAACACATAATTAAAAAAAAAAAAAAAAAAAATTCCAGTTTTTAAATTCAGGATCCAAATTATTCATACAGAAGGAAATACATGATAATAACCAGAGGGAGATAATAATTATCTAACTATTCTCTTAGTGCTGTGCTGGTAATGCTTTTTGTATTGTATTGTATTGTTTTGCATTGTATTGTATTGTATTAAATTTAATAACAACCAAACATGTCTATCGATGCAGGAAAAAAAAGTTTGATAAACCCATAATATACAGAGCTGCATCTCCGATAAAAATTGTGATAAAATAGAAAAATACAGACATCTAATCAAATCAAGTTTGGTTTAAAAAAAAAAAAGCTTTGGGAATTCAATTAAAATGGACTAACGATGAAACAGACATAATCTAAAGTGCATCATTATAAAATAGTTTTTTTTAAAAAGGTTTATCCATTCAGCAGGGTTCTTGCTAATTTTTCTGATAGCAGGTAATTTATCATTCACAGGCGGTTACTCCAAAAAAGCAACAGGGGTCTGGGGGCAGTGAAGCCCCCAGCGGGGTCCAGGGGCAGCGCCCCTAGCTTTTGCAAGAATTGATAAGGTAAAATCGTCCATTCTTCCAATCTTCCAGACCCTACATGTACAAGGAAATTACTTCTTTTAAATAAAGAACAAGGCAACACTAAACAGGTTTAAAATGCCAGCTCAGATGACATTGGTGTTATTTTATTTAAAATCCATGTTGTTCAGAAAGTGAATGCATGATTTTTTTTTATATCTGCAGCTATTCTTGATATCCTACAGTCATATGATTTGCACAAGTGAATGAACACAATGAACTCTCATGATTATGATCAAATTTACCACACTGCAGCGTTACAAAAAGGCTAGGATTACCGTAAATAACGTATAAACCGCTGTCGTTAAATTAAACGCACCCCCAACTTTCGACCCCCTGAGCAAAAAAATAAATAAAAAAATCATGATAAATTCAAGTCATGTTCTTATCAAAACGGCAAAATCTAGAGGCAAAAGCATAAAGAAATGATTTAGAAAAGTGTAAAACAAAATTGTACTTTAATTGGTTGTTTCCTGTTTTTTAACTCATTTTCAAAGTCGGGGAACTCTTCGAATCTGAGTCGTTGACCAAAATAAGGCTTGCTCCAAAGACGTGACAAGCCCTTATCAAAGTACAGATACGGTACAGATTCGTGATCGTATCTTAATCACTATCAAAGTGAAAGAAAACATCACAAAACACACATTAACAATACAGATAAAGGCAAACTGATACCTTGCTTAAGAAAATATTTCTAGATAAATCCAAGAACTATCACAGAAGTTTCATGTTTGAAGAGCTATGGCGCAAGGTTTTTCAACAAAATAATCGATCCCAAAACATTTGAAGTTTCCCTCATTTCATACCCATGCAGAGGTAGGTTTGCTCCCCTGCTCCAGCGGCCCAGCAAGTTTGCAAGTTCTGCTAAAATGAGAGAAACGTCTCTGCACATAGCTATTGCATAAATTAATTTGCATACTAGCTCAACCAATGCGCATTGGTTGAGCTAGTATGCAAATTAATTTATGCAGAAGCCATGTGCAGAGACTATTCTCTCATTTTAGCAGAATGTGCAAACTCTCTGGGCCGCTGGAGCAGGGGGAGCGAACCTATGGAGCGAACCTACCTCTGCATGGGTATGAAATGGGGGAAACTTCATACGTTTTGGGATCGATTATTTTGTTGAAAAACCTTGCGCCATAATCTCTTCAAACATGAAACTTCTGTGATAGTTCTTGGATTTAGCTAGGAATATTTTCTAAAGCAAGGTATCAGTTTGCCTTTATCTGTATTGTTATTGTGTGTTTTGTGATGTTTTCTTTCATTTTGATGGTGATTAATAATACGATCACAAATCTTTACTTTGACAAGCGTTACGTCTCGAAGCCTTGCTTGGTCCAGTGATAACTCCTTGCTTGGTCAATGGACTTGAATTTTGGGTAGCCCTCATTGAGAGTAAAGCTGCCACCGTGGTTTAATTGTGCCGGGTTTGTGTCACGGCATGAACCTGTTTGTGGGTTGTATGTATACGCAAGTTGGGCTTTTGATTTTAACATCAAAATTAATTTGTAAAAATATGTCGTAGCATTTAGACTTACAAAACAGTAAATGAATTCTCTTTGATCATATAAACAGGACCTTAGCCCCCTAGATTATTGTCAGTTTTGGTGATATATGACTCTTCATTTGTTTTGGGCTTTTTTAAGCCCAGCATCGTGTATTACCCGCAACCCCGACTTATGCTTATTCCGCACGCGCGCTAGCGCGCTAGCCCTCGTCGAGTCAGTTTAGTTTTGTTTCTTCTTGCTTTCTCGATCTCTCGCTCATTGGCTGTGTTTAGAGCTGTTTCTTCCCGTTTCTTTACGACCGCTTTCACAACACCGCTGTGAAGCTTGGGTAAACTGAAATTTGAGATAGCGACTTGTTGAATTGAATCGAGACTGATTTTATATAATATATATATATATATTTTTTTTTTTTTTTTTTTTTTTGTGAGGCCACAGCCGGTTATGATCGGCGTTACAGCCGGAAAAAAATAGCCGGTTACCGGCTATTAACAAGAACCCTGCATTCATATCTTGGCTACTGCTAATTATGAATATAATTTTAAATAATTTGGAGGGCGGGAATAAGAGCTTAAGTTGACGAAGCATTTAAAAATCCCTTGCCGTAAAAAAAAATAATCTAAGGGCTATAATATACACAAGACAGTATGGCACAAAATATAGCAACTTTTGATTGATTGATTGATTGATTGATTGATTGATTAATGCAAGATTTATTTCATTTCATTTCCAAATACAAAACAATATGATTTACAAAGTACAAAATCATGAAATGAAAAAGGAACCTTCTGAAAAGCATACATATTTCAATGAAGTATTGCATAACACAAATAATTTATCGAATAATAGACAAGTAGACCTATTCATAACTATTGTAAGAAGTAAGTAGAAAAAGAGGAACTAGGGATTTACAACAATGACTTTCAAATTGAATAGTTACAGATAGGTTCAACGATTTAGCGTCATGGGTGAGCAGACAGGACCTTGAAATCGAACAATAGGTAGAATTTATTCCTTTCCCCCTTTTAAAGGGCCCCTGACATGCCTGAAGCCCAAATGCAAGTTTATTGCTGTTGATGTACAGGGATGCATATAACTAATATTCTGTTATACAAACATCTAGATATGTTTCATAGATTTTTAAATGTTTTTTTGTTTTGTTTTGTTTTGTTTTGTTTTTGTTTTTTTGAAATATTTTTTCCAACCTCCTAAGCTCCACCCTAAAAAAAAGCTCCAGATCTCATTCCTGCAATGACATCATATGTCAATTATCAGTTAGCTACACTAATATTCTAGAATTGCATGCTTTCAAACAAAACCTCCTCGTTATCATTCTTTTCCTGGCGATGCTACATCATGTCTGAATAGCAACTCCTATGTAGACATAATTATATGGTCTATTAGAACAGATGTTCATCTCCTGCAAAGCTACATACCACTGTCTCTCCTTAGCTCACTAATGATTGACAGATGATGTCATTGCAGGAATGAGATCTGGAGCATTTTTTTTTTTTTTTTTTTTTTTTTTTTAGGGTGGAGGCTAGCATGTTTGAGAAAATGATTTGAAAAATATCTTTAAAATTTACGGAACATATTTCGATGCTTGAATAACAAAATATAAGTTGTATGCATCCCTGCACATCAACAGGAATCAACGTGCATTTGGGTTGCAGGGGACCTTTCATGGGCGTCGCCAGGGGAGTGCGGAGGATGCGAACGCACCCCCCTCCAGACAAACACCCAAAAAAAAAAAAAAAAAAAAAATGGGGGGGGGGGGGGGGGGGGAAGGGGGCGTCGCCGGGTGGGGGGTGTCTTTTGAAAAGGGCGACATGTTCTTATTGTGTAGTGTCGAACAGCTCATATCTGCGCCACCAGCACCACTGCCTGACATTGGAGTTGGTAAGTTTTGTCTTTTTTTTTCCAAAAGGCACCCCCCCCCCCTTGAAAAAAGCTGGTGCGGCACTGCCTTTAACAGTCTTTCCCGTCGATTATCTCTTGATCTCTGCCCTTGAAATTATTCTTTTGATCCAACCGCTTGTGGTCTGCAGTATGTTTGCTCCGCTCACATTTTGAAATGTTTTAATTAGAGAATCACTGGACCGGTTCAATGAGCATCACCGGGACTGATTGGCATCTATAATTACCACCTCCCATGTGCTAATGAGCGAAAACTCCCCACAAAATAGGGTTCAACCAGTGAATGTCCCTAAGAATGTCGTAGACAAATGAACATTTATAAAAATGTATGAATGAAGCTCTTTCATTAAACATTAAAGCTAACTTATACCACATGAATATGATCATTGTTTTCAAACTTAATGAATAATTATGAATTATTTGTGTTTCAATTCTAATCGGAAAATAATTTTATTTCTGCAGTTTCTTAAAACTAAAATGACTTAATAATATTGTACTGCGATATGTATTTAAGATAATTTCACCATTTTAAGCCAGCGAGTGACGTATGTGTCCACAAAGTCCCTATTTGGGTGGAGTCCAAGATTTAGCCATTTTGAACCTTCAAAAATGGCCGTTTTATACACTATATTTAGCAATGTCATCATATATTTTCTGATTATTTAATCAACATTAAACAGTGGACCCCATCCAAATAGGGACTTTGTGGAAACATATATCACTCGGGGTAAAAACAATATCTCCCGCCCCCCCCCCGCACACACACAGGCCTTGGAGCCGCCCCTTCATCAGAGATGAAGATGACCTTGTTTTCCGTGCTTCTGACGTCGATGTCTTTCTTATACACTGGCTTAAAATTGTGAAGTTATGTAGGAGATCAACTAAATTTTCTATAAACAGAATTTGATCTCGTAATGAAAACATTCGACTGCTCACTGGTATTCCTGTAAACATTTCTTTTTTATTATTGATTTTGGGTCACAAAATCTATGATCAAGATATCAGCAATAATGTTAGCCAAATTAGCAATTTGTCTAACGTTGGTAGAGTATGCCATGGTGTTACTTTCAAACCACTTGATTGTGGATTGAGCCACTGACTTGTTAGGCGTCAGGGGTTTATAAACTATTTTTTAAAAATTTCATTATAATATTCTGTTTGAATTATCTTGGATTGGACAGGGGACGAGAAGCGTGTTTTTTTTTTTTTTTTTTTTTTTTTTAAGTGAGGGAGAGACGCCCCTTACCCCAATATCAACCATCCTGTTTCTACATTTTGAGCAAGCGAAGCGAACGGAAACAAAATTAAGATATAGGCCTACGCACTTTATCATGGTAGAAATGTTATTTCATCATCAAAATACACTAGATAAGATATATAAATTGTATATTCGGTAACCTTGCTGCCAAATAAATTTATGAGGATATTCGGGCACCTCGCTGCCCGAGTATGAGAGTGTTTGCTGCCCGAAACCACCCCGTTTCTAAATCTTGCAAACGAGCAAAAAAACAAAAACAAAAAACAAAACAAAACAAATCCAAAACAAGACACTTTGTTGTCTCTGAAATGTGATTTCGCCATCAAAATAAACTACATATAGATCAAGATAAACGTAACAGTTATTATATTTGGGCACCTTCCTTCCCGAATATAAGGAGCGACCCTACATCTTGCTGCTCAAATATGAGGATATTCATGAGCTTTTTTCGTTTGGTATCTTGTTTTTTTATTTTTTTATTTTTTTTATTTTAAGAGCAAGCAAAGCGTACGGACTTGGATGGTTCATCTTCATCTCTGATGGGGGGGGGGGGGGGGGGGGGTACAGTGTAATCATTGTGAAGCAGTGCTATTGTGGCAGTACAAGAATGAGTGTTAACATGAATTCATTTATGAAATTCTTACTTCGAATTTCTATTTGTAGTTGTTAATGTGGGCAAAGAGGAGGCTCGGGGGTTTCGGCAAGAAGGAGGTCATTGGACACTGAACTGTGTGTGTGTGTGTGGGGGGGGGGGGGTTCTTGTGGTTCCAGGGTTCTGAGGGGAATGTCACTGGTTCTTGGGGATGATAACTATTATCTCTACGCATTATTTTCTTTAGGCGTTAGGAGTCCTTTTATTTCTTCCCAGGTGCATATGGGACCGTACCGCTATATACATCATTAGGTTTCAACCACTGAACTGAACTCTTTGCCAAATATTCAACTTGTGTTCTCTGGTTCTGTTGTTTTTCCAAAATCTGCAAAAACATGGGCGGGGGGGGGGGGGGACGAGCTTTTGTCAACGCTGGTCCTGCTCTATGGAATAATTTACCTATAGTTATTAGAAGTTGCAATTTTCCAGATATGGATTCTTTCAAAAGCAGTCTAAAAACTGACCTGTTCAGTGCTTCCCATTGATTATTACATTCTTCTCTTGTATTTCTACTTTCTTATTCCCTTACGTCTTTATTCTACACTGCGCCCAGAGCACTCTACAGTGTGGATTTGGCGCACTATAAATCATATGTATTATTATTTTTATTTATTTATTATTAACTGGGATTAATTTTCAAACTTGTGCAGCATGACTGGCACATCGATTTAGGATGAATTTCTGATTGCTTTTATGAAATAGTGTATGAATGATGAGTAATGTCGATGTAAAATGTATGGGCTGTCCCTCACGAGTGTCGATCAGCAAATGAGCTTTAAGTGAGCGATTGCCTGAATTAACTTCATTGTAGAATGAAGGTTTTGGGACAGAAATACACACATCATAAACTATAACATGCATAACAAATTTCAACTATTTTTCAAGGAATCTTAAACGCCTTTCTTTAAGCTTTGGAAAGTATACATACAAAAACAACGTTTGCGCCCTCATTTGACGGTATTAAGTAAATTTGGAAAATAATTAGCGGCCTCTCGTGCCCAAGCCATATAAATCAGCCAAAATGTCCGCGCCCTCGAAGCGCCTATACCGGTCGTGTATAACGAACATACGTGGGCCCAGTCCACGTAATTTATAGTAACTGCGCAGTTACGTTGGTGATTGTTTAGTAAACTCGATTGGAAATAATTGACACGATTGTGAGAAATTGCATAAAAACAAGAAACTTCCATCTTTGGAGAGCTAGAGGGGCGATGACTCATAAGTTAACGCCCTTCTGCCTCGCAGCATAATATGTATTTACTATATGTTATTTACTTACTAGAATGAATAAAGGAGTGAACTGATATCACCACTATTGGGCCGTATGTATAAAACTAGAAAAAGCCTATAGCAAATGCTATGAAACAAAAGGAAGGACGTTCTTCTTGCAAGAAATTGCTTCCCTATGACTAGCTATAACTTGCTAGAATAACAAGAATTAAGTTTCATAATCAAGCATTTGCTTGACATTTTCGAGCTCCTCTAATAGTAGCTTTCCCTTTTACCTGAATTTTATCCAGCACAGAACATCGCCCGTTATTTTGGCATCTCTAATTGATTCATTTTCTCTTTGAGTCTATACGTTAGGTTATACTTTACTGCACTTACAGGATTATGAAAAGAATCAAAGTGATCAATCATAAACATTACTCTTTTGTCATATTTAACAAATCACTCAATTGGGAAAGTGTACAGGGGAAAGAAAAATCTTTGCGACCTGTACGGACGCCTCGGAGTACAATGTTTCAAATGTTTACATGTCGTTTTTCCAAAGGTTCATAATTCGGAAGGTTCGTTTTTCCGAAAGTTCGTATTTCCGAAGGTTCGTTACTTCGACGGTTCGTAATTCCCAAAATGAAATAGGGATCATAATTCCGAAAATGAAAAAAAAAAAGGATTCATATTTCCTAAGGTTCGTAATTCCGAATAGGTATGTAGGGCTCTATTTCATTTTCGGAATAAAGAACCTTCGAAAAAACGAACCTTCGGATCGAGTAATGCTTTAAATGTTCGGAATTACGAACCCTATTTCATTTTCGGAATAATGAACACCTTGCTATGGGAAATTTGCGTTTCGGAATTACGAACCTTCGGAATTATGAACCTTCGGAATTATGAACTTTCGGAAAAACGAACCTTCGGAAAAACGAGTACACACATAGTGCTCTGTGCATGCTTCATCGCACTTGATGAATAGCACTATTGTTCTCATGTAAGCATTTGCTTCAGCTTTTGCTTGTTTTATGGATACGGTCCAATGTCCCATCACCACGTTTAGAGATGGAAAGTGACAAAACATGCTACGTGAAAAGGTGTGAGAAATTTTATATTTTGAGTTACTTTCCGACTATATGCATATATTTCACATCGCCACTATAATAATCTGCCTTTTTGATATACAGTAAAGGGTAAGAAGAAGTGTGGACTTTTTTATGATGATGCATGCCATCATACATCAAGGAAAATTACGGTAGTTCATGTAATACAATCACAATCATAATATTTACATGTAAGTAACTGAAGTGATTGTAAGCAAAAATACAACTGTGAAAATTGGGGGGGGGGGGGATGGGAGAAAAGAAAGTGGCGTAGAGGGCAAAATAAATAAACGAACGATCCTACCGGACACCTACAGTCCCGCCCGGGCAGGGGCCCAACGAGACAGGACAGACTCCATGATGTAGGAACCGTGTTTAATTTTACCCAGCTTGTCTGCAATGTTTCATCTCACAAAACCTGTATCCATAGCAGTATTTCATATTTGATTTAGATGTGTATCTGTCCGATCTGAGACGGTAATCGCCATGAATAATCTGTTTAAAGAGGTGTAAATAAAAAAAAAGTTGAATAAACACAAATGTCAAGGCTACATACTACACAATAGACAAAAGGAAGAGAGAGAAAGGGAGAGAAGGAGAAACGGTGAGAGGGACACATAGAGAGGGATAGATATAGAGATAAAGAACAAGAACCAGCGAGACGATGAAAGAGAGAGAGAGAGAGGGGGGGGGGGTGGAAAGTGGTTCAAGAAACTTGAGTTGGGTTGGGTCCCTTGATCATATATATATATATATATAATTATATTCAGATTCAGATTCAGATTCAGATATTTTATTGTCCAATTGTGGATAAACAAATGGAAATTTACATTGTTCACATTATAGAAGGAGTACATAAAATTTGGCGAAAATAAACAAAATACTTAATACAAAAAAGCAAGAAACAGGAAGAACGGTGAACCTTCAAAAATACTTGGTTAACGATTAAGACATTCAAGAATTATTTGAGTTTTACTTTAACAGTAATATATATATATTTGTCATCATTATTGTTGTAAACTCTCCAACAATGAACAACATGCTGCATTGAGACACGAAATTTGACCTTTATACAAAAATATGCTGGAGCATACGCCTACCGAGGGGAAGGGGGGGGGGGTGTTTTGGGTGTTCAAACACCCCCTTTTGGTGTTTTGATGGTAAAACACCCCCCTTTACTATAGCTGATACCCCTCCCCCTTTTTTTTTTCTGTCAGATAGTTTTTGAGTAAAAAGGCACCCCAAAATAATCTGATAACCTTTTTTTTTTGCTTGTCAGAGAATTTTGGAGAAAAAAAAAAACCCTTTACAAAATCCTGGGTAGGCATTGTGCTGGAGCTAGGGTGATATAAACAACACCTTGGAGGCGGCGATTTTCAAAGGATTGACAAGCCCAAATTCAATGCTCCAATAAGGGAAATCAATGTCGCTGAAACTATGCCATTGCGGTTTGTGGATCACACAAGTCATGGGAAACTTTTGTTTGAAGGTTATTTAGCACGTCAGTCATTATCATTATGACCATTCTTCACAGATCATAATCATGACAGTAAAAAGGTTCACACAAAAGAGGCAACGAGGTAATCTAATCAAGAAGTAGTTCGTCCTAATCCCACGTATGTTTGTAAACTATTCAACCAATGGGCGCTTCGTATAGAGCAGACATATAAAAGGGGGACGCATGCATTGCTTTTGATATTGATAACCTCGGATATCATTCATAACTTACTGCAGTCTGGCGGTTGTAAAAAAATTTACTTAGAGGATTTATGCTTGTACAGACATCTCTACTAACAAGGTGAGACATGCATTTATTTGAAACATAATATTTTGTTTGGAATAGGCAAGAGAAAGAGAGAGAGAGAGGGGGGGGGGGGATTCTGGATTCGAGCAAGTGAACTTCTGGGGGCGTTTCATCAAGTGTCTTGTCGGTGATTTTTACCTACAAATTTGCTTTCAGCCAATCATATGCAAGGATTTCAGTAGCTTATAACAGTTATTGCAATTTGTCATTGATGACAAGTTTTATGAAACAGGGCCCTGTTATTGATAAATTGAATTGCATTTAAATGGTGCACGGTTCTAAGAATGACGACATGAATAATGGGGGCACTCGTTTTTCCGAAGGTTCATAATTCTGAAACACAAATTTCCCATACCAGGGGGTTCATAATTCCGAAACTTTGTTGCATTACTATGAAGGTTCATAATTCCGAACGTTCGTTTTTCCGAAGGTTCATAATTTCGAAAATGAAATAAGGGTACTAAAAACATACTTTCAAAAGAAATGGGATTAAATATAAAATTTGGCCAACGTTTCTTCGAGTGACGTCTGGGCCCCGTTGCATAAAACTTGTTATAAGTAACAACTGGCACATTTCTATGACAAATTTGCTCTCAGCCAATAAGATGCAAGGATTTCAGTAGCTTATAACAATTATTGCAACTTGTTATTGATAACAAGCTTCATGAAACAGGGCCCTGAAACGAGGGAATGATTTTTATCCACTTTAAAAATTGGGTTTAGAGATAAAGTTCAGTTCTGGTCATGATACTATATTGTGAAAGAAACTGTCTCAAAGCAATTGGGACACGTTGATTATAGAGCACAAAGGAATTGGTGTATGCTGTAAGGTTTTGGAATCACCAAAATGATATATAAGAAATTGACTCAATCCTGCTAAGATTCACCTGCACTGCACACAAATGTTCGGCCAAAAATTTTTCAGCTGTTTCTTGTCATATTTTGATGTAATGGCATTTGAAGAGCAATCCTTTTCAGGGGACATATCTACTATGTTAATATTCCAAAATAACATAATAAGAATGAGAAAGCTCACAAATCTTTTTTACCTTTCCCAGAACTCAAGTTCCCTTTAAATTACTTTTGCATTTTGTAGGTTTTTTCCTTTCAAACTATTAAAGTGAAGAAAAATATTACTTCAGCTGGATTAAAAAAAAATAAAATCGTTGATAAAAAGAAGCAGTGTTTTGTCTGACTTGGTCATATGGAAACTCTCTATTTTTCCAAAGCACTAGGTTTTTAATACTACGTGTATTTGCTTTTCTACTTTTTCTGTAATCTATTGAAGAATTCAGTTGGTTTTGCAACCTTGAAATTAAGGTCTGAATGGGTTGAAAATTAACCACATGCATTTCCAAAACAGCGACTTTTTAAATGCAAATTTGAGGTATGGGTTTGGCTTCAAATTCTGATTGTCTTTGTGCCAATGTTAATAATGATATTTGCACTCTATAAGGCTATTTAATTTTTTCAGTGCCGATGTCACAATTATGTGTGACAGATAGACTTGTCATTTTCATTCACCAATTGCTCGACCACAGAAAAGGTTTATGGTGGTCAATGTTTATCGAAATTTTGAGCATAAATCAAGCATTCTAAATATATGATTATAATTATATGCTACCATAAAAATTTTTAGACAAAATTGCAGACTTTTATTTAAAAAAAGTATTACCTTATTTCAACATTAAACAATATTAAACAAATGAGAAACCCCAAAATAATAATAATTCTCATGCATAAAGTTGGTAAATAATGTTCGGTATCATAAGAACTGGTAATAAATTTTCTACAACTTTTGCACACAATATCTTGTGAAATAACAGATGGTTAATGAAGTGCAGACATTTGAAAAGTAAGCATTGATCACATTTTGGTCAAATTTTGAAGAGAGCTAAATCCTTGGCACAGTAAGAGTTAAAGAGACGATTGAGTTGTGGGAAAGGTGAAAAAGAATTTATGAGCGTTCTCATTCCCTTTTCAGATTTCAGATTTCAGATTTATTCATCATTTTCAATCATATTAACATATACTGTAGTGCATAGCATAAAATGAATACAATAACAATGATAAGAATGAGGTTTTTTCATATATCTGATAATTAAATATCAGTAGTTAAAGGATATGATGTCAGTTTTGAAGATTATCATAGAAGAAATGTCCCACGAAAATGAGTGCTCTTCAAATGCCCTTATATTCGAAATATGACAAGAAACAGTTGAAATGTTAGGGCCGAATTTTAACGCCACGGGTGTGCGTAGTCCCATATACACATTATTGTATGCAGTGCATGTGACTCTCAGCAGGATTAAGTCCATTCCTTCTCATTTTGATGGTTCCCAAACCTTACAGCACCAATTCTTATGTACTGTATGATAAATCTAGCCCAGTTGCTTCCAAACAGTTACTTTTACAATGTAATAGTATGACCAGAACTCAGCCTTATCTTTTAGACAATCAACCTAGGTCATATGGAAACTCTTTATTTTTTCCAAATCACTAGGTATTTAATACTGCGTGTATTTTTTTTTTCTAAGTCGTGTTATTTCCTTCTTTTTTTTTTCCTGTTGTCTATTAATGAATTCATTGGGTTTTGCAACCTTGAAATTAATGTTTGAATGGGATAAATTGAACCACATGAATTTCCAAAACAACGACTTTTTAAATGCAAATTTAAAGTATGATTTTGGCTTTAAAATTCTGATTGTCTTCGTGCCATTGTTATGAATGATATTTGCAATTAAAGTAATAAGACATTCAATAGGGCAATATTATATACTTGATTATGTGCACGACAAGTACTAAATTATCTGGAGTGCATTTTTGTTTCACCGAGGCCGAGGTGAAATAGACGTGCACAATGAATAATTTAGTATTTGGAGTGCATATAGTCCAGTAATGGTGCATAAATAGAACATGCACTAATTGTTATAGTAAATAGACCCCTAGATCAATAACTATTATTGTGTATTAATCAAAGTTATAGTGCACGATCGTGCACTATAACAAAATTTTTGCTCGTCACGTGATGCGAATCACAACCAATCACAGCGCGTATTATACATACACTATTTACTATATATATATATATATATATATATATATATATATATATATATATATATATTGATATCTATATATCACCTTCAGTCAGAATGATTATATCTATTTGTGTAAAAACAGAGATAATTCCTGCAAGACCATTATAATTTTTCCTTCTTTATAACCTCATGAATTTTTTCGTGGAGTAAGGTAAATCTTTCATAGTTTCAGGTGAAAACTTTCAATAATCAACGCTGAGTGTTTTGTTTAAAATTTGCAGAAAATTAATAATAAAAAAATTGGCTTTAGAAATGGAGCAGATATAAAGGAGATCAAATAGTTATTCTTCTTATCTATATATAAAGCCTAATAAAAGAAAATCCATGGTCTAATTGTTTGCATGGTCATGATGTAATCTTAAATTCTTTCCATTATGCTTTCAACATAATGAAATGAAGTCATTCGAATATGTTGCCGAGCACAAACATATTTAGAATAATGAGCTTTGCTTGGAGACTTTCGATAGTGTAGACAAAATATTCCTTAAATTGATATTCACTGGGAGATCAAAGGAGTCAAGCAGCACCAAGTAAGAAACCTATACTCACATGATAAAAACAAGGTTGTACTCCATTTAATTTACTCCAGACAAAGGAGTGAATCAGAAAAAAAGCATAATTGTTCGTTGGATTACCTTAGCAATCAATGTCTTTGTATATAATCATCACCATGACAAAAGAAAAAAATGATTCATTGCCAAAAGGTTTGTGACAATGATAAGCTTAAAATGTGAGGTTCGCATGGTGGTATGAGTAACATTTATTTGGGTTACGGTTTACCAAGTTGTTAGTCCTGGAAACATGGCAAAGGACTCTTGGGTTTGAAAGAGGATAGATGAGTACGGAGAGAGGAAGAGAGATAAGTCTTTCTTGTTTCGTCCGAAGGAGGACTACTTGTGAATTGTTTAGAGTGAGAGAGAAGAGGAGAATTAGAATGAGAGGTATTCTGTCGTGTAATGGTGAAGTCCTGAAAGGGATTAGTAAACCGGGTGATAAATGTAGAGAGAATGAGAGAGATAGAGTCGACTTTCCGAATAGCTTGACTGTTTGTCATCAGGAGTGAATCGGCGGCGGATGGTGCGAGGTACAAAAAAGGAGACCAATGATCCCCTATTTTAATAGGTTGAACATATATTTGCCTTTTAATCGTTTGAATGATTTTGAATTCCAGAACGATGGGAACCAGTGTGAAGAAGCAAATTTCTTATTTACATTTAATGGTGATATCTCTTCGTATCACAGGAAAATCTATTTGCATTATAAATTCATCATGTTTGGTGAACTATAATTTACCCTCTGTGGTCTTTCATTGATTTTAATAAACGTACATTCTTAAAGGGGGTACCCAATGCTGAAACAATGTTAGTTCATTTAAAAGATCATGATTTTATTAGAAGAAAATCATCTGCCTTAAATTTTTTTTTAAATTCGTGTTGCCAGAAAATCCCCGAAATATGGTAAGATTTCAGGATATTTTGGCCCCTCAGCTGTGTCCCAATTTCAGCTAGGTAACCACAATGACGTCAAAGTGGTTACCTTGTCGCGCAATTATAGCAAAATGCGCGAAAGGTGTAATGCATTTTGTACAGTCTAGCGCGCAACACATCTGCAATACGCGAACCTGGGTAACCACTTTGACGTCATTGTGGTTACCTAGCTGAAATTGGGACACAGCTGAGGGGCCAAAATATCCTGAAATCTTACCATATTTCGGGGATTTTCTGGCAACACGAATTTAAAAAAAAATTTAAGGCAGATGATTTTCTTCTAATAAAATCATGATCTTTTAAATGAACTAACATTGTTTCAGCATTGGGTACCCCCTTTAACTGAATCGTTTGTTTAAGGAGTGATCACAAATCCAATACTACTTTCCATTTTTACTTTATCGATTTCTTTCGCTATGTTTTTGTCTTGTATTCTAATATTTTGGTAATATATATTTAGATTTTTGGATTGTAAGAAAGAACTGTTTATTACATTATACATGGCTCTCTTGTAGAAAGCTTTTTTCAAGTACTGAAGACATCACCCTGGAGAAAAAAAAATTAAAAAGACAAATAAATAGAAAAATCATGTCAAGAGCGGTATTTAGTTCAATTTTCTGACTGGGATAACATTGTTATTTACTGTTTATTGGAACCTGGGGAGCGTTTCATCAAGTGTTTTGTCAGTGATTTTTACCGGCAACTGATATAAGCTACTGAAATCCTTGCGTCTGATTGGTTGAGAGCAAATTTGTCAGTAAAAATCACTGACAAAACGCTTGATGAAACGCTCCCCTGATCGAGGTCTGCTGAATGTTCTTATGAGTGGCAATAAGTGAGAAACCATGCGAATTGAATTGCACTGCATTTTCTTCTCTGACATATTTTTTTTTTGTCTTTTCATAATTTTTTATTCCTTGATTCAGTTTTTCAATATGAATATTACAAATTAAGCATTGACTACATAATATAATTCAACATGGCAATAAACACAATACAAATATATATTTTCATATTAAACATGCCATTCATAAAAAACAACAACCATTAATTCAATTTAACTGAACAAGGTATATATTAAAACCTGATAGGTGACGAATTAAAATATATAGGGCAACAGTACTGTAAAAATGAATACAATTTTTTAAAGCTGTGTATTATTATCGTGTATGTCCCTCTTCCGTCCAACAATATTTACACACACACACACACCCACACCCACATAAAAAATGATATTTATACATTGAAATAATCCCACGTGTTTCACTTACTTACTTACTCAAACAGTTACAATATGGCTGATATAATAACAATTTAGTGGATGCAATGCATTGGAAACTGAAATTAGATAATATTACGATTTTGGGGGTTATTATATTCATTCACATCATGATAGTGTCAGTTTACATTATAACACAGAAAAAATAAATGAGAGAAGAAAATTATTAATCTGTTTATGCAACTTCATTCATTTTGGTCTTACTCCTGTGAGGCATTTCACAGTGTTCTTCATAAGTTTCGACAATAACTTTTTTTAGATCATTTTACAACTCGTCTTTCCAGATATACAGCTATGTTCTCAAGAACCAAAGAGCTCATTGGCATGGTGGTCCTTACCTTTGTGTTTACCGATTTACCATGGACTTCATCTCAGCAGCAGTCAGTCTGTCAGATCAATGTCACGTGAGTATCAAGTATATATATATATATATATATATATATATATATAAAATAAAATAATTAGTCCTGCGTCGGTTGATGAAAAATAACAAAAGTTCACAATAAATGAAAACAACCGTAGAGATGATAAAAAAAGTCAAATTTTCGGCCATAGGCCTTCATCAGGAATGATGAAATTTTATTTAACATCCAAGGAGCATGACGCGCATAAAAACACAAAATCTCCAAGGATACATGCGCAACCAATGAGAAGAAGGAAAGGAAAGGAGAGGAGAGAGAGAGAGAGAGAGAGGAGATAAAAACGTCACAAAGAAAAAAAACGTCACAAAGAAAAGAGAAGAGGAAGAAGCGCAAAAAAGGGGAAAAAGTATCATGGAAACTAGCGTATCCAATGACAAAAACCGCTAAGAGGAGAGAGAGAGAGAGAGAGAGAGTGACGTAAAAAACGTCACAAAGAAAAGAAAGAAAGAAAGAAAGAAAAGGAAAGGAAGCGCAAAGCAAAAAGGAAAAGGAGGGAGAAAGGGGGAGGAAATAAGAAAGAGAGAAACAGAAAAAGAAAAAGAAAAGGAAAGAGAGAATGAGAGAAAGAGAGAGAGAAGTAGAAATTACACGACAGGAAAGGAGTAAAAAGATACATTAATTCCACCAGGTTGGAGAGAGCCGAGGTAGTGGATGAGACGTTCCTCTCTCTCCTTCCTGGCCGCATCAGAATGAAAGTCACTTTGCAGGATACTAACTCGGAAGTGTCCGATGTTATGGTCAGGCTGGTTGAAGTGCTGTGCTACTGGGAGGCCAGCCGACTTGATCCTAATAGAACGTAGATGTTCAGTCACTCTGTCGGCAAGCCTCCTCTTAGTTTCGCCTACGTATATCTGCTGGCAATTGGTACAGTTAATAGCATATATACAGTCCTTAGTGACACATGTGAAACTGCCATTGATCTTCCAAGTGCCCTTTGGTCCTTGAACTTCAGCTGCAGAAGAAATAACTTTGCAAGTGTTGCAGCGGGGCCTCCTACAGGGTCTACATCCGGTCCAGGACAAGGGAGAAGTTAGCTTGGAACTCACAAGCAGTTGGCGGAGATTGCGGTCCTTTCGGTATGACGTCAGAGGAGGTTCGGAGAAAATTTCCTTTGTTGCTGGGTTGTCTCGTAAGATATGAAAATTCTCTCTTACCGACTTGGCAAGACGTTCGCTCGTAGGATGGTACGTTACAACCAACGGAACCCTCCGCAAAGTGTTACCCTTCTTCTTTGACTGAAGTGCATCAGCTCGGGTTGCTGACATAACTCTGTGCGTTGCCTTGGCAAGGATCTCATCTGGGTATCCTCGTTGTTTAAAGAACCCTCTCATTTCATCAGCTCGATGGATGAAGTCATCTTCCTCCGAGCAAAGGCGACGGATGCGAGAAAGTTGCGAGAAGGGTATGGAATTCTTACAGGCAGGCGGATGCGAAGAATCGTAGTTGAGATAAGCATGAGAATCTGTAGGCTTGTAATGCACCGATGTGGTAACACCAGTACCTTTGAGGGTGACATCGAGGTCCAAGAACGGCACGCTGACTTCTGACACTTCGTTGGTAAGCTGAACCGACGGATGTACATTGTTGAGTTCGTCAATGAATGCCAGAACGTCATCTTTGCTACAAGTAGCAACTCCTAGATAATCATCAATGTATCTGCGCAGGAGCAGAGGTTGGGGTCCTTCGTAGTTTGACAAGAAGGTGGTCTCGATATATCCCATGAACAAACAAGCGTAGGAAGGTCCCATCTTAGTACCCATCTTAACGCCTTTCTTCTGCTTGTAATACTTGCCATCGAAGTTGAAAGCTGACAGAGTGAGAACGAGATCAGTAAGACGTAAGATAGTGTCATCATCGGGTCTGTCGGGTGACTGATTTTTCCGTAGAAAGAAACGAATAGCATTGAGGCCGTCAGGTCGAGGAATGTTAGTGTAAAGGGATTTCACATCCAAGGTGAAAAGATATCTGTCTCCATGTTCTGGTAGATCGACGGTCTCAAGTATTTGGATCATCTGGGATGAATCTCGTACATATGTAGGAAGACCCTGTACAATGGGCCAGAAGATGCTATCGAGGTACTCACTTATGAGCTCAGTGGGACAGTTAATTGTAGAAACTATGGGTCTCCCGGGATTGCCCACTTTGTGTATCTTGGGAAGCATATAGAAGACAGCAGATTTAGGGTTCTTCTGGATGAGATGGGTAGCTTCGTTAGGGAGCCTCTTGCTGTCAATGAGTTCATTAACAGTCTCAGTCACAACACGTTGATGATCATCTGTGGGGTCATAATCTATCTCTTCATAAAATGTGGTATCACTGAGCTGTCTAAGACCCTCTTCAATGTACAAATCACGTTTCCAAATGACGATAGCCCCTCCCTTGTCAGCTGGTTTAATGACATAATCAGGATTGTTGCGGAGAGTATTGATGGCTGCCTTTTCAGTTCTAGTGAGATTAGAGGAAACAGCTCCTTCGTTAGTAATGACTGAGTTAAGATCGTGACGGCATTTGTTAATGTACAGTTCTAGGTTAGGAAATTGTCCTTCTGGAGGACTCCAGACAGAACGGCGAGGCTGCAATTGGTCAAAAGGTATAGGTGTGCTTGAAGATCCTTCTGCCTCGCTGCTGGACTGGGTGTCAAAATCATCCGTACTTGAATTAGATGCATTATCCAACTCTCGGGCATGAAAGTGTGCTTTTAAGCGCAAACGTCTAGCAAAGGTTTCGAAATCACGACGGAGTTGGAATTCATCAGCATTCCTGCGACGGGGAACAAAAGTTAGACCTTTCGAGAGAAGAGCACATTCATCATCTGTAACAGGCAGGTCTTCCGGAATAGTAACGACTAGCCTCTTGCGTTCGATATCATTAGCATGAATAATCCTGGCGTCAGGCTCATTGGGAAGCAATGAAGTTAGTTTACCAATTTTGTAAGAACGAAGACACTCAAAGTACTCACTGTTTTTGACGTGTATCATTCGTCTGATGGAACCATACTGGTAGGCACTGCATAGGTCCTTAAGCTCGTTTGCACGTTGAATGATCATCTCGTTGTTTTTGTTGATTTCCCTCTGAAATCAACAAAAACAATTGTTTGCTATATATATATATATATATAGCAAACAATTATGTTGAAATAAAAACACCGCAAGACGTAAAATTTACTGACGTTTCGGTCACAGACCTTTATCAAAGTAAAAGACTGAACACATTCAAAGTAATAATAATCAGATGCATGAATTATGAAGACGCGGGCAGTTGCTTGGATACAAAAAATTAGGCGCGAGAATTGAGATTTTGGTCGCAAGTGACGCCACAAAGAAAAAAAAAAAGAAGAAAAAAAAAAATAAATTTTGTGCGTATTTTGAAAAGAAATTAAAAGCCATGATCAAAACAGTAAGAATGACGCAACAAAGAGGCAAGACATGAATTGACGCGCAATTTAACAAAAACTATGTCTGCTGCGCAAAAAAAAAAAAGGGGGGGGGGGGAGCAGACGGTTGCCTGGTAGCAAGTGACGCCACAAAGGAAACCAAAAAAGTGCGGATATGGAAAAAGAAGGCCAAGATTAAGGTGGCACCAAAAAGATTTATAAAAAAAAAAGGGGGATAGGCGCAAAGCAGCAAGAGAAAGAGAGAGAGAGGGAGAAAAGGGGGGGGGGGGGGGGGGAAGAGAAGAGTAAAGTCCAATAAAGTCCAATCAATTAGAGTTCATACAATTAGAGTTCATTGGCTGATCTTGAATGAACGAAAAGTGGCATTCATGCCAAGCGGCTGGAAAGTTCCCAGTTTGAAGATTATCCTCTCCTCCATGGTCTTCCTCTGTCTCTCGTCCGCGCAGGTTCGCAGAACAGAAACTTTGATGTCCTTCGATGAATGATTGGCTAAGTTGAAGTGTCGAGCGACTGGCAACCCAGGAGTGTTGAGGCGTATGGATCGCAAGTGTTCTGTCACTCTATCCGCCAGTCTTCTTTTGGTTTCACCAATGTAGACCATACCGCAGACGGTGCAGGTCAGCCCATATATGACGTTATTGGTGACGCAGTTGTACTGTCCTCGTGTACTCCAAGCGCCTTTGGGACCCAAGACGTCATCACAAGAAACAAGGGCGCAGGTCTTGCATCTATGCCGTGAGCATTTCGTGGTCCCGGGAGAGGCGTCGTCATGGCACTCACGATTGCCTGGGCAGTTTAGAGCGGACCAGGAAGTTATTGAGATTCCTATCTCTTCTGTAGGCAGTGATGAAAGGGTCCGCTCCAAAGATGTTTTCCGTTGCTGGGTCGGACTCCAGAAGGTTGAGATTACCACGGATGACACGGGTGATCCGTTCTGTCGTCCTGCTGTAGGTCAGCACAAGAGGGGTGCGAGAGCTTGCAGCATTGTGCCTCTTACTGAGAGCTTGTTGTTGGGTGATGGTAGAAACCTTTGCCTTAGCCTCTTCAATAATCTTCACGGGGTAACCTCTGTCGGTAAAGAAATCTACCATTTCGTCGACTCTGCTCTCGAATTGGTTGTCATCGCTGCAGATTCTTCTCAGCCTGAGAAACTGGGAGAAAGGGATCGCCCTTTTACATGTAGGTGGATGACAGGAGTTAAATCTGAGGTATGAGTGTGAGTCTGTTGCCTTGTAATGCACATCGGTGGCTAGACGACGGCCTTGGATGCTCACAGAAACGTCCAAAAACGTAACACATTCATCAGAGATGTCCTTGGTGAATCTAAGTGAAGGGTGATAGCCGTTGCAGTGCTCGATGAAATTGTCCAAATCATCTCGAGACGAGGTGAAGATGCCGACGTAGTCGTCAATGTAGCGTTTGAGGAGGACGGGCTTGACGTGCTGATAATTCTCCAACATGTCCTCCTCAACTTGGCCGACGAAGAGACACGCGTAACTTGGCCCCATCTTCGTGCCCATAGCCACTCCCTTCTTCTGGGCATAGTACTCGTTAGCAAAATTAAAAGATGATAAGGTGAGCACCAATTCCGCCAAACGTAGCAGGGTAACATCGCTCGGTCTTTCTGGACAAGGGTACCTCTCGAGATGACGCTTCAAGGCTCGTAGACCGTCTGCGGTGGGGATGTTGGTATGTAACGATGCAATGTCCATGGTGAAGAGTAGACGCTGTTCCTCATTACCAACAAACTCAAAGTCTTTGAAGAGTCGGATGGCGTCTGAAGTATCCTTGATGTAGGTGGGCAGCTTGGTGACTAGTGGGGAAAAGATGCCGTCTAAATATTTGCTGATGAGCTCCGTCGGACAGCTGATGGTGGAGACAATTGGACGTCCAGGGTTATTCGCCTTAAGGATCTTGGGCAGGAGATAGAAAGTGGCACACTTAGGGCTATCTTGGATAAGGTTAACAGCACTGGCAGGTAATTTCCCTTCCTTAATAAGTTCCTTCACCGTTCTGGAGATGATGTCATGTTGATCTTGGGTAGGGTCGGCTTCTAATCTGGAGTAAAACTCATCATTCGACAACTGACGCATGGCCTCCTGCACATACAAATCACGCCTCCACACCACAATCGCACCTCCTTTGTCTGCAGATTTAATAACATAGTCTTCGTTTGTTATC
This sequence comes from Heliocidaris tuberculata, assembly GCA_025618425.1. NCBI lineage: Eukaryota > Metazoa > Echinodermata > Echinoidea > Camarodonta > Echinometridae > Heliocidaris > Heliocidaris tuberculata. The sequence goes on from CM046841.1 coordinate 11,361,954, forward strand.
AGCCGCTTGATGGTAAGCCGCTCCTGAGGGGTGACATTAGGCTTAGCAGGAGTGTCAGATTTCAAAATGTTATTAATGTCAGATCTGCATTTTGAGATAAAAACATCCAGTGATGGGTACTTGCCTTCCTGTGGGGTCCATAAAGACTTCCGTTTCTTGAGCGCATCAAAAGGATCTGGCTCATGAAGAGGCTGATCGCTGTTATCAGGTGGCTGATTAGTATCCTCTTCGTCGGAATCGTGGTGGAAATGAGCTTTGAGACGTAGCCGACGAGCAAAATTCTCGAAGTCAGAACGTATCTCGAATTCATCCACTCGTTCTGATGTGGGGATGAAAGATAAACCGCGCTTGAGAACAGAGGTTTCATCTTTAGTCAGAGGAAGATCAGGCGGTATGGTAACAACCAGCTTCTCGTCATCCAACGGAACTCGGTCGGCGCGGTTAGCGATGGGTCGAAGCTTCTCCAGTTTTCTTTTCTTGTTGGAAGTAAGTGATTCAAAGTACTCGCGATTGTAGATATGAATCAAATGGCGAATCTGACGAAGTTGATTGATACTAGAACACAGGCCAGTAAGTTCCCCGCGTAGTTGTTCCAGTTGCTTGTGATGAAAGGACACACTCCTAAGGTTGGATTCCAGGGTGACTCTCATAAGTCTGCGCGAACATTGGTTGAGGTTCCGTGAAATCAAAACCGGTTTGAGATGATGTAAGTTCAGGTTGTTAGAAATATGAAATCCTACTGGAATAAGCTTAAATATATATATTTAAACACACATGCACACGCTGGTATCAATATGCCTATAGCACTTCAATTATTTGATGTACGATAAAAGAGCAATGTAGATAAAATGCCTTGCTCAAGGGCATAAGTGCCGTGCCGGGGATCGAACGCCCGATCCTCGCATCTCCAGTCATGCGCCTTAAACCACTGGACCACGGCACCTCCACTTGTGTGTATTTATATATATATATATATATGTATATATATATATTTCGACTTCTTCAGAAATTTATTCTGAAACAGTTATAAGGTTATAAAGAGAAGATACAATCACTCAGAAAGGCATGACAAAAACTAACAAAGCACTAAGTGTGTGAGAATAATTCACAAAATTCAATTAGAAGACACAATCATTCAAAAATTGATGGACTAATTTTACTTTCACTAGCAATATCATGCAAAAATACTGAAATTTCAAATGAATTATAATAAAGCAGACATACCTGTCGTAGACAGAAGTGATGTCAAGGTATTGTTGAATTCCTTGGATAATGTTAATAGTTTTGAGTTGCTTAGATACCCACCACTGGTGTTAAAAAAGCGTACTGCGCATTGCCAATGCGCATGCGTTGCCATGGGTAATATCATGAATATTCATTAAGTACTTGAAATGCACCAAGTGCATATATTTGAGAGTAAACAAGTCACCGAGTTCATACGACATTCTACATGTATACTACATGTACTATACGAAATGTATGGTGAATATCGCACACAAAAATATCATACATCTTTAACAAAATAAAACAATTAGCTTCAAATTATGGGATATCACAGCTATAATACACTGATAAATGAAACCGCCGTTCCATAATCTTTTGTAAGAAACACTGTCCAATACCTACTATAATTTGGTAAGAAAACAAACTAACTTTCATCTGTCTATTTAATCTGTTATGTATGTTTGATCTATTATGTATGTGATAATGATAATGAATAAATAAATAATGATTAAAAACAAAAGTCCGTAAGAGAGAAACAAGTGTATGTAATTGCCGGGTTCGCGACTTACTCCTCAACATTGATGCCGTTTGGTGTAAGCGTCTTAAGTTTGAGGATCCAGTATGATTCACGTTTCAGGATGACTGATTCTTGGTGTTTTCTAATTACTTCTATTCCAGTGAGTTGAATGTCATCTGCAGTATGCCCATTTTTGCCCAATTTTTTTTTCTTCAAGACAATGTTGTTCAGCGGTGTATAATCCAGGAAACCTAACCAAGGTATCATCAGAAAGCATCTTTCAGATGATATATAGTTCATAGTTGCTTAACATAATATATTTACAGGAAATTTTTAAAATTCTGTTTCATTTTTATTAGGACACTCTGTATTCAAACATGTACATAATGCGTTTCATTCTCATTTACCAGAACGCCGATGAATATATCCATGACGAGGAGAGAGATGTTTTTTGGTGCTTCACCAGGTGGCACTGTAAGGTAAGGTATACACAGATTCGAACAGACATTAAAATTTCTTTTAAAAAAACGAGGAAGGGATATAAGTGGATGCCAAGTTTTCCAACACTACTTAATTCAGTTTCAAATCATACGACTGTGTTTATCAGGATCTACAACGTGGATCAATTAAAAGGAAACCCAGGTTCAACCTTAGATATCTTTGCATTCAGTACATATATATTTAATAAAGAATACTCATATTGTAGCCAATAATGTTTTCTTTAATTTGACACGTTAATCAATACAATCCGACAGTGGACCCTGGACAGTAACATTTTTCCTGATTCATGTCAAATTTGCCTCTGCCCAAGTTTTAAATGAAAATTATGAAATGGATGATCAACCCAAGGTGGTTGAATGATCTTCATTCCAGTTAAATGCACTCACAAATAATGAAGTAACTTTTGGACACTATTCCACCCAAACCTGGGCAAAGATGATTTTGACATGCTTTGAAAAAAAAAATGACCAGTGCTCAGTCATCCATGATCGCATTTTGATGAGCAGCATTTCATTGCCATTATAATACATTTCAGCGATTTTACTTGGTTTTTAAGAAATTGTAACTTATATGTGTTTCCTTTTTATTGACACACACTATAAATAAAGTTTCAATGGAAAATCACGAACGTACATCATGGTTCAATCAATTCTTGGACAAAACTTTAGGCACTGTTATTTCTTTGAAGATTCCCATTTTAACCAATAGTGGTAGTGGGCACAATACCATTTTCATCGGTTTCATGTCTTTTTAACAAAGAGGGACCTCTAATATTATTATTTAGTTGAAATTTCTTTAGAAATATTTCTGCCATCCCTGAACCAAATTTTCTCACCTCTACTTTACCAACATTTGAAAATATCATGCATGAGTTTGCAAAGCTGTTTCCGATTTAATCATCAATTTATTTCCTTCCTAAAATGGACACTATGTACACTGTATATATTACACTTAGACAAAAGAAAAAGAAAAAGAACAAAACAATTATGTCGTCATTGAGAAACTTGTGTGCTCATTAATTAATCCACAAGTTAATGGCCAGCTGCAAAGTATTCTACTAAGGCATTTCTAATTTCCACAGCTTCACGGTGTTCAAGTCCTCCACCATTGTTCCGTACCATTTGTGGTTGTTCATAGTCAAAGTTGTTCCAAGCTGGGTTGTATTCTTCATTTCTCTCCTCAGAAATATTGTGCAATATGCAGCATGTGAGTACCATAGTAGGAATATTGTCAACGTTTGAGTCATTCTTTTTCATGATACAACGCCAGCGACCTTTCAGCAGTGGCGCAAAACCATTTTGAAATTTGGGTGGGGGGGGGGGGGGACATTTGCCTCCAAAATTCTCTGACAAGCAAAAAAAAAAAGAAAAAAAAAGGTTTATTCAAAAAGGTGGGTTGACATTCGCCTATCTTCAAAAAAGGTGTGTGTGTGTGGGGGGGGGGGGACATGTCCCCCTGTCCCCCTGGATTTGCGCCCATGTCAATCACCATTCTTGCTCGGCAGTGCCTGAAGTTAAATGTTATCTGCTCTTCAGTAGGTACTCCTTGGTGTGAGAAAGTCTTCAAGATCCAGGGAAGGAGAGGATGTGCTGAGTCCCCCAAAAGAAGAACTGGTACCTCAACTTCGTTGATATTACGGGTTTTCTATTATATGGAGAAAAGAAAAGAAAAAAAAAAGTACTACGAAAATTAGGGAAGATATTGATAACAAACATGTTAAACTAGTGCTCATTTTACTACACTTATTAAAATACTAATCGAAAAATGAGACAAATGTATATCAGAACAGGAAATCAACAATCAAGTTTGCATGTACATCATGTATTTAAAAACGTTTCACAAAATGAAATGATTTCCAAAATACAGTTGTAATAATTGCCTACATGAAATGTTTACATATATGCGATTTAAGTATCTTGTACAGCTAATATTTAAGGGAAAATACTCATACGAGTATCTGAGAAGTTTAATTCATAGATATGTAGGTACTTACATGAGGAAAAGGAGTTCCAGCCTGCCCCCGTTGATAAAAAGCTGAATGACTAAAGACTCTGGCGTCATGTACGCTGCCGGCCCAGCCAACGTAGATATCCGTGAATCTGTAATCAGCAAAAATGTGTTTGGAAATCACAATTAAGTACTAGTCCATAGATCTTTAAAAATAATGTAGGTACAGATGAAATAACAATATGATGAATGACAATACCTGCATGGGGTCAAGACAAAGAGAGAGAGAGGAAAAACATACTGTGACTCATAGTTTGTCTGTGAGGGGTGTGGAAGGGGAGGGAGTGGGTTGGGGGACATACATGTACATGGCTTTTACCAATTTGAATATTCAACAAACTTGAAGAAAAATCCATTCCATGCAGTGCTTGAAATATAATTAAGTATACTAGTTATTTTCTGTTTAAATAGGCCACAGCACAGATGATGATAGATCTGTCATGAATTGAATTGTGATTATAATCATATGATAATTTCAGATTTGGATTATTTCATTTAAGGTCTAGAATACTTGGTGTGTAAATTAAGAGATCTAGCCGAGCATGACCTACTCAACAAATAACAGTCTTTAACCTACTTCCGCAACATCGTGTCGGTGTGTACTGTGTAGATATACTATAGATCTAGATATGTTTATTTTCCCCCTACAAAACAGAGTTTCTTACCTATATCATTTGCCACAGCTTGTAGCTCTATACTGTGATAACCTTTGCGATCAAAGTAATCAACAGCATATTCTTTCGGTGCGAGGATGGGGATTTGGGAGCCATCAATGCCTCCGGCCACTTGCGGGAATCCCCATCTCAACTATAGTCGTCTAGCCTTTCCCCTGTTGGAAACTTTATAAGTATTCCACAATTACTTGTGTTGTCTCCTTAAAAATCTCACAGGCTGTGGATTTGCCTTTCCCAAAAAGGAGTCCAAGAGTTCTGTACTCCACATTTGTTGACAATTGCCATAGGGTAACAGCAACTCGGAGGTCCACTGGAATGCATTTCCGCAAATGTGCATTATATATGCCTTTCGATATAAGGACGGTGCCTCCTACACAACCACATGAATGTTGCCTTTGTCATCCGAAAGTGTTCCTTCCAGTCCACATTACCGAAAGTGTGCTTCAACTTTTTCCACACTCCTCTCGATCGTGGTCTCCTCCAAAATCGACGTGGGGGAATTTCGGCGTCTTTCCTCGTCGATTAAGGCAACTATAGCAGCGGCGGCTAGGGCGTAAGTTCGCCCGACATGCTGGGCCCGACGACGGGACAAGTAGGCCATCAGGCGCTGTACAGGTGCCTCTGAAGTTGTAACCGCCTCTGCTGGAACATGCGACCCATTTAGGCGAGCATGAGGCCAAGAAATCCATTGAAATTGGCGAAGAATACCATTTCATTCATCATGCACAATCACATTTGAACAGGAACAACGAAATAATGGTACCCACATGCACTTCTTGAAGAGAACTTTGATAATTGTAGTGTACAGCTAGATCGTTTACAAATCGCGACGATAGTCAGCCGAATTTGGCGCGCTATATTTTTGCCAAGGTGCGCCCTACAGCGCCACGCACGGTGACCTAACGCAAAGCCAAAACCACTTGAACCGTGATTGTCCCCGGATAGCGGGGGCATTCGAACACAGTGTGGACGGTCGGTCGTAAAAAAGATAAGACCTCTCCAAACTGCCCCCGATAATCGGGACCTAGTCTGAACGCAGGGTCAGTTTCATTATAAGTATGGCTAGAGTGCCCAAGTCTGCGCAGTGCCCTTGTCTGCGCACACGCGTAACTGCGCGATTCTGATAAAACAAAATTCGCAACGAACACAACATTTTCATCTTTATTATAGCGATAGGCATTCATGCAAAAAAAAAAGGAGTCAAAATATTGAAAAAGGATCTTATTACAGACATTTTAATCGCAATCCTCAAAATGTTGTCTTTCACGTCAAAACTCCCGAATTGCGGGTAAAATGAATGAGTGCGCAGACATGGGGAACATTGTTTTTTTCGTTGAAATGACACGGACACCGTTTCCTGTGATTGTGAAAATGACATTGTTTTTGCTCTAATTTTGATGAGATTTTTTTACACACTTACTCTTTAGGATATCAGGAATAATATGAAATTAAACTTTAGAGGAATATTAAAGAAATTCTTGTTCATTTTCAGGTCAAATCTTAGGTGCGCAGACATAGGACTCCCCCTCATATCCTAAATGAGAAAAGGTCTAGTTGGGAAAGTCTTGCATTAAATTTCATTATTGTAATGATCGACCTTTATAATTATAACTTCAACCAAAAGAGGAGCAGTTGATTTCTTTTTAAAAGCAATTCTTGGAATTCATGAAAAGGTGAGAATGGAGAGCCCACTTTCAAATTACAACAAAATAGTGCATTTCTCGACTACCTGACTACTCGGTGGGGACAAGCGTATTTTTCCTTTGATCCACCACTTAGTGATGCTAAATTCATATACCAATACCAATAGGAGCTTGAACGAAATTCGGATTGGGTACATGACAGACAATTTTATTACTCAATTCACCCCTAGAGCAGGCGCGCCGGAAGCAGTGTGGGATTGGGGGGGGGGGGGGTAAACATTCAAGGGGGCTCACCTTTCAAGGGCTCTTGTCTTCTCACCCCTAAAAAAACCCACACACGCTTTCCCACCCCTCTCACAACAATACAGACGCACGTACACACCTTTCAAAATATTTCGCTATTAAACACGTCTAATACAAAACCTTCACTACGTTAAAGTTAAAAGCTTGAATGCTTTATCTGTCTTCAGTGATCTTTATGAATACGAAAAATGAATACAAAGGCTTACAATTACGTAATAAAGCAATGAAGCTTTTAATATACACACGATTTTTAAAAAAGTGTAGTGAAATGCTCTTATGATGGATACGTTCTGCGACTAGAAGCCAATATCATTCTTTGAGGGTGTCAGTGTGTCTTATGATGTAATACTTTATGATCTAAAGTAAATTAAAACATGTTTAATCAAGTAGGAATACCATACTGTTAAACTACATGTATATAGGTACTAGTTACAAAGAGACATGAAATTAAAAAGAAATGTTACATAATATTACATAGGTAATAACAGTTTTGATTAATGTGATTGAGTGTAACGCCTGCAAATACAAACGTGATAGTGAATCGACGCACTCTTCATAATAATTATAATAAACATGTTAGTAATAATAGTAATAATAATGATAATGATAATAATAATAATAATAATAATAATAATAATAACAATAATAATAATAATAATAATAATATTTACCAATATCGAAGAAATGATGCTTCATCAATACACCTCTTATCAATAATAAGCAAATAAAAAGTTAAAAGATTCATTAATTGGCATAACATCGTAAAGAGGGGTTCTAAGTAAAAGAGGAGACTTACCTGAATAACACAAAATCTTGGAGAAAACGTACATACTGCGAACAGAAGAACGCGTCCAAATATGCCTGTACTTTCCCTTTATATGCGCGTATCGCGTTATTATCAAATTTTCCATTGATAATAGGGCGTGTGGAATGTTTAAGAAATTCAATTGCTGTATACTCTTCTTTTATTCGAATGGAATAACATTTGCGATGTGATTCAATTCAGGTTTTATTTTTGTTTATTTTCTTTTTGGTTCCCCCTCCAATTTTACTCCTTTACTACTGTTTTTTTTTTTATGGGGGGCGGGGACTTTGGGGGGGGGGGGGCGAAAATGCATTTTACCCCCCCCCCCCCCACTTCTGGCGCCTATGCCCTAGAGTAGTTCTAAAATTTCATCCTTTGATAATACACAATCTTATTCTCCCTATCGACAACCATAGTAATTATGAATTTGTATATTTTGCTAAATGCTAGGCCGATTTACAATATGCAAATTACCTTGATCTGCTACTGATGGAATTCATTTTTACCAGTCTGCAGCTTTATGAAATTCAGATGAAGTACAAATACATAATACACAATCTTATTCTCCCTATCAGAATAAGAATAATTCAGAATTTACATATCTTGGTTAATAGACCGCTTGACAAAAAGCAGATTCTCTTAACCCTTTCATGACAGGGATTATTCAAGGGCTAAATTAATGACATTTTATGATTTTGTTCTTCAAATTGGCAACACTAATATATTTCTTTTAATGCTAGATGGCTCTAATAAAATGCAATGTCTTTAAAAACAGCATACATGGTTAGGAACTTTGACAAAAAGGTTAAAAAAGGAATGCCAATTTTGATTTAAAAAAAAACAATGATTTTGAGCCTCTTTATATGTGTTGCCAATTAAGGGATTTTAAAGCTTATTCTGCTTTTTAAAATCCCTAGCATCAGACGCAGTACGGTCATGCAACAAAAATGGACACAGTGTGTGCTCTTTTTAATCATGTATATGGTATATATTTTAGAGCTCTGAATCAAATGTTATTGAGGCAAACCACGAAATGTGTTCAATTGTCTCGAATGGGTTAACGGAGTCCCACTTTTTTCATTTATATATTTTACCAACAGGTTGTTATACAGAATCGTGACTGAGTACATGATACAAAATGTAACAGAAGTCCAAGACGTTTGCTGCCCTGGTTTCACACCAGTTGGAGCAGAATGCCGTGGTAAGTTTATTTCCCCTGCATTTTAATGCTCCTAATCCTTTCTTATCAATTTTGCATACGTTTCAGATAATTTCTAAAAAAAATCGAAAAAAAAAAATCAACTCGCAGGCATTATTTTGCATATAAATTGTCACTTTTTCACTGATATTCAAAAAAAAAAATTAATAGTTTCGGATAACTTCTGGGTGATTTTCGAGATCTTCAGACTTAGGAAAATGCGTATTATGCGCATTTTGCATAGACCTATAGGCCCGAATTCACGAATGAGGTTTAAACTATGGACCACACTATACAGACCATGGTCTAAACTATGGTTTGCACAGTAAAAAATAATTTAAGCAACTGTCTGAAATTTTTAAGCAGCGCTGTTGTTTAAACTGTTAAACAACCAAGGTTGTTTAATCTTTAAACAGCATTTTAGATATTTAGGTTGTTTAAATTAAGTTGTTTGAACACACACAGTTGCTTAAAACTTTTTTTCACAACTATTGTTTGAAAAAATACATTCAAAGTTGTTGTTAAAAACAATTGTTTAAAACACTAAACAGATGTGTTTAAATTTTAAACATACACGGTTGTTTAAAGCTGTTGTACACACGTAAGTTCCAAATGCCGGAGCTGATTGATACGTTCAGAGGTAAGCTAGACTAAATTAATTGTAATATGATCGAGTTTATACTCAAGACATATTTATGCCGCCGTGACATCTATATGATGTCTAGATCTAGACCACATTCACAGAATAAATTATGATCTAGACCTGCAAATTTGCAAGTCGCCATTGCAGTGCAGCGCAGTTTAAGTTGCACATACAGTATAGGACCGGACCCACGCGCGCGTTCACTGAAACAGGGGCCGCGGAGAGTTTTTGAAAGTGGGGGGGGGGGGGGGGGGGGGGGGGGGGGGGGGCTGATCTGATTTCACTCATTAATGCACCGGCGTAAATTCAGTTTAAGCAGTTGGGGGGGGGGTATGATCGCAACATTGAGGGGAAATTTCCAAAGTTTATGGGCACCGATAAGGGCTATTTCTGGAAAAAAAACGGGCACCTACAATGGGAAAAATATACAATCTCTAAATCTGTATCTGTATCTGTATGGTTGGGTCAGCAAAATGTCTGCTCCAGACACATCCACGCCAACTTGACGAGAAGCGCACTGCGTGTGGAATGACTTATTGAAATTGTTTCAGTTTGGATTTAAAAGATTCCAAGGAAGGGCTATTGACGATTAGGGAAGGAAGATTATTCCAGTCCCTTACGGTTATAACAAAGAACGAGTCCTGGAAAACCCTGGCCTTGTGGCGGAGTTGGAGGAACTTCTGGTCGTTCCTCCTTGTGGTTCTCGAATTCCGTTGAATAAAATCATTTAAATTGATGTCTACTAGTCCATTATTCATTTTGTACAGCATACAGAGTCTTTGATTCCTCCTTCTTGTCTGAAGGGATTCCCAGCCGAGATCGTTAAGGGCCTTAGTAACAGAGCCCTCTTCCCTACGGTAATTGCCGGTGCAAAATCTGGCAGCCTGACGTTGGACTCTTTCCAGTGATTGAATATTTGTTTTGGTGGATGGATCCCAAGCTGTTGCTGCATATTCGAGCAGTGGTCTCACCAGCGACAGATAAGCAGTAGCTTTGGTGGTCTTGTCACAACTCCACAGATTCCTCCGAACGACATTCAGGGTTCTCTGTGCTTTAGAAACAACTTCCTGAATATGTGTATTCCAACTAAGCGTATTAGAGATGTGCACACCTATATATATACCCTACATTGTAATTACATTTATAACGATTTCAATTGCGTTTCTCTCTTACTTTCTCCAATATAATGTACTTAAGCATCAAAGTTTGCAGTTGGGTTTGATGACCTACATATTAATACGCGAGCAAGCAATTTTTTAAAGATCTGTGAGGCTGCATTGTGATCAACAACATCTTATAAAGACAAAAAAAAAAAAAAAAAAAAAAATCTGAAAGGTGTTTCAACACAGTCTCGGCATGAGAGACTGAAAAGACCTGTAATAAGTAACATAACTATATTGATTCAATATAAATGTGAGCGAGCTTAGCGAGCAAGCCTTGACGAAATTAAAGTAAAGTTGCTCTAAATCGCTATAAAATTAGGAGCACAAATTATTGAGCAAGAAAAAAGGGGCCCTTATCAAGAACGATAATGGCACTTATCAAAAAAGAAAAGGAGCAGCAGTATGTCATATTAAAAAAAACATTTATCAGGGGACGAAACATATGGTATTTGTCGCACATGAATATTGGCACTTTATACTAGAGGTAAAAAGGGCACTTATGAGAATGGAAAAGGGGTGTTTTTGTTGTTGTTTTTTTTTATAAAGGAAGAGGGGCTCTTATGAGAAGGAATTGTACTTTCTTAGAAAGAAAAGGAGCCCGTTTCAAAATGAATTAAGGAAAACTTATCAGAGGTGTAAAGGGGCACTCATCAGAGATGTCAAGTGTCATTTAACAGAAGGCGGAAGGGGCACTTGTCGAATTAGAACGGGCACCTCTCAAATTTGAATAGAGGATATGGCCACAGGTAAAATTGCACTTATCATGCAGACGGAAAGGGGGTAATTCTTGTATCTGAAAAGTGAGAATGGAAAAAAGGCAGTTACTGAAAAAGATTAATAGGTACATTTGATGCAAATGATTTAAAAGGGAATTGTCGAAGGAAAGATTTTATAGGAGTTTTATGAGACATGAAAAGGGAAGAGGCGCGTTTATAGAAATAAAATAAAGGAAGCACTTATCCGAAAGAATAGGGGCAATTATAAGATTGGAAAACGGGAGCGTATTATAATATAAAGGATACTTATAAATGGGGAAGGGGCTCTTCTTACTAAGGAAAAGGGACAGTTGTCAAGGAAGAAGGGGCAGCTCTCAGATTTTGATAGGCCTCTGGCAATTATCAGTGGTAATAAAATCAAATTTTAAGATTGTGGAACGGACAGGAATATAAAGGAAAGGGAGCACTTATCTAAAGTAATGTATGTAAAAGGGGGGAACTTCCAGGATACTCAAATTCCTTTAATACTGGGGACACTGTACCCCCTCCCCCCACCCCACAGCGCCTGATTTTAAATAATCCTAAAATTTCTCTAAAGAGTTAATGCGCCATTCTGAATCCTGAAAGGTCACGTGAAAATATCTGAGCTTGTTTTCTACAGTTTGTTTATAATACCATGTTTTATTAGGCCTAGATTTTGCATTACCTGTGCATTAAAGAGGCGGGGATGTAATGCCCATTTGTACTAATGGAAAACATGTTAGTAATGGACATGGATGATAGATTATGATATATATAATCGGAAATATCGGGACATTCAAATCATATATTTAGCATTTTTTCTGCATTTTATAGGAATTCTCACTACAATAACAGTCTTTTATATTAATTTTATCAATTTTATCAATTACTAAAAATGATTTCTTCCTTGAAAAATAGGTGGTTTTTTTTTTACGTGTCTACTCGAAAAAGTGGGGGGGGGGGGGGGGGCTGCAGCCCCCCAGCCCCCTGGTTCCGCAGCCCATGCTGGAATACAAACATATAGACAATTAACTTTAAACCCATTGGCAATCACTTATGAAATGGGAGAGGTTTTCAATAATTATTTATTTAATAGTCGAAAAACTTAATGAATTTACATCTTGTTTTCTCCATCATGTCCTTCTAGTCGTGCACGCTGATACTGCAATAATCGATGGAAAAAATGTTCGATTTTCGTAAATTTTTTGTGACACTCCTTCTTTCCACGCGATTAGTCCACCTACGACAACTTTCAACCAGTTTTGGGCCATTTAAAATTTAAGAAAAATGCGAAATTACGAGAAAATGAAGCAACATATGCGAGGGGCAAGGAGACCGAACTTTAGATTTTTTGTCACATCTAAAATAAAACTCTATTTCAAAACTCTATTACCCTGTCGATTAGGTTGAATATATTATGTAATCCCTATAAATCATATTTTTTCTTAATTTTATACTCTGTTTCTTCCTCTCTTTTACGTTTGATTGGGTCCCCTTGAGTTTCCGCCTGGGTCACGGTCCCCCTTGGAATTGTCTCCATAGCAGTTGCCTTCCATGGAACACTTGTTGGGAGGAGCAATTGTTGCGGGAGCAATTTGCCACTGGATAGGCAGGTTCCATCCCGTATCACAAAACAAGACCTTACGACGGCTATTGGCTTTTCGTGAAATTAGGACTTTAGCGTAAGCTTTAAAAGAGCATTCATTTCATTCCTCAACTTATCTTTATTAATTTTGAATAGCCTGCAGATTTATCATCTTATGTTTGTGAGTTGCAGGATACCGCCTGCATGAGGTATCTATCTCAGTATTGTGATTCACCAAAGAGATCGCCAAAGTATGACTGGGGGTAGTAGACATTTTCAGTACATTCGTGATCTGCCACATGCTTTCAGTAATTTTTCATTATTATAGACGATCAGAATGGCACGTGTCTCAGTTTCATGTGCCCTGCTGACTTCTCCACCAATAACACCAATGTATCCTTCAAGGTTGTTGCTACTGACAATGCTGACCCTTCACCAACATTGCTAATTCCTATATGGCTACCTTGGCTACCTTGGCTACACCGGATGTATTATAAGTAGACCTAATCTTCAATGAAGGCATAGAAAATGCTTTTCATTATCAAGTCGGTGTCTACTTACTTCATGAACTGTACATATACCGTCATGATATAGCGATCGTGTGCAATTATCTTTCGTTAGCATTACCTAACATCACGTGCCCTGCTGAAGTCAACTCCAACGCCCTCACTGTTTTCTTCACGGTTGATGTCACGAACAACGCTGACCCTTCACCAACATTGACGTACGATCCTCTGGGTCCAGGATCTGTCTTTCCGGTGGGTCCAACAACAGTCACAGCGACAGCCACAGACAGTTCCTCGAACCAAAGATCGTGTTCCTTTACAGTTACTGTTTCGGGTGAGTATCCTGAATCCACTAAGTTGTTGAGCGTATGCCCTTACAACAATTGAATCCTAGAAAACCGAACCCTTTTAAAAACGGGGCAACGTTGAAAAGGGGCATGTTCCGAACAGTCATAACCAATATCGACTTTCCGCTACCACATAAATAGCAGGCTATTAGCCAAGCCCTGCCGACAGGGGGAGCATATACACAGCATGTGTCATCACGTGATGAGGCAATAGAGAAACACATATATCATTGTAGCGGACCGCATTTTTGCCACTCATAGGCCCATGCCTATGTGTGACTCTGTCAAACATTTACTGTTGCAGTAGTCAAAAACATACAACAAAATTACTCTAGCCAGATTTTATTTTCTTGGATTTGCTAGATCACCTGATTCATGGACTCTTCAACTTTTGCTCTGCTACAAATTTGGGGTTTCAGAGTTGAAAGTGAAATTTGAAATAATTATTTTCCTCTCATGTGTGAATGATTTAGACTGGACCAATCCCCGCTAATACACACAAAACCTATTAAGGCCTATTCACCCGTTAAATCTATTTTGGAGTAGAAGGTTATGTTCATATAAGCTTGTACATATATAAGTGATTTTTGCCAAAATGCTCTAAGCCACCATCTGATAATCATTTAATAATCATTCAAAATATCAAGGTACTGGACGTCATCTGAACGTCATTGTAAGAATTTGCAAAACTTTTGCTTCATCTTTCATACAAGCATTGCATCTCTTCCATTCATATTTGAAATTTTCATGAATTTTCATTGAATATTTGTGTGTGACTGTGAATGAAACTCGTGCACTTATTCCAGTTCCTCTTTTCGTTGTACTAACTAGATGCGTTTGAAACTATTATAATATGTCAGCATGTGGAATGCACATGCCATCCTAAATTGACCGCAGTCGGTCCAACTTTGTGCAAAAGTTCTGTGTGTTTGATTGTGAATGGAAAAAATTATTGCACTGATGTTTCACTATTGTTTTCATTGCAGTTGCTAGATGCGTTTATCCTTAGTACAATCGAACAGCATGGAAGATGGGGAAGGCAAGAACTGCAGTCAGCCAAGGCCCCGTTTCATAAAGTGTCTTGTCAGTGATTTTAACCGACAAATTTGCTCTCAACCAATCAGATGTAGGGATTTCATTAGCTTATAACAGTTATAACAACTTGTTATTGATACAAAGTTTTATGAAACAGGGCCCTGGGGAGCGTTTCATCAAGTGTCTTGTCGGTGATTTTAACCGACAAATTTGCTCTCAGCCAATCAGATGCAAGGATTTCAGTATATAGCTTATAACAGTTATTGCAACTTGTTATGGACATGATGGATAAAAGGTTTTATGAAACAGGGCCCTGGTCTTTCCTGGTGATTTCACCCATTCTAATTATCTACATTACCATGGTCCGTTCCAAAAACAACGATCACTTCTTTTGGGCTGGTGACATCTTTGGATACCATGCTTTCCTTATAATGTTCAAAGGGGTGATTTATTTATTTATCCTGAAATTGGTTTTAATTTAGGAGTCATTCAAAAATCAAGGATAAATAAAGTTTTTGTTCCAACCTGGTGTATTTCAGATATTCAACCCAAAGACATGCCCGGAACATGACGATTTCTTAAAATCAGAACTAGATTTTATTTTTATTTCATCTTTGCAAGGGTTCGGATGAACTTCCCACTGTACAGCTCACGGATCTGGGGCCTGTTGCACAAAACTTGCGTTTGAATGCAACTTAGGAAAATCAAACGCAACTTTACTTTCAGCCAATCAGAAGTGCGCATTTAGGACTTGCGTTTGATTTTTAGGAGTTTCAATTAAACGCAAGTTTTGTGCAACGGGCCCCTGGGCAGTTTCATGAAGCAGATCTATGACAAATCTGCTCCTAGTCAATCAGATAATCAGTAGCTTATAACAATTATTGTATTTTGTCATGGATATACCAGTTTTATAAAACAACTCCCTGGAATTATTTCAATCAATTTCTTGTTATAGCCCTTTCATTAGTCTATACACCCTTAAAATAATAGGTGATTGGAGTTGGGCAACCACTAACTGGTTAAAAAGAAACATATTTCTAAGCTAGTTTTGGCACTTATATTTGCCTAATAACTGGACTGATATACATTTATATATTTGCCAACATTACTTTTGATTTAGGAACAGTTAAGGTTAATATGGTCGGTCGGTCGAACATTTCATACTATTACCAATGGTAATTGTTTAAGGCCTAATAAAATTTAGTATCATGTTAACAGGTTTTTTTAGTTGTGTAAATTTACGTCAATTAGTGACTTATTGAGTTATTATGTAGATGCACGCCATTTAGTGATTTATTGAGTTATTATGTAGATGTACATCAATTAGTGATTTATTGAATTGTTGAGTAAATATACACCAATTAGTAATTTATTGATTTATTGTGTAAATGTATACGCCAATTAGTGATTTATTGAGTAATTATGTAGATGTACTCCAATTATTGATTTATTGAGCTATTATGTAGACGTACGCCAGTTAGTGATTTACTGAGTTGTTGAGTAAATATACCCCAATTAGTAATTTATTGACTTATTTTGTAAATTTACGCCAATTAGTGATTTATTGAATTATTGTTTACATGAAGGCCAAGTAGTAATCTTTTGAGTTATTGAGTAAATATACGCCAATTACTAATTTATTGAGATATTGTGGAAATTTATGACAATTAGTGAATTATTGAGTCATTGTGTAAATGTACGCCAATTAGTGATTCATTGAGTTAGAATTGAAATTCAGTTCAATTTCTAAAATCATGAAAATTTAAGTGAATCATAGATCACCATAAACAACATATAATACTACACGAATTAAGTGACATATTTTGTAATATCTGTAATGTCTGCATCTTAGTCTTGACAGTGTTGCACCACAAAAGAGGACAGTATACTAAATAATAGCTTTGTAAATTACTTCTGTAAAATTTTCCTTTGAAATAAAGGGCATTACCCGTTCAAACTAATAAAGGTTATTCAGTGTTTTCTAACTTTTCTCTGAAAGATATTCAGGGGGTGCATTCCACTTAAAATTTTCGTCAAGTATTACCCCTAAGTATTTAAGTTTAAACCCTTTTTGTTTGGCTTCTACCTATTATATATTTATATACATGTATACATAATTTAATATTCAATGATAACAATAATGATGAATATATATATATATATATATATATATATGTATATGCATACATTAATCATGTTAATCAAATATACCGTGCACTGAGAGGCTCCAGTTGAAATTATGGATTCTCCGAGGTGACTGCAATAGCACTATTTTCTGAGGGGCGCAGCCCCGAAGAAAATAGTAACTATTCCAGTCACCGAAGAACCCATAATTTAAATTGGTACCTCGAAGAGAATGCATGGTATATTAGATTTATATCCTACAACAGTAAGCCTAAATAGATACAAAACAAAAAACTAAATGTAGAATCAGAGTAGACCTACATACACTGGGCACGCACAAAAACTATCGCGATACATTGACGCGATGTCGATAGCTTCGAAATATCCAGAATAACAAAAAAGTGACGTCAAACTATCGGTATAGCGAAAAATATACGGAGGTCTGACGTCACGCGATATCCATTTTTTTTCTTCATGGGGAAAGTATTATGATGTAGGATATAAAATATGATAAATTCACTTCTACCATTCGCTTTAGTTTGCGTAATATTGAAGAACAAAGTGTGATGATGGCAAAGCAAGGGATGACGCAGACTCACTCGGAGTTATTTCAGCTTTCGTCCTAAGGACTTCATCATCACCCACCCACCCACACACACACACACACACACACACACACAAACACACACTAAAGTGAGTATTAAAATAAAGGTAATCCAAATTCAAAGGGTTGATATTCTAAAGTTATTCACTTTAACAATTTACATGTAGCCTACAAATAAAGAGGAACTTCTTCCTTTTCCATTGATACGTCACTTTTATAACTGATGTCACGCATGACTGCGTTCAGTTTTATTGAAGATGACAGGTACAAATTCCACTTTTTTGCAAGTTTTGGGAAATGGACGAAGTAGATGTTTTTACTGATGTCACACACGACTGAGGAGGTAAGCACTCTGAGGATGTGTACAATGCTGTTGAATATGAGAATCTAAATGATTTTTTCAAATGGGGATTGGAAGGATCATTTTCTTCTCGTTATTATGTGAAATGATGCCTTTGCTTTGCGCTAGTATTCATAGGATTCTTGAAAAGCTGATGCCTCGTCTGATCACTCATTACGCCTCCTGCCAGATTTCCCCTTGTTTCGGATGAGGCTTTGTGCCATGCTCTCAGTATTTTCTAACTTGCTTCCAGATTGTTTTGGCTGCTTGAGGACCTTTTCCTAAGATATGTTCTCTGAAAGCCTCATGAATTCACTTCAAACTTCCTGTCTGGTAAAACGTTGTAACCACGAAGCCGATTTTCCGTTCTTCGATTGTAATTTAAACATTCTGCTCAATAATAAATGATGATAACTGATGATTAACATACCAGACCCACACAAACGTTACATAAGCGTTAGGTAAATTATGAATTTCAATCTTATATCCATTAACATTACCAACATGCTATTCAAATTGTCATTTCAATAACAGAGCATTCATTCAAGTGTGGCATCAATGAAAGTAGTGATTTCAGTCTTTAATCTGTTAACCCAAACTTGCAAAATTGGAATTCGTACCAGTTATCTTCAACATTTATGAATTCGGTCATGCGTAACATCAGTAATGCAAGTAAGATATCAATGAAAAGGTGAAAAGTTACACTTAAAATTGTAAGCTACACTCTAAAAAAGGATTGGTCAAAATAACCAATGTGTTGGTGAATATGTGTCCGACCAAAAATATTGGTGAAGATTGGCTAATATGATGGTCAATATTACCAAAGTATTGGTTAGAATGTACCAAAATTTTGGTTGATTTTGACCAATTTCTTGGTTGGACACATAATCACTAACACATTGGTTATTTCGACCAATCCCTTTTTAGAGTGTATAAGTAAATTGTCAAAGTAAATTACCTTGGCCTATTAACCCTCTGAATTAGGATTACCTTTATTTTGATACAAACTGTGTATATATCATATCATATTTTATCAGTACCGTATATTACTTTTTTTCAAAGTTTGTTTCATTTATAAGGAAGAAAAAAGTTTAGTCTGTAAAAAAAAAAAAAAAAAAAAAAAGAAGAAGTAAATATACGGTATTTATGTTTCTGATGATATCATAGCTTCTCTCACCTTTATACTTTTCGAAAATTAATACTATCATGCGTTACATTTGTTGTTTTTTTTTTTCGTGCCAGCTAAGGTTTTACTGTGCATTTTTTTTTCTTCTGCCTGTAACATATTTTTTTATTTTCAATTTCGTTAAATATTAAAGATTCCATTCACTTACATGCTGTGGACAGTGTTATAGTATGTCTAAATTTCGCCCACATTTTTGAAAAAAAATATATATTTGATTCGTGCTTTCTTTAGTAAAATATCATGTCGGTGCAATCACGGAGAGTAGAAAATATACACATAAATTAGTCTTTTCTAGAATAAAAATCATAAAATTTGAAGGAAAGTCGATAAAACAACAAGACCACCTTTCAGACAAGAGTTCCACGTAACCAGTACAAATTTAAATCTTTTGGATGTAAAATGGTTGCATTTCAGAGCACATTCTGTAGATTAATTATGGCATATTTTTCTTAATATATATGAATTGTTTGTTAACATTTCGAGAATTCCCCATCAAGTTCCCTAGAAATTGAGACAAAAATTAGGAAAAGACATTGTCATCTAGTCAAATTTGTAGGCATATCCAGGGCGAACTTTAGTCAAGCCGCTACAAGATTTCGCTTATTTTATCACTTGTATCAGAAATACATTTACATTTCATAAAAAAACTAAATTATTATTAGTTCTTATCCATTCTAATAAGTTGTTTTGGTAAAAAAGAATAGAAGGTTAAAGTTACCAGATATCATGTATCTTGTTTTCTGTTTTATTAAGCCTTATTTTGTTCACCGTCTCTCTCACTCTTTCTCTTTATCTGTCTCCTTGTCTGTTTCTCGTTACTTTTCTTTTTCCTCTCCCCTCTCTCTCTCTTAAGTTTATTTCTTATTTTCTATTTATCTTTCTTTCCCTTTCCCTTCATCTGTATTTCTACCTGTGTCTTTAATTGTCTTCTTGTCTCTTTCTTTTTCTTTCTTTCAAATTCTCTTTTCCCTCTCTCTCTCTCGCTGTCTTTATCTCTCTCTCTTTATCTCTTTTCATTTCCCCTTCCCTTTCCCAAATCTGTCTTTCCATCTTTACCGCTTTTCTCTTCCCCCCCCCTCTCTCTCTCTTACACACACGGGCACCCCCCCCCCCCCCCACAAACACACACAACCCCCACATTCACCCCACACAGCTACAGAAGCAACCACTTCCGCAGCTACCACTTCTCAAGGCAACAGTGGAGGATCAGCTGGCGAGGAGAGTGATGGTGATTCTGAGAGCAATTCTCAGGACAGCTCGGCCGAGAACTCTTCAGCAAGTGACTCATCAAACGAGTCGTAAATGATAGGCATGCTGGCTACTGATACTATCTAAGTTTCTTTTGTAAATTTTCATTGGCATAGCATTCCTAAATGTTTTCATACATCTGCTCTTCTACTTTAGTACTTGTACTTTCGATTTCGTTGCCCACTCCCATTTTATTTCCTGATTTTTTTTCGGCTAAAAGAATATTTGAACCGATAAATGTTTAGCACTTTTACCATGTTTTATGCAGCATATAGAAGTATAAGCAGACTTAAGAAATGTGGGCTATGGCCCGAGATCACGAAAGAGGTTTATTTGGTTTAAATAAGCGTATAGTGCCTACCTATTGGACATTCTTGAGGACCCGCGCGTATACGCTTATGGAGGTTTAAAACATTAAAGGGCAATCCAACCTTGATAATAAGATTATTTGTGTAAAAGCAGAAATATAAGAAAAACAGGATGGCGAAAGTTTGAAAGAAATCGGACAAGGACTAAAAAAGTTATGGATGTTTGAAAAATGAGATCACTACATCTATGCGAATCTCAAATTGGCAATTTGGTGAGTCAATTGTGACATTTTTGTGGACAACTCTCCCATTTGTTGTACACAAAAATATCAATAATTTGCGGTTTTCTTCGAGGCGCTTTTACCCTCGGGACAGTGCTCAAAATCTATTGGAGAAAGCATATTGTTATAGGTCCTCATGAACGAAAAGATCCTATACTGAGTAATGCATTTTGAAAAAAAGTGACATTTTAGTCATTTTGTGTGTTAGAGCGAATGGGGGAGTTGTCCACAGCTACATCACAGTGACATTACCTATTCGGCCAATTTGAAATTCCCATATGCATAGTGATTACAACTTTCAAAAATTCATAACTTTCTTATTGCTTGTCCGATTTCGTTCAAACTTTCACCAAACTGCTTCTCTGATTTTTCCTCTTTCTTTCAAAGCAACTTGCTATAAAGGTTGGATTTCCCTTTAAGTTAAGATAATCCTCTTTCATGAATTCTGACCTGTGTGATATACGCATTTTGACTGGGAAGTCATGCTTTTCCACTGATTGAATTTATCATCAACTGGATTATCTTACTTAGTTTTGAGTAAGTTACCTTAACTTATCCTTTCTCAGCTCATGTAACATCAAAGGGTGGCGTGGAAGGTACTACAAATTAATATTCAAAAAAAAAATGTATAGATAGGAACCAGGTTCACTGGTCATGTTTGTCGGTGATTATCCCTGAATTATGTTTAAAGCTCGTGTACAGTGTTGGTAGCAAAAAATAAACTTTAAAGAAACGTGTTAAATATAGTCTCATGTTGTTTTCCATGTATCAAAATATGTTTGTACTAGATCATTTGGTATTCCATCAATAATTTCCGGTGAATTTTACAGTAATGTTAAGAACGCTTGATCACGGCAATATACTGCCCTACGCTAGAACCTTTCCAACCCGACAGCTCCCCACACAACAATTTTGAGATAGTTGTATGTCACTGTGTGTAGGTGTTGAACGCGTGTATATGGTGTACGCTGAAGTTGTTGGGAGTTATTATTGCTTGCCTCTCATTTGTTTAATATGCCACTTTAGGACGTGAAATCTTCACAGCATCTTTGTACTGCTAGTATCTTGCTATTCATCAACAAAAATCCTATAAATCTGACGAAAAGTTTTTGAGGGCTTACCAAAACTAAGCATTATTACTCCTTTAGCTGTTGTATATGTTATCTCCTTATTATTGTAAGGAAATAACATATACAACCATGACAACAGATTTGGCAACCATCGTGGAAATAAATACAATATGAGAAATGAAAATGACAGAATAATGGTTGAGTAGCTTAAATCAAAGTTCTCCAAAGTGGTCCACCCTTTAAAAAAAATTTCAAAGGTTGAAAAAGTGTCTCCGTCGGGAATCGAACCTGGTTGATTATTTGTCAATCTGTCGGCAATTGAATCTGGTGTCGCCGAAACTACTGCCCCGTCTCCGTGGTCCATTGGTTAAGTCATTGGCGTTTAAGCCAGTGACCCGGGTTCGATTCCCGGCGGAGACAATTTTTCAACCTCTGCAAAATTTTCAAAAGGCATAATATATGTATATTATTTTACAATTATTCATACCGCGATATCTATAAAATTCCAGTTGCATTTGTAAAATCATCATCAATCTTTCTCTTACTTTCAAGTGTAGAATAGATTAATAAATATTCAACTATTGTTATTGTTTAACTGCCACGTCCATGTTTAAAGCAAATATCACCTTTACTTTAAGAGTTGGTAAAATGAAAGTCACAACATTGCCAATTACAAGCTGTAGGTATAAATTTAAATTTGATTTTACACCTCTAAAATAAGAACTGTACAAACACAACGGAAAAGTTCGGGTTTCACAACACCATGTCCAATTAATGCATTCTGCATTTTCGTCAGTTGTTCAGATCAGTACTTCCTTATTTTTATTTTCTATAGGGATTGAAAGGAGAATGAAACCCTGGCGAAATATCTATTCTAATGAAAAGAGTGGATAGAGAGAAGCAATTTAAAAAAAGTTCCATTAAAAATTGGTTACGAAATGAAAAAGTTATGAAAGTTTGAAAAGTCTCAATTTACTTTCTATGGCGATCCTCAAATTGGCAAAAATTCATATTTTCTCCATTATCTCTAAAGATACTGCTTGTCTTTTTGTGAACTCAGCAAATGTTGTGTCAAATACATTTTCCCATGATATATCTTGAGCTAAGAAGGAGACAAGCTGCACCTTTAGAGATAATGGGGGGGGGGGGGGGTGGAGAATATGAAGTTTTGAGTACAAAACATATGGAGAGTTGTAGTACTTAACCTGTCACATTGAAGCAACATTGCCAATGTGAAGATCGCCATAGAAAGTAAATTGAGACTTTTCAAACTTTCATAACTTTCTCATTTAGTAACCGATTTTGCTTGGACTTTTTAAAATTGCTTCACTCTATCCTCTCTTTTCATTAAAATTGATTTTTCCCCAGGGTTTCATTCTCCTTTAAGAGAAAGTCCTGTCACCGAATTTAAAAGCTGGCAATGTATGAATTTCATTACTTTCTTACCTCTGTTTTGGGTATAGGACGGCCCTTTGTTGTCGTTGTATATACTTCGATCCTGTAGGCATCATATTTAGATTAGTATTTACGTGGGTTTGTATCAAATTTGAATGAATCAGCTTGAAAAAATATATGAATAGGATTTCTGAAGAAATGGAATAAAAATAAAAGATCATGGTGAATATTTTTCTATGTTCTGTATTCCTATTTCTTTCTGCCATTTTTTTTTCCGCCTCGGGGGTGATAGAAGGGCCGGTATGAACACCACCTTGGGAGTGATAATTTCAACCACCATCCGATTACAGAGCAGCCCATATTTGTTTTATATACCTCATCCTTTTCATCCTTTTCATCCTAATCCTTTGCGAAGTCACTCGCCATGTTGAATTCTTACGCGCTGCGTGTATATTGATTAACGCGTAGTCGTAGCCTAGCAACTCGCGAATGCGTTCTTAAAACCTGAACCAAATTTTGTATTTGTACGTGTACGTGCGTGCAAAAGTCGCGGAGGGGTTACGCGTTCTATCACAGGGTTTTGGCGTTCTATCATTTGACCTTAGGTCAATTGATAGAACGCCAAAACCCTCTGAGCAATGATAGATCGAGATGTGCCGTGTCATGTGATAGAGTTTTGACCAATCAGTGAATAAGAATCTATGTATGAGGTATATAATAACATTTGGTCAGGAGGTCATCGTGACGTCATCAAGGCGCCATTTTGTAAAAATCATATAATTGACATATCTCCGGAACAGAAACTGAATTCTCATTAAACACTATTAAATGGACACATACGCTTACGTCCATTGTCAGTGAGTGCACAAAATTTGAAATGATCAAATTGTCTCAAATTGATTTTGCATGGTTCGCCCCGCATCGGTCAGAAACGAGTAAATCATGTAAATGGTACATTTCCAAGGCGTTATCCACCCTTTCCATTATGGCGCATGGGTAGGTTTTATTGCATGATGTTGTCAAAAAATTGTATCTGATATCTAAAGAAACACCGGCAAAAGTACAATTTGACGATGTATATTGCGGTATACTTTGGCACAAGTTAGGCATCGTCATTCTTGATCGAAAGCCGTGGCATAAAGAAAAACACCCGCAACAAAAACACGATTATTTCAAGAATGAGCTAATCGCCAGGAATATGGAAGGTGCATGGAAAATACTTTAAAAGGGACTCTAAAATGCAGGATTTTTGTTAATTAGCAATATTCTGTAGCTTATACACTCTAGTACTGGATAAATGACTATAGATGATACCACATTATGCAAACATAGAAAGACATTTATTGAAATATCGTGCAATATCAGTGCATAATGCTAGTCTTTCTGAAACATATTTGGACATGAGAGCGTGTGATCATTGTACATTCTCTACGGTATGTATTTTTTTATTTTATTTTTTATTTTTTTAATGGGTAGATTTGTCTAATTTCGCTTCGTATTGTCCAGCTTTTTTTTTTTCATGCAGTATCCTAGGCTTTGACCTTTTCCCCATGTTTACATTTTGAAGTAATTCAATAAAGGAAGTATGTGATAGAATTGTAGCGGCACACATTTTGGCCAAAATTCTTTAGGCCACCATCTGAAAATTAATGATTTGGATCTCTTTATAATGTTGGGGGCGCTAGGCTAATCAAAACAGAGCTCGTTGATAGAGAGAGTTGTGGCACGCGCATAATAAGCCTACGCGTAT
The DNA here is from genome assembly GCA_025618425.1 of Heliocidaris tuberculata. Lineage (NCBI taxonomy): Eukaryota > Metazoa > Echinodermata > Echinoidea > Camarodonta > Echinometridae > Heliocidaris > Heliocidaris tuberculata. The sequence continues at coordinate 11,387,148 of CM046841.1, forward strand.
GCGGTCTTTGTTTAAAACATGGCGGATCATGTACGTGAAAGGGAACTATTGCAATAGTTCCTTTTCACGTACATTCTTATGAGAGGGAACTTTTTGAAGCTCCATGAAATGAGTGACCAATCAGAAGCGACCTCCAGTGTCAGGACTCTCTGTATGGATAGCTCTGAATCAAAATATCAAGGTCCTGGAGAAAAAGCGGGTTAGGAATCGGGTAAAACAAGATGAGAACGTATGGTCAACGTTTATTGACAGAGAAATTTTGGGATCGGTTTATGTGTTTGTCATAATTGTATGAAGCATCGGTTACATTTCCACTTATTTCATATGTGAAAGCTTGAACGAAATCGGACAAACAATAAGAATTTTTGAAAGTTGTATTCACTATACACAGGGAAATTTCAAATTGGCCAAACTGGTAATGTCACTGTCATGTAGTGGCGGACAACTCCCCCATTTGCTCGAACACACAAAATGATTAACATATTATTTCTTTCAAAATCTATTAATCTGAAGGACATTTTTCTTTCATGATGACCTATATACCAATACACTATAGATCTGCAACATATTGGGAGTACTGCCCCGATTGAAATGGTTCTAGGAGAAAACCGTAATATAATGATATTTCAGTGTACAAAAACGGGAGAGTTGACCGCTATAGTACACATCCCAATCGACTTACCAAATTGCCAATTTGAGATTCGCATAGATGCAGTGATCTAATTTTTAAAACATCCATAACTTTCTTATTCCTTGGCTGATTACTTTCAAACTTTTGCTATCCTGTTTCTCTTATAAGGCCACCGCACACCTTACGATCGGTCTGCGATCCGATTTGTGAAATAAATCGCTATGGCATTAAATATTGGCATTTTAACAAATGAAATCTACCCTATTCAGGTTCTGAAAAGTAATATGAATACTAAACATGTGGGTTTGGTGAGCTGTCAGCTTTCTACAGGGAATAAGGGAAAAATTAGTTTCCAAACGTAGGCAGTCGTACGATTTTTGTAACGTCACTACGACTCGGAGCCGATTTGGCCATTCCACCGACTAGAAAACTCGGCAAAGGCCGTATTATCGATTTTACTATCTGTATTTGGTTATTCAGACCTCAATCAAAAATATGTTTTGTTTTTAAATGATTTGTCAAATGATATTACATTTTCTTCTGAAATCGGATCGCAGACCGATCGCAAGGTGTGCGGTGGCCTCTATTTGTCTGCTTTCATACAAATCAAGTTATTACCTGGTTTGATTGCCTTTTAAGCCTTCGTTACATATTCATTATTGTAACAAATTATATCAATATTCATATTGATTCTGACAGCTTTTCCTATCAACTTTACCATCAATATCAATAATTTCATCTGTACTATCGTTATATTGATATCACCATTATATTTAACATCATCGTCATCGTCGTCGTCATCATCATCGTCATCATCATCACCATCATCATCATTTTCATCTCATTTGGTAATTACTCGTAAATTTCTCGAGACGTGAACTAAGACCCCGTTCTCACTCACTTTGAAAGTGGACTTTTGGAGCGATCTATCTAAGACCCGTTCCTCAGGAACGGTTCTTAGACCCCGTTCTCACTCACTTTTGAAAGTGGTCTTAGTTAGACCGCTCCAGAGGAACGGGTCTTGAGGAACGGTTTGCTAGCGTTCACACTCCGAGCAGTTTTTCTCGCTCAAACCGCTCCACGATTCAAAGTGGCCTTGTTGCTATGGCAGCTCAGTTCAGCGGGTCAAATTTTTCGCGCGGAATACAAACTGATGTACCGTAGCGTGCCTGCCGGCTGCCCGATCGATTGCTTTTGCTTTGTTTTGTGCGCGGAACGTCACTGGCTCACTTCCGGTTGAAGTACGCTTTCGTTCACATTGCACGTTTAGAGCGGTCCATACCGCTCTTAATAAGACCCGTTCCTCAAGACCACCTCCCCGAGGTGGTCTTCTGGAGCGGTCCAGAAGACCACTTCCTGGACCACTTTGACCGTTCACACTCACCTAAGAACCGTTCCTGAGGAACGGGTCTTAGATAGACCGCTCCAAAAGTCCACTTTCAAAGTGAGTGAGAACGGGGTCTTAGGTGAGTGTGAACGGTCAAAGTGGTCCAGGAAGTGGTCTTCTGGACCGCTCCAGAAGACCACCTCGGGGAGGTGGTCTTGAGGAACGGGTCTTATTAAGAGCGGTATGGACCGCTCTAAACGTGCAATGTGAACGAAAGCGTACTTCAACCGGAAGTGAGCCAGTGACGTTCCGCGCACAAAACAAAGCAAAAGCAATCGATCGGGCAGCCGGCAGGCACGCTACGGTACATCAGTTTGTATTCCGCGCGAAAAATTTGACCCGCTGAACTGAGCTGCCATAGCAACAAGGCCACTTTGAATCGTGGAGCGGTTTGAGCGAGAAAAACTGCTCGGAGTGTGAACGCTAGCAAACCGTTCCTCAAGACCCGTTCCTCTGGAGCGGTCTAACTAAGACCACTTTCAAAAGTGAGTGAGAACGGGGTCTTATATATTCTGTCAGAATTTTGTTGTTGTTGTTGCTCCTCTGCCTTCTGAAATAGCTGTTTATGAAGTAAACAATTTTAAAAACGCCATCCAAGAAGGTTTCACTGACATAATTTATTTATTACCCTCCCAAATAATGTGACCGTAGGCATAGGCTACAGATTCAATTTAAAGGTGAAAATGCAGTAAACCTTGGACTAGGATAAAAGTTGAAAATAAAAGTCATAAAAGAAAGAAACTGAATGGGAGATTAAGAAGAAAAAAACCCGAAGGAAATAGAAGAAAATAGAAGAATAGAGAACGGATTACCTCAAACATAATCACAGACAACCAAACAAATTGAAATTCAGATGACATCAGTTTATTTTCAGTTATATTCAGAAAGGCAGATGCTTCGCCTTGAATTGATTATCTCGATATCTCGATAAAAATTGAATGTTCTTCGTCTTCAGCATTAAGGTAAATACCATCATGACACTGTTCTTATAATTCTATGCTGGACAGCAAAATCAAACGAACAAATTTTTTTTGAAATAATGTGCACTTTGAACCCTTTCGAGACAATTGACCACATTTTGTGGTTTGGCTCAATAACTTTTGATCCAGAGCTCTAAAAAATATACCAGATGCACGAGTAGAAGGAGCAAAATTTTCTGCACACACTATGTCCATTTTTATTGCATGACCATATTGCGTTTGATGCCAGGAATTTTAAAAACAAGAATAAGCTATGAGATCCTTAAATTGGCAACACATTGAGAGGTTTAAAATCATTGTTTTTCATCAAAATTGGCAATTTCTTTCAACTATTCAACAAATTTCTAACCATGTATATTGTTTTCAAAGACATTACACCTTATTTGAACTATGTAGCACTAAAAGAAAAATATTATTGTTGCCAATTTGAAGAACAAAATGTGATCAATTTAGCCCTTAAATAATTCCTGTCCTGAAAGAGTTAAAGATGTTTAAAAGTCCGATTGAAAAGAGGGGAAAAACAGCACAGAAACTATGCTCGGAACGTTTTCTTTATCAATGTTTCACCACACCCTTCCCTTCAGAGAAATTATCAAAGATGTCTCGTTGAAACAGTGAGGAAACAATCATACAAACTTCAAAACCTGTCGCATTGTTAGGATGATACAATGAAAGATTGTATTATATGGCTTACGTAACCCAGCACCCTTCCCCAGCCCCTCTGTATTTCATCATCCCCTCTGCTCTGGCCCATCATACTCCAGAGACTCAGAGACTTACAATTTCCCAGCCAGTCCAAGGGACTCATATATGAAATGAACATTCCTTTCCACTCCTGTATATATTTCAGTTAATGACATTATTCTAGTTCATCACCATAATACGAATTCTATCCCCCTGGAGTAAAGATTTCTCATGATTGATCATATTGTCTTGTCAACACGTTTCACCCCTCCATTTCTGTAACATCAACATGTATTTTTAAAAAATTTTTAATCTTTTTTTTTAGATCCAAAATTTAGTATAAAGAAGGGATGTTGGTGGTTCATGCATACATCCCAATGAGCGCATATATTGTCATTACGAAATAATCGCAATACACCATGACACCTATAAGGAAAGATATATGATTTCTTTATCAAGGGTGTGGCGGCTCTTGGTCCCCTCTTAAGTTTTCGTTGTGCAGAATATACTGGAAGAAGAGGTCAACTTCGAAAGGATCAAACGGGTTCAGTTTGACTGTGAGGTCGTTCATCGGTAGCTGATACACTGCGAGATGACGCGCTCTTTCAGCTGTGTGAAGAATCGAAAATTAAATCGCGTTAAATCAGGTGCAAACTTCTTCTTACAAGCAATCTTATATACATAACAACAATGCATTTTGTGAAAACAACTTTTGTGTAATTCAATTCAACCGACGCAGGACAATTATTTTGTATTTTTAATTTTTTTAAACAATGCACACGGATTCAAAGTTTGATCTGGTCATTTTGACCTTGCCAATAAGAAAGATGTTCTAAAGCCCTACCGCACACTATACGATCGACTACGATCCGATTTTGGAAATAAATCCCATGAGCATTAAATATAAGCATTTTAAGAAATAAAATCTACCTGATTCAGGTTCTGAACAATAATATGAATACTCAACATAGGAATTTGGTGCGATGTCAGGCTTATATCCGGAATAAGGGCCAAATCAGTTTCAAATCGGAGACAATCGCAGCACTGCTCTGACGTCAAGTGCTACGATTCGGAGCCATTTTGGCCTTTCCTCAAACTAAAAGGCTTGTAATAGGACGTAATTTCGATTTTACTATATATACATGTATATGACTATTCAAAACCTCAGTCAAACATATTTTATGCGTTTAAGTGTTTATATCTAATGCTACTACATTTTCTTCCAAAATCGGATAGCAGACCAATCGTATAGTGTGCGGTGGGCTTAACTTGCAGGCCTATAAAGGAGGATCAAACTGTTTTGTAATTTTTACAACAGAGCTTATACACGTAATAGGTACATGCTTTCTGCTCCCAAAGTTTAGAAAAATAAGCATTGCTCTCATAATAAATGTATATCATGTAGCTATATCAAAAGTCTGCAACACTATTGATTTGACTTGACAGAGAACAAGAAAATCTTCACTCCCATACTGAAGATTCTGATTCTGAGTAAGTGTGCCCCCAAACCAATCAAAATAATATGAGCTAGCCATTTTGACCTTGCAAATCGGGATTTTCGACACATTTATACGACCAATCGAATCTTCGTCACTATTGTACGCCTATTTTATCATCATTACAAGAAGTGTCACAAAGTGAATCTATTGGCATAAGAGGGGTTTAAACCACCGAACACGGGATCCATTATAAAAATTGCATATAAAGATGCTTGTTACCATACATATCACAATCAAAATGTACATGCTTACTCATAGCATGACTTTTAACAATTTCGTGGAAAAGGTGGTCTCTCTGAAATGTTCCTCGTTTTGTCCTTGGACGGAAATGGTTGAAAAAAAGGGGGCGAAGTAAAAAAATTTAGGGGTGCATTTTGGAGTACAGAATCCATGACTTAGTAGATAAGAATACAGATTTTTAAGTTCGTTTCGAAATCCTCCTTCATAGGCTTATGATAGGCGTACTAGGAGCCTCCTTGAAATGGCAAAAATAGTTGTGTTTCACAATCTAAACTCTTCTGCTTTTGAAGTTGAACGGGGGGGGGGGGTGAGAGGGTGTGGAAGGGGCCCCCTCATCTCATTTTTCTCGCCTCCGCCCTCTTCTTTCTTTTGATTCCAATTCCCCTCTTTTTTCGCCATTTGAGGGAGAGGGGGATGTCCCTGGTGCCTTTCATGTCACTGTTTACAGTGAATGTACCTGGAATTTGACGATGGTGATGATTTTGTTCTTGACCGGGTCGATGACGACGAGGGGTGACTGCCACCGAGGGTCGCAACTGGGCGGCACCCTTTGGTTTCCCTGGGCCTTTTTTCAGCTGTTCATTTACATTCTGTTGGTCATCGCTGCCTTTAGGCCTTTGGTTGGAGGTGTCTCCTGTAAGCAATCAAATTGGCATTAACCTGGTAGAACTTTCAGGACAGGAATTATTTAAGGGCTAAATTGATCACATTTTGATCTTCAAATTGGCAACAATAATTTTTTTCTTTTAGTGCTACATGGTTCTAATATGGAGTAATGTCTTTGAAAATAATACACATGGATAGGAATTTTGTCGAAAAGTTGAAAAAATTGCCAATTTTGATAAAAAAATAAGGATTTTGAATCTCTCAATGTGTTGCCAATTTAAGGATTTTAAAACTTATTCTCCTATTCAAAATTCCTGGCATCAAACGCAATATGGTAATGCAACAAAAATGGACATAGTGTGTGCAGAAATTTTTGCTCTTTCTACTCATGTATCTGGTATAATTTTTAGAGCTCTGGATCAAAAGTTATTGAGCCAAACCACAAAATGTGGTCAATTGTCTTGAAAGGGTTAAACTGGTAGAACTTGAACGGTGCAATCTAACAATGACTGCTGAATTAAGATTATAATTTGAAAATCAATTGCATCTTATTTTGAATTTTGGCAAACAGCATGTTTGGATAAGAGGCTCATTTTATATTTCAAACTATTATTTTTGATTTGGCAAATGTGGAAAATAGCCTACAGGTACATTCTAAGCTTCTACAAACTACTATGGGAAAATGAGAGGCAAAGACACATTTCAAATCCTGTTAAAAGATGGCGCCATTATGAGCTTCAGTTTACTGTCACTTTTATGATGTACGTACATAGGCTAACCAGGTGTGGATTATCTCCACACAAACACGTATGTCAGCATATATAATTTTTGAAACAGTACATATGAAAATTAAGAACAGGAACATAACAAATACATGGAATTGAAATATAACAGAACATCATTCATTGGACTTGGTTATGGTTTACACTTATAAAGCGATAATTGGTATATGTTAACATTGTTATTGTAAAGGAAAACACAGTGGAAGAATCTATTAACCCTTTCGAGACAATTGACCATATTTTGTGGTTTTGCTCAATAACTTTTGATTCAGAGCTCTAAAAAACATTCCAGATGCTTGAGTAGAAGGAGCAAAAATATTTTTGGTGCATGACGATATTGCGTTTGATTCCAGGAAGTTTAAAAAGGAAACTAAGCTTTAAAATCCTTAAATTGGCAACACATTGAGAAGTTCAAAATCTCTGATTTTTATCAAAATTGGCAAATTTTTCAACTTTTCGACAGAAGTTTTAACTATGTACATTGTTTTCAAAAACATTACACCTCATAAGAACCATGTAGCACTAAAAGAAAAATATTATTGTTGCCAATTTGAAGAATGAAATGTGATCAATTTAGCCCTTGAATAATTCCTGTCCTGAAAGGGTTAAGTAAGCATGTCTTGTAATTCATAGACCCCTGTTTGAGTTTTAAATAGTCCCTAAAATGATGAGGCCTTTTTCCCCCCCCCTTTTTTTTTTTTTGCTTGTCAGAGATTTTTGGACTTAAAAAGAGACCCCAAAATGCTGAGGACTTTTTCTTTTGCTCACAGCACCCCAGTAACAAAATCGCTCCCAGGTGCCTGCTTACAAATTGGTAATGGCACTATGATGTTCTCGGAAAACTCTCCTACACATTCGCTGAAGAAATTTTAGATTCTCCAAAATGCTGCTGAGCGAGACGCATATAACAACACAGCATCCATAACATTTCGTGCAAAATTGTGCAACAGTAAAAAATATTCCATTTGAGATTTATATCATTAACCCTTTCATGACGGGAATTATTTCAGTGCTAAATTGATCACATTTTGTTCTTCAAATTAGCAACAATAATAGTTTTCTTTTAATGCAACATGGTTCTAATAAAATGTAATGCCTTTGAAAACAACATACATGTTTAGGAACTTTGTCAAAAATTGAAAAAGTTGCCAATTTGGATAAAAAAACAATGATTTTGAACCCCTCGATGGGTTGCCAATTTAAGGATTTTAAAGCTTATTCTCTTTTTTAAAAATTCCTGGCATCAAACGCAACATCATGCAACAGAAAAGGACACAGTACTGTTGTGCAGGAATTTTTAGTCTTTCTACTCATGCATCTGGTATGATTTTTAGGTCTCTGAATCAAAAGTTATTGAGCCAAACCACAAAATGTGGTCAATTATCTCTAAAGGTGAATTGGTTTTAGCTTTGACACATCTATAGCTCTTTATAAGTTGTCCCATTTCTTTGAAAATCTTCAAGTTCATCATCCCGTTCTTCTCATTTTTCTGCCTTCAAGCTGTTCAACAAGTTTCAAGGATTAGATTGCCCCATACGTTAGTAGATATCTCTATTTTAAACCTAAGAAAAATTATACAGGATAGGGCTATATGATCAAGCAAGACGGGAACAGTGTTGTTATTGTTTACCACACAGATACGTTTTTGGTGACGAGCGTGCGTCATGTATGAATGGGAATTCTGGTAATGTAAAAATAATATACAGGTACATAGTTTCAAAAGAGACGAAATGAGAACACGAATTTGTTGTTAGGAATCCTAATAAGAATAGCAGCTTCTTGTTTTGCTTTCAGATCCGTCGCGCTGTTAGGCTCCTGGCGTTCCATATCTTAACCCATTGACTGCTGAATTCTCAAATTCCCATAGTCTGGACCATCTGGTTCCCGTAGGCAGTGGGTTAACGGCAAAATATATAGCGCTCGGGCGTAACCATTTATACCACAGTGAAGAGTGGAAAATGCAGATAATCGTCTCCCCCCCTAAAAAAAATCATTAAAAAAAACGTGAAAACCGGAATGGGATTCGAACCCTCAACATTTTGATCAAAATGCAAGTGAATGAACCTTCATACCACGTACCTGTGAATGGGTAATCCGTTCTGTTCGACTCGCTGACATCATCGCCGAGGAGATTATTGCTATCTTCACCATCAACTGCCCGTTTTCCTCTACGCTTGTTAAAGTTTTTAAAAAACCAATGATTAGCCCATGGATTCTTTCGAGGTGTCTTTTTTATTGGTTTTGCACGAGACCGACCGAGAGTTCTGAGGACTTGATTCCTAGCAAAATTACGTTTACGTCTCGAAGAAACCTCTTGACTGCCAGCTTCACGGCTCTGTTGCTGCTGCATCTCTTCGCCTGTCGGTGTCAACAATGTTCCAGAGGGAGTAGAATCACTGGTGTTATCACCACCAACTGATCGGATTGCTCTCATCTTCCACCCTCCCGATAATCGAGTCCATCCATTCTTGTTCTTCCGACTTCGTCTTCCCCTACGCCGTCCCTTTTGTGCATTGATAAATTCATCGGTAGTCATACCAGAGAGTACCTTGACTGGTTGCCATCTCTTAGACACCTCTGGAGTACTTGCCTCAGGCCTTTGGCGCATCCCCTCGCCTGGCGGTTTCGCACTTGCCTCTGGAAAAACAGGATCGCTGTCGCTGTCTTCATCAAAAGATAAGAGTCTTCTACGCCCCCATTTTCCAGCATGCTGTCTTGCCTTGTTGAACCGACTAGCAAAGCCACTCGCAGATATAGCTGGTGGTATCCGGGCACGACCTGATATTGCCCCCGGAAGCAGCACCCATTTCTCTCCAGGACCCCTCTGTCGCATGTCCCCGCTTGGAGGTTTACCGAGAGCTCCAGAAAACGCCCCCGGTACCAGTTTGGCGGCACTTGGTTTCTTGAGATTCGTGTTAATCCGAGTGTGTTTGATACCCGCTTTGAACAGGTTTTTATCTCGAATATTCCCAAATTTCCGGTTGGTTGACACTGTCTGACCCCTTAGCACTCCTTCGGCGGATGGTGCAGGTAGTTTGTAACCCCCACGTTCAGCTAGGAGATGATAAAAGAGTAAATTAAAAAGAAATGCTAATTAGCTTCATGCCACAATTGTGTAATTTCATAAAAAGCATCAATTCTCAATTATAGGTTATTGATTGTCTACCAAGTTTTTAAGTCGTGCAACAAAGGGTGTGTACGGGAGCAATTTTGCTTGGACAATTGGAACAAAGAAACTGAATTTTTAAAGATTTTTCTTCAGAAGAGGTGTTATACTGAATTGCAGGAAAATGACAGGAAACGAGATGATGTTTTTTGTTGTTGTTGATCATGTTGCAGTCTTATGATATTCAGGATAATATGTACGGATAGTAACATATCAAAAAGTGTCTGCCCGATTAATCTACAGAATGCTGTTTACCACCTTCAATTCCTAGACAAAATTTCGACCATAAGTTCACCATGAGGAATGTTAAACTACAGTGCTTTCGTCATTCTACCAAGTCCCCGCTTTTTTCCAGGGTACAGAGAGGGGGGGGGGGGGGGGGGAGTAGATAAATGTTTCGTAAAAGATCGAACCTATACCACCTTTTACATCCCTAGTCAAGTCTTCAAATCACTCCTCTCCGACTCGAGGTTTCGAATCAAAGAAAAGCAAGTTCTGCCGATTAACCCATGCCAGTTTAGTCTCTCCTTTTCCCCCCTTTTTATTGTTATCTCTTGTTCCAGAATGCTCTATATTGTACATGAGCAGAAAGTGTAAAAATTGATGGAAAATTTGAGTTCATTTCTGTATCAGTACATTGTGTCAATATTTATGAACAAAAACTATTTAATAAAAAAAAAATCATCATTGAAGTCTCTAAATTGGCAACGCGGAGCGAAATTTGCTATCACTGTTTTCGTGTACAAATTGGCAATATCTTGTTGATTTTGTTGTAATTGTCATTTTCATTGGTTTATTTGATTAACATTTATGTTTTTGTAAACTTTGAAAGAGCTGAAAATACTAAATATTGGTGCCAATTTCAGGAGGAAAAGCTGATCCACATAGACCTTTAGAAAAGTCTGAGCGGCTATAGGTTAACCCGTCTCCTGCAATATTGCTAGGCCTAAATCAGGGACCTGTTTAATAAAACTTGTTATCAATAACAACCGCTCCATTTCTATGACAAAATTTGCTCTCAGCCATTCAGATTCAAGGATTTCAGTAGCTTATAACAATTATTGTAACGTGCCATTGATAACAAGTTTCATGAAGCAGGGCCCAGGACTATTAGCCCCTCAGATATGAATAAATTATGGCTGGTTTGCAGTCTTTTCGATTTTGATTTTCCTCTCTTACCGCATTTCTTGAGGAAGTCGTTTACATTGTACACGTCAGCCGAAAAACCGTGATGTTTACAGCCTTTTACTGCAGGCATGTGGGATCTGGATAGTAAAAGGATCTTTTGTGAAGCTATTGTCTCTGGTAAGGTACAGTCACAATGGATTGTGTTCCCCACTAAATCTCTATAAAAGTCAAAAGCAAGGGGAAAAAGTTAAAATGATTATTAAACAGAACAATATATTGGATTGTGGCCCTATAGGCCTAATTCGAAGGGGGAAAAAATATATCATCGTTTACAGAGTAATTCTTCGTTCAGGGAAGACAAATAATCCACTTCAGAATCGTGTGCATTCGGTGAATATAAATCACATGTGTCATCAGTCATCTTGTGAAATAATTTTAAAAGGTTTCATTCTTTCACCCCAAGTTTCAATCATTTAAAAATACAATGCCCAAACCAAAATATTAGGCCTGTAGTATAGATTTTTCTTTTCTTGACATTATATGTAATTTAGTAGGCCTAGTATAATGTAGTTTTAAAAAGTTCGAATTTTTAAACAAAATTGCAAGGGCTTACATTATTTCGCAAAGAGAAAGAAAATTAAGAAAATGCTTTTTGTTTTCAAAATAAGGAGAGGCGTGTAATGCTGAGCCAAATTCCAATGAAGACCCCGAACATTGTCCCCTACTAGATTTTGGGGGAAAAATTAATGGAACAAGATATGTTGAATTGTCCTATCGCAATCGTTCTGCATTGTGAATTCTCGCAATTGTAGTGACATCAGACTATTTTGCAGGATTTCTACAAACCTTGGAACAATTTCATACACCTTCTTATCAGTAGCAAGTGCCAATATTCTATAACAAATTTGTTCTCAGCCAATCAAATGCAGTGATTTCAGTTTATATTAGCAGCTGATAACAATTATGGTAAGTTGTTATTGACGTAAATTTTAATGAGTGGGGACCCTGTAGCACATTGGCCCGTATTTTGAACTCCGGTTTAACTTAAACCGCGGTCTAAGTGTGGTTTAAACCCAGTGTAAAACTGCCCTTTGAACCAGAAATTTAGAAAATCACATTCTTGAATCCGGTTTAACTTAAACTCCAGTCTAGTATGGCTTAACCTTGTACAGAAATTTAGACCGGACTTACGGTTTAAGTCAGTTTTAATTAAAGCCCTGGTTTAACTTAGACTGGAGTTTAAGTTAAACCAGAGTTCAGAATACGGGCCATTGGATCTAATTGACTCCAACAAAAAGGCTTAAAATTATCTTGCGATGTTGATATTATTATTCATTTGGCCATTCGAGAAGAACATGGTTACATTTTTGGTATGATAGATCTAAGCTCCTTGGGGAGATACAATTTATGGTAACTCTTTATGTTACAGACTCAGTGTTGGGTCCAAGACCAGAGGGTGCGAGATCAAGATCCAGATCAAGACCCGCAGCTCAAGATCGAGATCAGAACATCTCAGATCAAGATCAGATATGTCCGAGATCAAGATCAAGATCGAGGTTACTGATGCCGATCTCGAGACTGGTCTCGAGATCAAGATCGATCTCGAGATACCCAACACTGAGTCGTGTTTTCGCTGATTGGTGAACGATTTTAAAAGCTTTTTCGTTTTATAATTTACGTAATAACAATGTTGATCTCGAGCGGTCTCGAGCGAAAGTTCCGAGAACATAAGCTCCGAGATCAAGATCAAGATCAAGACCAACACCTTCGAGATCAAGAACAAGATCAAGGTCACTGATGTCGATCTCGAGACTGGTCTCGAGATCAAGATCGATCTCGAGGTACCCAACACAGAGCATTAATCTTATTTCAGTACACTATTATAATGATAATGTTTTTTTTTTGTTTTTTTTGGTTTTTTTTTTTTTTTTTTTTTTTAACCCAGGGAAGCCTCATCAGCATTAATACTGTTCTTCCTTAGGGCACAGCAATTATTATTACCCCAGCAAGTGCCAGATATCCATTTACACATGGGCCGGAAGGGAAAATCATGGGTAAAACATCTTGTCCAAGGATGAAAGAACCTAGCGAAGATTGAACCCAGGACCTCTCGTATGAGAGTCAAGAGCCTTCACCAATACACCACAGTGTGCTCCTACTATTAATGATGAGGAGTGAAAAATCTTCTACAAATAAAAGTATGTAGAATCCAGTCAAAAGTAGTGGTCTGAATTACTCTTTTGAAAATGGATTCCACTATTTTGAGCGAAGTGATCGTTATAAATGTTATAAATGTGGAAAGTTGTAATTACTATACATTATTTGAATTTTCAGTTGGCCAAAAGGGTACATGAAATGTCACTGTAGTGGCGGACAACTGCCCCATTAGCTCCTACACACAAAATGATTAAAACGTTCTTTCTCTTAAAGAACAATAACAATATGCTGTCTACAATATATTTTGAGTATTGCCCAGAGGGAAAAGGCGCTTTGGAGAAATCCGCAAATTAATGAAATTTTAGTGTACGGTAAACGGAGGAGTTGACCGCCAAATTTGAGATTCGCATAGATTTAGTGATCTCATTTTCCAAACATCCATATAAACTTTCCTTTTCCTTGTCCGACTTCTTTCAAACTTTCACAATCTTGTTTTTCCTATTTTTCTTCTTTCACACAAATCATCTAATTACCAAGGTGGGATTGCCCTATATAATATGAATCCTCAAACATTGGATTTCCATTTCTGAACATTTACAGAGTAGGCATATATACATGTTCATTATATAAAGTCGTAGCCGAACCATGAGATTCACGGTGGTCTTCTGGGGGCGTTTCAGCAAGTGTCTTGTCAGTGATTTTTACCGACAAATTTGCTCTCAGCCAATCAAATGCAAGGATTTCAGTAATTTTTAACAGTTACTGCAAATTGTCATTGATGACAAGTTTTATGAAACAGGGGCCAGCTATGTTCAGACCATAGGTCCCAAAATTTTTAAAGTGAAATTCATGAATAGCAATATTCTAGAAATCGGACATTTGCATAACTTACAGTGTCTTTAGTTTTGTGAGATGTTTCATAGCCTTTCCTAGACCTGCTGGGGCTAGACGGTTAACAGTGGGGTGGAGCGTTCTACGTCAGTATATGGAAGAAAAAAAAATTCAGGAAACCGTTACAATGACCGTAAATTTGTCTTAAACCAGAATATAATTATGTTAATAGGCAAAGTACAATAATGAATTAATTATTCAACGTACAGAATATAAAGAGCACATTCTGAAAAAAAGAAATCAAACAAAAACCAAACCTTATACACGCCAGTTTTCTGGAACCTAAAGGAATGATGCCGCAACTCGACTAGAAGACAGTCGATTTACCGCGGCATGGCTGGACGAGCCCATATAGGGGTGTTGACATTGTACCGGTTAAGAGTGAAAAAATTCGAAATTTTATCATTAGCGCTGGCGGATTTGTGTGTGTGTGTGTGTGTGTGTGTGTGTGTGTGGAGGGAGGGGGCACAAGCTTCCGTGCTCCTTTTGAAACCGAAGTGCTGTACCTTAAATTAAACACTATAAAAAAACGTGCACCCCTTTTCAAATTTCCTACCCAAAAGTCAACTTTTTGCTTTGTTTTTGTTTTTTTTGCTTTTCAGAAAAGGTTATGAAATACCCCATTATGTAAAATCCTGGATCTGCCCCCCCCCCTCCGATTCTAGTATAGTGCCCATGGTTTATAGGCTACTAGTATATGGGGCCCGTTGCACAAAACTTGCGTTTAATCGCAACCCCTAAAAATCAAACGCAAGTCCTTAATGCGCACTTCTGATTGGCTGAAAATAAAGTTGAGTTTGATTTTCCTGAGTTGCGTTCAAGCGCAAGTTTTGTGCAACAGGCCCATGGACTTACAGGGATTCCAGCTTCTCCATTCCGTTGAATAAATCTTCTGGTAAAGGATTATCGTTTGATGACTTCATTGATGGGTATATGCTGTCAGAAAATGACAATGACAATGAGAGTGACAATGACAGAAGATACAGTCAAACGAAAAATACACTGGTAAATCTCAGTGTAAAATAGAAAAGCTTTTTCTAAAATGCCATGTTCGCGAAATTCTCTGATTTTTTTTTTCTTGGCAAAAATCGATCATTCTGCTGAAATCAAAATTCTTCACGTTATATCACCCTACCTCAGGCCTTCTGTAGATCTCGAAGAGTAACTTTTTGACGTTAATTCAATACCAGCAGTTGATGCGAACAGTCAACTTAATACACAGACATGATTAACGTATGATGAAATTGTTGTATTTATATGACTAAATATGCCCTATGTATGCGAACAAGCGTAACTGCGCTTATGAACGGCAGACTAAAATTGTCTGTCTTCCGTTATGTTTCTTAGTTTGTCGCACTCGTGGATTGTCGGTCTTCTGGACCTTTTAGCAATTTCCTCTTTTCCAGATCTCCCTGTGTTTCTCTTTATTTTGTTGGTCTCGTACGTGGGCTCTCGGTCTACTAGAATGACCCCCAAACCAGTGGCGTAGCTACGGGGCACGTGCCCGTTATCCCCTCAGTGGAATGGCGATGGGAAAGAGAAAGAGAGAGGAGAGAGAACGTAGAGAGAAGATGATAGGAACCCTTCCCACACATACACACACACACACGCACACCCACCCACACACACTCACACACAGCTAATCCTAATCGGTGATATTTTTAATTTGCATTGCATCCACCATTTATAATATCGTTCATATCATGTCCATACGGTAAGTGGTTTTTAAATCATATGAAAGGTCATCAATTATTTTTTGACACCCCCCCCCCCAAAAAAAAAAAAAATATATAAAAAATTAAAAAATTAAAAAAAATCTTGAAAGATCATTGACAAAGTAAAGAGTTAATCTCGGTTTGCCATTTGGGAAACCAAGAATGATATGATACATATCTACCCAGAATATATTAAAAGACAGTATTGTTATTTCACACAATACATTTTGACTCAATTACTAATAAGAGTAATCGTGATAAATGTGAAAACAATTAAAAGGCGATTTCCGGGGAAATCGTGAAGTTTGCAGGAGCATGACTCCCCATCATACTTACATCACATTGGAGACGCGACGAGCAGCTGACAGGTAAGGCTTAAGATCTTGGAACAAGAGGTGACGAAATTCACTGAAATGGAAGAAAGCAGGGAGCTACCTTGTCATGCACCGAAGCGGAGGCAATGCATCAAAATATTCATGTCATACGATTTTTTTTTTTTTTAATAAAAACACACATGCACACGCTGGTATCAATATGCCTATAGCACCTCATTTATTTGATGTACGAGAAAAGAGCAATGTAGATACAATGCCTTGCTCAAGGGCATAAGTGCCGTGCCGGGGATCGAATGCCCGATCCTCGCATCTCCAGTCAAGCGCCTTAAACCACTGGACCACGGCACCTCCTTTTGATTCTTTGATTGCCAGGAGGAGAGGAATGATTCCCCCCCCCCCCCACCCCCTCCCGATCGTACATTTTCCCTGGAATATGCCTTTGATTTCAGGAATATCGCTTGTCGTCTACAGGCCCAAATTGGAAAGCCACAAGATTACTCCCAAATATAGAAATAGATTAAAATTGATTTTCCCCCTATACCATGTATACAAACTTTGGACACCCATCAAACTCGTTAAAAAAATGCCACCCCTTCAAATGTCCTGCACGCCTTTGATGGCGCCATTTAAAAGCTGCAAATTCACCCCCAAACATTGCTTCAGTCAATTCATTCAGTTATTTCCATTTTAAAACGATATAATCTTGTATAAGAGCATGGGTAAGAAAAAAAAATATCCTTTAAAAAGAAAGAGCTTGTGTGCAGGAACCAAGTTAGTACGTAATATCATCATCATGACCCTCAATATAAGAAAACTGTGTCATTGCCATCTCATGACTTACAGTGATGTGATGGGCTCATCAAATGTTACGGGTTTGTTCCTGTGAGGCCATGGTTTGTAGCAGACTGCCGTATCCCTCTGCTCCGGACTCCCACGGCAGATGCACCCGGACGGACAGGCGGACGAACCATCGATCGAAGTGGCCACGAACATGAATATGATCAAGGTGATCTCACCGTAATTTGACAGCATATCCTGCTATTAAAAATGAGAGGAAAGAACAGAACAGAGAAAAATAGATCTAGAAAAAAATTTAAAGGGTGACATAAATAGTCAAAATCCTAAATCTACTTACTACAGTGAAGTCCAATTCTAATTGAGGTCTAGATCACTATCTAAATCTAATTTAAATGTAGATTAATTAATAGGGGGGGCATTATGTCGAATGAGTACAAGAGAGGAAAGGATAAGAGACGATAAGAGAGAGAGAGAGAGAGAGAGAGAGAGAGAAGAAATTGGCTTTGGCCTAGACAATCTGCACATAATTATATACCAAGACGTTATGTGTCCGGACAGGTTGGTTATCCGGACAGGTCATTTTAAAACAGTAAATTGAACAATTTTTCATGCAAATTGTCACAAATCTTTCACAGGATAGGTTGAAAATCATGTGAATTGCAAATATTCACTGATTTTAGTGTTACCTGATGCATATTTTTCCTAAAATCTGACGGCTAAATTGACAGGCTAATTTTTGTTAAGTTAGGGTGTCTGGAGAAAAAAATTATTTCTCTTATTTCAAAAATGATATTAAATTTCTTTCTGGATTTTAAAAATAATAACCATCAAACTGACAGAAATATGATATTTCATGAAAAATTCCAGTTAATTACTGCAAAATAAGAGAATGAAATCAGACCATTTTTTCAGCTTTTTCCTGCCATAGGCTATGTAATTAAGAAATGGGACACACACAAATCCAAATTTTGAGCTTCCGAGACCTGTTACGACTTTATACTTAATGTCAAAAACTTGTCCTTTCCATGACCAGGGGCCCGTTGCACAAAACTTGCGTTTGAACGCAACTCAGAAAAATCAAACGCAACTTTGTTTTCAGCCAATCAGGAGTGCGCATTTAGGACTTGCGTTTGATTTTTAGGAGTTGCGATTAAACGCAAGTTTTGTGCAACGGGCCCCAGATAGGAAATTTTACAATCTTTCTGATGTTATGAATTTTTTCAAGGTTTGAATATCAGATCACAGTGCAAAATTGCGAAAAAGTGACAAAATTTGTGTAAAACAGAAATTTCAGTTTCCCATAGGAAACGCATGGGGAAATGGCAATCTGAATACACACAAATATAAGGGTTTGCAATTTATCTCTATTTTAATTTTCTAGTGAGCCTAAAAACTTGTCCTTAGTGTCAAAAGAATGACCAGGATTTTCTCTTTCCATACATTCCAAATATGAGATAAAAATTAATTCAGATCACATTGTAATAACAGTCCTGATGAATTTGCCCCCAAAATTGTGTCATTTTCCCCCCTGAATCAGCACGTTTTTAAGCTGACACTTTTCAGTGTGACTTCAGACACCCTAGTTAAGTGTCCCATCCTACAAGAGAGGAGAGAATAAGAGACGCTAAGAGAGAGAGAGAGAGAGAGAGAGAGAGAAGAAATTGGCTTTGGCCTAGACAATCTGCACATATATATCACAAGATCTTTTCACATTTTATCGCAGTCTTTCATTATTCTATCTCTTATTTAATAATGACTAACTCTGACAGTGCTACCTATTGCCGATCACCTGTGCATAAGCACAGTTCTTTCCCAAGAGGAGGAATTCAATTAGAAGAAAGAGAAGAAGTTGAGGAGAGGGATCATAAATCCTGACCATCGCAAAATATATTCAGCTAGGAGGAATCATGCCTGTTTAAAAACAAACAAACAAACACACACACACAAAACAAAACCGAAGGCGTGTGAAGTTCAAATGAGAGAAAGAGGAAGACGAAATAAGCATAGATCTAAATCTACATTTAGCTGGAGTCTAGATCTCGAACAAATTTAATACAAATTATCATAAATCTTTCACAAGATAGGTTGAGCAAACGATGCATGCATTGCAAATATTCACTGATTTTAGTGTTATTTGATGCATAATTTTCATGCAATCCAACGGCAAAATAGACAGGTTAATTTTCGCTTAGTGTCCGGAATCCGGATACACAACCTCCCATCCTTTAAACATTTAGCCTCATTTATATAAATTCTAATTTCTTTATAAAATCTATGACAGAGTCAGACAAAAGAGAGAGAGAGAAAGAGAAAGGGAAAAAGAGACAACATTATAAGAGAGAAAGAAAGAGAAAGGAGAGAGAGAGAGAGAGAGAGAGAGAGAAAGGAGGGGGGGGGGGGGTATGCATCCATGTCAACTAACAAACAAACAAGAATCAATCTTCAATAAATATTTTGCACTCACCTTTGTCTGCCGGTCTCTAAGAAGCCAAACAATTCTTTCTTGTTTAGATAATGAACTACCGATTCCTTTATTTATCGAAGGATTGAACAGATATTAGAATTAAAAAAAAGTGTCATTTTGCTTTTGTTTGTGAGCCCCAGTGCAGTACAAGAAAAATGCAAAAATTATAAAACGCATACAAAACTTTGTGCGCGAAATACCAGTAACCCAGTGCGCGTAACCATGGTAAACAACGCCCCCCCCCCCCCCCGGCACCGCACCGCATCAGTCTACGTTTCCATGCTATGCGCAATATGATGCGCGACGTCACAATGCTACAAGACAGTAGGCATGCGCAATGCAACGTCACAATGCTACCACGCAGCTGCATTCATGGGAGAAGCATTGTCTCACATCTGCCCTTTCCAACTTAACTGGGCCCTCTTGCATAAAAAGTTGCGATTAAACGCAACTCAAAAAATTAAACGCAACTCGATTTTCAACCAATCAGGATCGCGTATTTGGGACTTGCGTTTAATTTTTTGAGTTGCGTTTAATCGCAACTTTTTATGCAAGAGGGCCCTGGGCTTGTATATTTTAGTTAAGTCTGGAGCGTCAAACACCATGCAAATAAACAACCACCCCCCCCCCCAAAAAAACCAAACAAACAAACAAATACACACAACAACAAAACAAACAAACAAACAACAACAACACCAAAAAAAAAACCCATTGGATTATACTTATCAGTGCCGTAAGCAAACTGGTTTATTGACTGTATACAAATGGTAGGTACTTCATGTATTGTGTTAATTCACATTGCCATTAAAACTCGTTTCTTTGATCAGACGATGATTTTCATTTCGAGTTTTTTTCAACGATTCTTTCCGGTCTTACTGAAGTCGAATATCCAATTATGTTTATAGCGTTTACTGAAAACATGGATGATAAATATACCAAATAGGGTATTTTAGAATTTTAGATTCAGTGTTCAGAATTCAATCGAAATAAATTATGTTCAATTAGGCATTATAAAAAAGTGTTACACTCTTAAAAATCCCGGGTCAGATTGACCCGGAAATCAGCCCGTTGGGGCCACACCCCGTTCCGGGTCAAATATGACCCGGAATAAGGTCCGACACAGAAAGGACCAGATCTGACCCAGAAATGGTCACATCGGACCTTACGCGGGGTCATTTTTGACCCGGAACGGAGTGTAGCCCCAACGGACTGATTTCCGGGTCAAATCTGACTCGGGATTTTTTAGAGTGTAAAAATGAAAATGAAATAAACAGAAATAAATAACTCTAAACCAGCGATATACAAGATGACTGTCCTTAAATTTCAAACGAATCTTTAGAAAGTGACACAACTCGGATAAGTGGCAGAACCATTACCTTTAACAAGGTCGAATCAAGGAATTATTTCTTCTTTGATGCTTCACTTGATGATGATAATGATGATGATAATGATGATGATGATGATGATGATGGAGCTAATAAAGGGAAATCCAACCTTAACCCTTTCAGGACAGGAATTATTTAAGAGTTAAATTGATCACATTCTGTTCTTCAAATTGGCAACAATAATATTTTTCATTTAGTACTACAAGACTGTAATAAGGGGTAATGTCTTTGAAAACAATATACATGGTTAAAAGAATTTCCAAAAAGTTGAAAAAGTTGCCAATTTTGATAAAAAACAATGATTTTGAACCTCTCAATGTGTTGCCAATTTAAGGATTTTAAATCTTATTCTCCTTTTTAAAATTCCTGGGATCAAACGCAATATTCTCATATAACAAAAATGGACACAGTGTGTGCAGAAATTTTTGCTCTTTCTACTCATGTATCTGGTATATTTTTCAGGGCTCTGAATCAAAAGTTATTGAACAAAACCACAAAATGTGGTCAATTGTCTCCAAAGGGTTAATAGCAAGTTGCTTTGAAAGAAAGAGGAAAAATCAGAGTAGGAGATTGGTAAAAAGTTTGAACGAAATCGGACAAGCAATAAGAGAGTTATGCATTTTTGAAAGTTGTAATCACTATGCATATGGGAATTTCAAATTGGCCGAATAGGTAATGTCATTGTGATGTAGCTGTGGACAACTCCCCCATTCGCTCTAACACACAAAATGACTAAAATGTCACTTTTTTTTCTTCAAAATGCATTATTCAGTAGGATCGTTTCGTTCATGAGGACTTATAACAATATGCTATCTCTAAGATATTTTGAGTACTGCCCCGAGGGTAAAAGCGCCTCGAAGAAAACCGCAAATTAATGATATTTTTGTGTACGACAAATGGGAGAGTTGTCCACAAAAATGTCACAATTGACTCACCAAATTGCCAATTTGAGATTCGCATAGATGTAGTGATCTCATTTTTCAAACATCCATAACTTTCTTAGTCCTTGTTCGATTTCTTTCAAACTTTCACCATCCTGGTTTTCTTATTTTTTCTGCCTTCACACAAATCATCTTATTACCAAGGTTGGATTGCCCTTTAACCCTTTCAGGACAGGAATTATTTCAGGGCTAAATTGATCACATTTTGTTCTTCAAATTGGCAACAATAATATTTTTCTTTTAGTACTACAAGATTGTAATAAGGGGTAATGTCTTTGAAAACAATATACATGGTTAAAAGAATTGGCGAAAAGTCGAAAAAGTTGCCAATTTTGATAAAAAACAATGATTTTGAACCTCTCAATGTGTTGCCAATTTAAGGATTTTAAATCTTATTCTCCTTTTTAAAATTCCTGGGATCAAACGCAATATTGTCATGTAACAAAAATAGACACAGTGTGTGCAGAATTTTTTGCTCTTTCTACTCATGTATCTAGTATATTTTTCAGGGCTCTGAATCAAAAGTTATTGAGCCCAACCACAAAATGTGGTCAATTGTCTCGAAAGGGTTAATTGCTCTAAAATATCTCACAAAACATCAATGTTTGTAGCATAGTCAGTGAGTCAGTAAATCCGATGAATACTGAACTCGCTGATTCCCATAAGATTAACACAGGGAAAACCCGGTTCTCGTAGACAATGGGTTAATGAGTTTATTTTCGGGAACGGAAAATGAATCTTCAATGCATGTCCAATAATTATGAAGCTAAATGGCGATTAAAGTACATGTATACATTACTGTAAAAAAAAAAAATAATAATAAAAAAAAATTACTCAAAAAATTTTCGTCAATAGACTGCCTTGATTATTTTGAGTATTTGTAACAGGGAAATTTAAGTAGAATTTACTTATTTTGCTTAATAAATTTTTACTCATTTGAATTGAGTTACATAAACTTAAATAATTTCAGTATTGTAATCATGATAGATAACAATTAAAAAAAAATATGACGTGATTAAACTTGTACCCATCTAACATTCACTGACACTATTTCAATTTAGGATTTAACCAATTATATACCACCATCCCCAACAAACACTATTACATACGCTTTAATTTGACAACTACTAAAGGGCTCCGAATTCTATATATACTTGATCGTAGCATCTTAAATAGTTAAAAAGAAAATTGGTTGACAATTTTCCTGAAATATCAAGTTTTTATTTGTTTTGAATTGAGTGACAATTAAAAATTGTCTTATCTTTGCTTAAATGAATTAGGAAATATTTTAAACTCCTTGAATTTTCATTCAACCCCCCCCCCCCAAAAAAGAATTGTTTTATTTAAAAAAAGAGATTAATTTGTTCTTAATGAATATTCATGAATTATGTTAATACTTATATTACGCACTGCATCAGTCTTTACTTTAAAAAGATAAGTACAATCAACATAAATTGTTCGAGTAATACGTATAACTTCTTATTTTGAGTTAACATTACTAAAGTGATACTGTTGAAATTACATGAATTTTCTTTTGCATTTAATTTTACTTCAAAATTTCACGTATATTCTACCAGATTGAAACTTTGAGTAAGTAAGACTTAAATCGAGTGGTAAGTGACAAAACTTGTTTTTAAGTTAATTCTACATGGGGAAAAATAAGTAAAAATTACCAATGGTCATATTATTTTTTACAGTGAGGGGCTGAGATTCTGTTTTTTAAATCACTATCAGAAGGGGGGGGGGGGGGGGAATCGATATTCTAGGAAGCTAGAACGGTTTACAAGAACACCCGTGTCCTCCAAATAAGAAGATTTACATTTTCGGTATGAAAATTAATTTTCTAGTGACGCCCTGTAAATCAATAATCATTATTCTTAAGGTTGCGCAGCGACCGAGCGAGATAATGCTCAATTTTAGGGTAAAACTTTACTTTTTAAGTACTTTTGATCACGAAGGTAAATCAATAATGATCTTGATATCCACACCTTTTCTATTTTCCTTAATTCATTTGATTAACTTAAACATTGTATTTTCGAGAACTCCAGAGGCTTAACAAAGTGTTGTCATGTTTGTAGCCTTTACTCATTATTTTCTTTAATTTATTGCATTTTACCCCCAAATTTCCCGGCGGGGGTGTGGGGGGGGGGGGGAGGGGTGAAGTGTCCTCCAGTCCATTGAGATAACTACTCCCGAAAGTCAGATGACCACCCCAAAGGGAACCCAATTCCTCTCATTAGATATAGGAAATCCGTAACAGTACACAACAATACATATACCATTGGCGGGAGGGGGGGGGGGGGGGGGGGGGGGTAACGTCAGGTAACACAAGCTGCCGTTGCCATGAATATTTACTACCTATGATATTGCCAACGTATCTTTTGAAAGATTCATAAAATACTGCATGCAAGTGTGTTCGGATTTGTGTCTGAATGTGATCTATCAAGAATATCAACAATAATACGTTTTAAAAGGATACTTAGCTCTTCCACAAAATCAGTGAGTGATATTTGAATTCATTTATTGCAGCTGAATTGTCACACGGTTGCCATTGTCATATGGATCACTCTACTACAAAGAGCAGGTAATATCCAGTGCATTTTTCTTTCTTCAAATTTAATTCAGTTCAGTGGCAATTATCTGTTGCACTTACAAATATCATGAATGATGTCATTCATGATATCACGTATTATTTCAATTTAGATATATAATCACCGATATCACAACAAGCATCGACTCTTAATTGTTTCCAAACAGAGAAAATTGTTCAGTTGTAAAGTAAAGTATTTGTACTATAGTAATTTGTACCATTTCCTTCTGCAGAAAATGAATATGAAGGCCTACGTTATACTCTAGTAATTTTATTTATCATAATTATGGATATTACTGTAAGAGAAATAAATATCTTGGTTCAGTTCTAATAACATATAAACTATATTAGCGTTTACTCTATAATTCTAGAAATTTAAAAAGATTTATTGGCGTTTATTATACTAATCTCCCCTTGAATCATGCTTTCACAGTATAGTATACTTACTTCATGTTTACCATCACAACTCCTTGAATCATGTATTCATAGTATGCGACGTCGGTCAAAGATGTCCCAAAATGATGAGGATGTCATGTCCTATTGTGAAGTCACGAAGTGGTGATGGGGTTATTCAACTCGTCATGAAGTCACTCCCGACCGATGAAAGAGGTCTACCTATGTTACCTACTGAACTACCTATATCAAAAGGGTTCAAACAATACTATTGCTCGAATCCAGGTATGTATTTTATGTAATAATAATTATAATGATACTATAGTAGTAGTAAAGGTAATAATATTAATAATAATAATAATATCGACGACGATGATAATGATGATGATAGTAAGAATATTGATAACAATGATGATGATATTAATAATAATAAATATAATGATATACTACTACTACTACTAATGATAATAATCATGAAATCGACAATTAAGTATTATAAGATGAACCATTGTAATGCGCAAAATCCCTCTCAAAGTATGCTGAAAGACGCCTGACAACGAAGAATTTTAATAATCCGGTAGGTGAGAAAAATAGTTTAAGGTAACACAGAAAAAAGTAGAGCAGTTGTTAAACTTCGTAGAATACGGGTACAAATTCGCATATCAAAAGAGCACAAAAGCAGTATCCCAAAAGTACGGCCAAAGTTGAACCTAGAAAGGTGGAAAATATGTTTTGTTTGTTTGTGTTTATTTCCGTAGTTAGAGACATTAATAATAACTATACATAATATAATTCAAGATTCATGTAGGGCGGATAGCCGTTTTTTGTTCTTAGGTAAAATACATGTATATATCTCTTTCAATTTCAACAATTCCTCTGCGAATATTGTTTTTATACAAACAATTTCGAATGTGAAATCAGTAAATCAATCTGGAACAAAAGAGCAAAATGGAAACATGATGGCGCTCTACTACACATAAAGTTCAATTCACGATATATAATTTTTGATTTTGAAGAGAAGAGAAATGATGCTTTAAATTGAATGGAAACTTTGATTAAACAATAGCTGATCGTAGAAAATTCGGATATTCAGTACCATGCATGAAGAAAGAAGAAGAAAAAAAAAGAGGATGGGAGATATTATTCATTCTACATCGGGTATGTATAACAAATTTTTAACTAAAACAGTGGCAGTCACTTCAACCTTTGTATAAACGAAAATGAGAGAAATGTAAAAGTATTTTATTCTCTATTTGAATTAAAGATACAGAATAGTTGCAATGAGTTGTCAAATGTTATTTCATTTGACCTAATAAAATAGCTTATGGAGGGCTAAGAAGTTATTTTTTTTAAAAAATTGTGAAGCAAGAAAAAACTACATCAAGGGCGGATGCGACGCCTAAGGCGGTGCATTATTTAGGCATTTTCCATTACTGAAAGTACTTTTAATTAGACTATAACAGCAGCCTTATTGGATTTCTTCAATGAGCAAAGTCTGGGCTGCCCTATATACAACCTAACGAAGGCACTTTGAACAGCGCTATAGTGTCTGGCGGCATGCCCCTCCGGAAATTTTTAAAACATTTATATCATTTTTCTGCAGCCTGACACCTAGTTCACAAACGGAAAACGGTAGATAACTCTGAAAAAAATATAAACAGAACACAGTTAAAGGAGAAGTTCGCCCTGGTATTCAGCTGATTTGAATAAAAGCAGAAAAATGGAAGTTACAGCAAAATCCGAAGAGAAATAAGAAAGTTATGAATTTTTGAAGCTGTAATCAGTCAAACACGATTCGGTGTTCCTCTCCTATTTGGTCTGCACAGAATTATTTAATTTTCATTTTCTTCGTGGTTGATGAAAACATTTGTTTCATACAGGTTTGGTGTAAAAATACGTGTGCAATGATTATACTATGATTAAATATTTTCTTTAGAAAGAGTTAGGCCAGGAGCCTGTCCCGAAATAGTCACCCCATTTTACATTACTTCCATTTGCCACAAGTGCCGATCGACATAATCTCCGGCGTACCTCAAGTGCCGATTGGCATTAACAATAGGAATCAATTTATAGAAGGATTGTATATGTAAAAGGAAGCCAGTAAGAAGGAACAATGAATGTGCAGCTACTCAAATTGTTTGTCTCATGCAATGGTTTTCTCACATATTGTTATTAATCATTCTAATACATGAATCCACCATTATTAATCTAGCTAATTATGCGGCTTGTCATTGTTCAATACTCCCCTGCCCGGGGGGCGGGGGGGGGGGGGCACTCGACCCCAAAAGTGGTAGGTATTTGCAGCCGGCAAGACAAAAAAAAAAAGGGGGGGGGCTTCGGAACTAGCGTATCATGAAAAGGATGGTCTTCGGAACAACTAACATTTCGGAAAAAGGGGGTATTTGGAACTGGATTTACAATATAAACATGATGCTACGGAACTGGTTCCCACAAGCTCCCATTAGCTAAATACGCTCTGTGTCATGGCAAGTCTATGTTGTGTGTATTT
The DNA here is from genome assembly GCA_025618425.1 of Heliocidaris tuberculata. Classification (NCBI taxonomy): domain Eukaryota; kingdom Metazoa; phylum Echinodermata; class Echinoidea; order Camarodonta; family Echinometridae; genus Heliocidaris; species Heliocidaris tuberculata. The sequence continues at coordinate 11,414,429 of CM046841.1, forward strand.
ATATAAGCGGGGTTAATTCATGCACTCAGCATGAATGAAAACTGCATTCCCTGGGGTGGATTGCATGGAACCGGATTGGAAGCAATGGGGAAAGCCCTGAGGAATTAAGCACCTGGAATGAAACTCGTTTACAACTTTTCACCAAAAATGATATTCTTCGAAACAGGCCGGGGCGGGCCAGAACGGCTGGAACGACTTAAAGTAGATATTCATTGATTTTTAAAACTGACTTAATTTTCATTTTTGCGTAGGTGAAGCTTAGACCGGACAAGTTTGTCAAACATTCGAAGTAATGATTATTATCAATTACAAATTGCTAAAATACAGCCCCGACATAGCACCTGAACAGCTCTCCGAAAGCCGCTGAAATGTGTGACGTCAAAGGGAGGACGTTAATTGCACAAGCAGACGATGTCCCATAACATCTCACATATTTTCAGTGCCTGTTCTGTCATCTTCTCCTCAGTTATTTCACTTCACTAGCATTAGTCTATTATGTTTAATCCATATATTGCCTCACTCTAAACCCCGTGCATGGGTTTATTTGGATGGAAAATGAAGCATTACAAGAATAAAGGAATCAGTTGCTTGTAAACAAAATAGACGCCATTTCATTCACAGCTGCATACACCGCTGGACGTTCGGCGTTGAATGAGGGATAAATACCGTCCTTGCAATCATTCAGTGGGCTTTTCAATTTGAAAGTGTGGTTTCTTTGATTGTTCATTAACCCTCATCCTATATATTTACAAACAAAAGATTTCAGTAATCAGAATCTGTTTCATTCCCATTTTAGAATGGTGTGAAATATGGGCACGTTTGAATACACTAAATTCTTTATAATTTGAGAAATAACTGCACTGCACTTATGTTCATTCTTTATGTGACGTCGTCTGCTTGGACAGGATTGTTCCCTTTATTGACGTCATTGAAACATTGTTATTTTTTTGGCGAAGCGCTTGTATATCGCAGATGCTGGGAGGTAGTTTTATTTGTATTATTGTTTAATTATCTGATATGTAGTTGACTTTAAACTGATACGATTGCTATCTGTTAACTTGCCAGTTTCTAGTGATACATTATTTATCATATTTGTGATTTTCTTTGAATGTGTACTTTAATGAAAAAAAAAAGAGGAAAACTAAGCGGTGCTTTGGAACGGTTTTCTCTCTTCTTTTTCTCAACAAGAAAAAGAATGGTATGCTTTGGAACGGAAATTTGAGTGCAAAAATGGGGGTCTTCTGAGCGGCACATACCCACCGCACACTATATACTGAGTGCCCCCCCCCCCGGGCTCCCCTGTCCCTAAAAAAAAAACGGAACAAATTACTGCGAATGGCTTAAAGGGACTGCCTGTCTGGCATAGCCGAATACCGCTAAATCAGCCTCTGTGTACTAGTGGTTAAGGCGTACAGTGCGAAAGACCCCGGTTCGATTCCCAGCGGAGACAGTTTTTTTGCAACTTTTTTGCAACCTCTGCATTTATTTGCATAGGAAGGAAGGCAGTAAGGAGAGACGATGGGCCGTATATCGATAAAAACTAGCATTGGCTTGGATACTACCCTACCTAGTAAAAGCTTGCGCTCAAGTAAATGTTCAAGCAATAACTATGACCCAAGCATTTGCTTGACTTGAGAGCTGATGCCTGAGCAAATACTTTAGCTCATGCTTATGATCAAACAATTAGTTGGGATATCGAGATGTGCGCCGAAGCATGCTCATATGCCTCAGAGCACCTTACAGGTGCACAAGCAATGACAAGGGCACTGAAGCATTAATGTCATACATATGCTACCAAACAAAATCAGTGTTCATTAACAAAGTTATTTATACCAGGTGTTAACAAAAAACAATGGACACTTTTGATCGTAAATAACTCAAAAATTATACCCCATATCAGACTAAAATTTTTACATTGTAAAGTTAAAGGATGTCAAATTTATTGGGAGCAAGTTTTATTACATTTCTCTAAATACTTTTCTTTAAATATTGCTCTGAATGTCTAATTAGATTTTTCACTTTTTGAAAAATCAAGGCCACAAAATCTGTGTTTATCACTAATTAATTCAAAACACAACAATTGCTTTTGCGTGTTGCAGCTGTTATTTCTACCAAACTTTTGCTGTCCAGGTAGCGTCATTAATGATTCATGACTCTGGGTTAAAAAAGTGTTTTCAGCAACAATGCACAAGGGCAATTGTATTCTGAATCAATTACTGATACACCCAGATTTTGTGGCCTTGACTTTTCAAAAAGTGAAAAATCTCATTAAATTTTCAGAACCATATTTTAAGAAAATCATTCATAGAAATGTCGTGAAACTTGCTCCCAATTAATTTTACATCATTCATCTTTACAATGTAAAAGCCTCAGTCTGATATGATATAGAATCTTTGAGTTATTAACATTCAAAACTGTCCACTGTCGTTGTTTCTTAAACACGTAGTATATCAGGCAAACTCTTGAAGAAATTTTCACTCTGGGTGTAATCTTGATCGTGACGTTTCAAATTCAGAAATTGCTGCTCCTGAAAGTATTTGAGAGGAGCTTGATTCCTCTAACGAGCTCAATCTGAGTGCGCTTTTAACCTCCTTAATTAAGGATCACAAAGTTCTAATAGATAAGAGTCAACTGCCCGGTCTCAAAGAAAAACGTGGCAAAAAAAAAAAAAAAAGAAAGAAAAAAAGTCAAAACTACTTTAGCCTGTACGAATAAAATACGAATAATACAAAGTTATTATAAAAATAAGGATGCAAACAATAAGAAGCAAATATATTTCAAATTACCTGGCAATTTCAAAATTTGATTCGTATTTGTCTTTCTAAAGCTTGCAAATGCCGTAAAGTGCTTAGTTCAAGAAAAAAATAACAACTGAACTCATCCAAATGTACGGTAACTCATCGGTACAGAATTTCTCTCTTATATTCTGAGACACTTTTGAAATGTTGTGCAGAGAATGATCTTGATAGTACCATCATTAAAGTGCTTTTACACGGGTTTTAATTAATTTTGAATATGGAGTAAGGTGCAAAAGAGTGTCAACTACCTAGTCTCAACGACGAAATTATGAAAGCAATGGCAGATGCAAAGAAAATGCCTGCTCTTTTTCGATAAGTAAAAGCGTAAGCTATCCTTGGAGAAGTTTGAAAAAAAATCAAGTTAATGCTTGATGACGAGAGCATATATTTTTATTTCAAGCTAGCATCTGCTTGACCGGAAAAGCCTTTGCTTTTTTCTTACAAGCTAAGGCTTGTTCTTGTTAGCCGAAATACTCACTTTTCTGAATAGAAGAGAAAGTTAGAGCTTGTTTTCCAACATGATATTTCTAAGCAAATGCTTGTCTTCAGAAGCATCTGTTTTGCATATGCAAGTAGAAGCTTGTTTTGAACAAGTATACGAATGCAAGCATTTGCTTGGTTTTATCGATAGCGGCCAAAATATGTGTAGCTATGCAAATTAGTTCTCTCACCCAATTGATTTCTCACATAATATGTAATATAGAGTTTGTGTATATAAACCCCTCAAAACGTTTGGAAACTCAAGTTTGATCGATTATATCTCTCTTGTCATGGCATAATCATCGCTTTGTTCAGTGTCATTAGAAAGTGCGTTTATTCTTCTTTAAAATAATACCATATCTGTTAGGATTTTGCAGTCATGGAATGAGCAGTACTTCAGAATATAAAAGGACAGTGTCAAAAGTGATAAGTTGCAAACTGCACTGGTAAGCACTGGTAATGTTATCCAGAGCTCTCTTCTGTCTTTAACATAGGAGAGTGTGATTTTTGTAAATGGCTGTGAGGCTATTGTTCCCAACTGGTCATCTATGAATGCCAAATTTAAAAGAATCCTGAAAATGAAATTCATGTACTGTGGTGACATGTCAGGCAAGATTCGCAACTTTTTTGTCATTAACTTTCCGAAACATCATGCCTTGGTTAACAAATGTTGTGAAGGCCCGGGAAATAGGGAAAAATGTTGCAGCACGGTTTGGAGTGAGCTCCCGCACCATATCCAAGTGTAAAACAAAGTTCCGAGAAATTGGTGATGTCCAAGACAGATGATCTAAATAAACAGTAGCCCTACATTCTTCAAAGAAAGAAGAATTCACAGCCAAACAAGAACAGTGCATTTTGCACCTTTTCACTTTTGATCTTGCCCTTTATTTTGATGTACGGCACATTTTACGACTGCAAAATAATAACAAATGGGGTATCATTTTAAAGAGGAATGAACACACTGTTTAATGATACTAAACATAGTGATGATTACGTCACGACAAGAGAGATACTGGAAACTTGAGTTTCCAACCTCGTCAATAGACCGCTTCGGTAATATATGCAAATTTCATACATACCTTTCAAACAAAGGTTGTTCTTGACAACCTGAAAGTTTGCCGGAGGCTTGCCGGACATAGCAACAAGTAATGTATGCAAACTGGATTCCAAGCATTGAGGCTCATTTATAAAAAGCACGTGAATGGAATAGCTCGTCACTACGTGCTCAGAGAAGAAGTGTGCATAAATTTGTATACATTACATTAATTCCTTTGTCGGGGGCAGGTGAGTTTTGAACAATGACAAGTCGCATGCCTCAGCTGCATCCAAGCGTATGATTTGAGATACATGTACATATTAGAATAATTACTTGCGGCCCCCGTGGAAAATCCACGGGATTTGGGGGCAAAAAAATAGATGTAGTGAAAAATTACACTGTTTTAAATTGGGGCTTATATGGAATTGGATAAACATATCACAATGTTGTTTTTTTTTAAACCAAATAATCATATTAAAACTATGTTTTAGCGCAACTTTAGGGTTGTATATTGGTGAAATATTCAATCAAATGATAGCTTAATACGTGTACATGAATATCATTTATTTTTGTTAATTGATAAGACGAATGTTTAATAATTATGATTTTATGGGTAATGGTTTCTAAAAGAAAATTTTTGTAATTTTCTTTTTCATCTAAGTTAATTTTTAGTTTTTCTTGTATTTATATTGAATTCTTTTAGAATTATTTCATTAGTTAAAGATAATAATAAATGTAATATTAAGAGGAAAATAAGAATAAGATTATAACATGTCATTCTTACTATAGAATATGTCACATACTTTTTTGAAAGTTAAAAGTCGTTGTTGTTTTTTATTGTTCTTTGGGCTAAAATAATTCATTATTTTTATGTCTTATATATATATATATATATATATATAGTGGTGATTATGTATTGTAACGGCTTTGTATATAGCCGGTTTAAGACAAAGGGAATGAAGACTCTGAAGTCATGTCATATATTACTTCTTATAACTAACTGACTCTCCTCCTAATCAGAGGTGCTTTATATAGAATCACTGCTCCTGAATGATGTATATTGTTTATATTAATAATAACAGCTTATTCTGGTCTCTGTATATGACACTCCATAATGATAACCCATTGGGCTTGACAATTTCATATGTCACTATTCAGATTCAGATTCAGATTCAGATTCAGATTCAGATTCAGATTCAAAATACATTTATTTCCTTCTCATAATCATGATCAAATACAAATACATTCACAAAAAGAACGTGGTGGAAGGAGGCGAGGGTCCCAAGAAGCACTTGGCTTGTGGTGGGGTCGCCTTTACAGTACCTATGTAAATATATAATGACCCACTCTGTACCAAGACTGACCAGATGCTTACCAGGCTGTGCATATAAAGCTAGAGCTGTGAATAATTCATGAAATGGACACTTGTATGCCCAAGTAGGGCTAGGAGGGGAGAAATGCCTTACTCTATGAGTTAGAGCGTAACACTACACTACTTTTGCTGATGAGAGATATTGCATATGTACTGTTTTATGTAAGAAATAACAATATATTTATTTCAAAAACTGTTTCCACGTGAAAATCACGGACCCAATAATACTGTGAAATTGATTTTATGTTATATGAGCTAATGCCTTTTAGCTTCCATAAAGATTGTTTGCGTGTTTATTGAAGCAAATTTTTTACCTGTCCTTTCCCCGTTCCCACAATATCACCCCAGGAGAAACGTGAGCGAAGTTGCCTGATGTTTAAAAAATATGAAATTCTACCGTGCCATCCATTACATTTCTTGTAATGAAATTTGATTTGCAAAAGTCATAATCCAATTTAGCCACGTACACCTGTAATATTTGAAACCCCACATAAAATTATTGCGAATCCACCACTTATAGGCCTATCTGTAGACACTATGCAGGGCGGATCCAGGATTTTGTGAAAGAGGTGGCACAGAGCCGGAATAGTACATAATTAAGAAGGCATTTTTTTAAATTGTGTACTTAAGGTATGCCAGTTGAGTTTCAAAGGGGGGGGGGGGGGGGCGGCCGATTCGGCCCCACCCCCTGGATCCGCCCCTGATGGATGGTGAGTGAAGGCCCTATATCTTGTCCCTATCCCTCCCTCTACTCCAGCCAGTGGCGTATAGAAAGGTTCCAAATTCTTATAGGGGGTGATTTCATTTGTTCAACAATGAAAATAAAATTAGTTGATGCATTGACATATCTCCTATCCTCCAAACCGTCCCTCATCCCCCTTCTGATTTTTACGCCCATGACTCCAGTGATTTCCTTTTTTCTATAATGAAAATGAAATAGTGGCTACTTGTATAGCGCACAGGTCCACCTTTCGGTGCTCATGGCGCTTAGAGAAAAATACATACACAATTCTCCTGGACATAGTAAATTAAAATATTGCAATAATTACAAGGAAGAGAACAAATACGTTTTCAGTTGTGATTTAAAAGTTTCTGTTGACGACAGTTGACGTAATTGTAGAGGGAGTTCATTCCAGAGTTTCGGACCCATAGCTGAAAAAGCCCGATCGCCCCAAGCATGTTTTATTCTAGGTGTATGAAGCAACAATTTGTCTGATGAAAAGCGAAGACTTCGTGTGGGATTGTATTTGGAAATAGAGTTGCGCAGGTATGTGGGGGAAAGAGAGTAAACTGAATGATGTACTAGTAACAGAATTTTAAAGATAATCCTTTTGTCAACTGGCAGCCAATGAAGAGAACGGAGAATTGGTGATATGGAATCAGATTTTTTAGTGAATGTTAACAGGCGGGCTGCAGAATTTTGTAGTCGTTGAAGTTTTGTGACATCTTTTTTTGGAAGGTTACAGAACAACGCATTTGCAAAATCTAAACGAGAAGAAATTAAAGCATGGATCAAGATCTCGGCCGCAGGTTTGGATAAACACTTTCTTATGAAACTAAGATTACGTAGTTGATACCTTACACTCTGTTGAACATGTGTTATATGACTGCGAAAGGACATTTCCTGATCAAATATAACACCCAAATTACGAGCTGTTTTTGATGGAGTGATACAAGTGCTACCAATATGGAGATGACATGATTGATAGTCGACCTTGCGTAACATGTGCTTTGAACCTAATAATAAAAACTCAGATTTATCATCATTCAGCTTAAGGCCATTAGATATTAGCCAGGATTTTAGTTCTTCTAGACATGTTTCAAGTTTTGCAACAGCTGATGACAGTGAAGACACTGTAGGTTTAAAAGATAGATAGATTTGTATATCATCAGCGTAACAATGGTAACTGATACAATGTTTGTGAAGTATCTTGCTGATTGGTTGTATATAAAGAGCAAAGAGCAGTGGTCCTCCAACCGAACCCTGGGGTACACCATACTTCATGGTAGTTTTACCAGAGGTAGAATTACCAAAATGAAATTAAAGGGCAATCCAACCTTGGTAATAAGATGATTTGTGTGAAAGCAGAAAAAATAAGAAAAACAGGATGGTGAAAGTTTGAAAGAAATCGGACAAGGACTAAGGAAGTTATAGATGTTTGAAAAATGCGATCACTACATCTATGCGAATCTCAAATTGGCAATTTGTTGAGTCAGTCGGACATTTTTGTGGACAACTCTCCCATTTGTCGTACACAAAAATATCATTAATTTGCGGTTTTCTTCGAGGCGCTTTTACCCTCGGGGCAGTACTCAAAATATATTGGAGATAACATATTGTTATAGGTCCTCATGAATGAAAAAGATCCTACTGAGTTATGCATTTTGAAAAAAAGTGACATTTTAGTCATTTTGTGTGTTAGAGCGAATGGGGGAGTTGTCCACAGCTACATCACAATGACATTACCTATTCGGCCAAATTTGAAATTCCCATGTGCATAGTGATTACAACTTTCAAAAATTCATAACTTTCTTATTGCTTGTCCAATTTCGTTCAAACTTTCACCAATCTGCTTCTCTGAATTTTCCTCTTTCTTTCAAAGCAACTTGCTATTAAGGTTGGATTTCCCTTTAACTCATGCATTCACATATCCCCCATCGACCACCACCCCCCCCCCCCCCCCGCTATCTACGCCCATGACTCCAGTATATGAATATACTCAATTAATTCTTCAACGGATTAACGCCCCTAGCACATGTTTGCCCTTGAAACTGAATGAGTGGCTATTGTGGCCAACTTTCATCAGCACATTATTAACGAATTAAGCTTGATCTACAGATCTATAGTCTATCGAGACAGAAAATCCGTCTGGTTTTAAAACACACATACTGTTAAATTAGTCGCTGCTCTCGCTGAGCAGATCCCGGAATTGTTTTTTTTTAGAGTAATGAAATAGATGTAGAATCTACTCAAATATACGGTATGATGAATTTAATTTACCATCAAATAAAAAAATGACGATATTCAGGCCTGAACTGTTTCCAGTCTTGAAATAAGCAACCCATTGAGACATTTACTGCCATTTTAGAATTCAAGTAGATGTAGAATCTACTCAGATATACGGTAAGATGAATTTATCATCAAATTTTAACTGTAGTATTAAAAAAAAAGATGATAAGTAAACCGTTTCCAACCTTGAAATAAGCAGCTCAGTAAGGCATTTACTGCCGGACTCCTCCCCTGGAGTTTAGCCAGCCAACCCTTACAACAGCTCAGCCTCAGAGTGCGGGCGCTGCCTTGAGAGAGTACTGGCTTCGTAGAGAAGAATGTCATCAGTTTTTAACTAATTACAGAGAAAATAGGGACGTTATATACACTATACTGCAACATTTTTGTTCTCAACAATGTCACACTGTTAAAACACCAGTGGGTATCTAAGCAAATCAAAACTATTAACATTATTCAAGGAATTCAATAAGACCTTGACATCACTTCTGTCTACGACAGGTATGTCCGCTTTATTATAATTCATTTGAAATTTCAGTATTTTTACATAATATTGCTACTGAAAGTAACATTAGTCCATCAATTTTCGAATGATTGTGTCTTCTCTTTGTATTTTGTGAATTATTCTCACACATTTAGTGCTTGTTTGTTTTTGTCATGCCTTTCTGAGTGATTGTATCTTCTCTTTATAACTGTTTCAGAATAAATTTCTGACGAAGTCGAAAGACGAAAGCTTAAATTTCCTGAGTATCCTGCGTCTTATTTGGCTTGAATTCATCCCACTATATATATTCATATATATATATATATATATATATATATATATATATATATATATATATATTATTTATATATACACATATATGTGTGTGTATAGAGAGAGAGAGAGAGAGAGAGAGAGAGAGAGATGTTTGTGTGTGTGTGTGTGTGTGTGTGTGCGCGCGCGCGCGGGTGTGTGTGTGTAATTCGTCAATTTTTAACTTGTCTACGGACTTTCATCATTTATTATTTGCCACAATAAATGTTAACTTTACGAATAGAGAAGACGGTGCCAACTCAGACATAACAACATTCCTAAATTCAACAACTCCTGAACTGTAGCTTGAAATCAATTCTAATGAGGTTTTCCCTCAGCGTTTGTTTACTAATTATCGTTTGGAAAATGAGATTTCGTCATTATCCCATTCAAATCCTAACCAACTCTTTGCTGCACATTTAATATTAGGAGTCTTAGCAAAAATTTGTGATCAGTTCCAGTCAGCATGGTCAGTGGCTGATCTACATAGGGGGAAAACCGGCCCGTGCCCCCTCTTTTGAAACCCAACTGCATAAAGTACACAATGAAAAAAAAAATCCCCCTTAATTGTGTACTTTTCCGGCTCTGTGCCCACTCTTTTACAAAATCCTGGATCCGCCCCTGGTTCCAGTTATTCATTAACGATTTAAAACTTAGTAACGGAGTCACTGGTGTTTGTGAAACCTGGCTGAATGAAACGTCACCTTCTTCTCCATTTGATATTCATGGTTACAGTCTTATAACCAGTAACAGGTCAAATAAAAGGGGAGGTGGAGTTGGTGTTTATGTCACCAAAAACTTGAATTGTGAGGTGTTCGTTGAATAGTTGTTAGAAGGCAGTGAAAATATTTTCATTGAAATCAAAGTTCCAAACAAAGGTAATTTAATTGTTGAAGAAGTATATAGGCGACCGAACTCGAACCCTGTTGAATTTATTGAATCATTCCACGCCCTTTTATCAGAGAAATACTTTTAAAACAAGACATGCATTATTATGGGCTAAATATTGATCACATTTTGTTCTTCAAATAGGCAACAATATTTTTCCTTTAGTGCTACACCGTTCTAATAAGGAGCAATGTCTTTGATAACAACATACTTTATTAAAAATCTTGTCGAAAAAGTAAAAAAAAAAAAAATGCCACAATTTTGACAAAGAACAATGATCTTGAACCTCTCAATTTTTCAGCCTTATTCTTTTTTTCTAAAATTCTGGCATCAAACGCAATAATGGTCATGCAAAAAAAAAAAGGATATAGTTTGTGCAGAAATTATTGCTCTTTCTTCTTATGTACCTGGGTTTTTTTTTTTTTTTTTTTAGAGCTCTGAATCAAAAGTTATTGAGCTAAACCACAAAATGTAGTGAATTGTTTCGAAATTGTTAAATCTCCTTTTTGATTTTTTAAAATTAAACATAAAAATTCCGTTCATGAATTATTTTTCCTGCCTGTAAGATTTAGTCCATATTCTTTCGTATTGTTTTAAAACAATCTTTCTATTATACACACCGTCACGCATATCCCACACAGCTCGCACCATCTCCAATGATGGTGCGGATCCCACTAAATTTACGCTGATGAAAAAAAAAAATGGAATAAACATTTCCAGTAAGCTTTGAGGGAGTATTATCTTTCTTTTTTTTCCTCAACGAACAGGCGCGATACGGAAACAGTTCAGGCAGTAGACTAGTACACGTGCGTTTCCTTGGAGAAACACTATATTTACACATATTTTATTCGGCTGAAATGTATGTGATTGGTTAACGACAGCGACCTACCGTAATTGCACTGAAAATCTCCAACGGTCACTTGTTGTCAATATCGCTGAAGTCATCACATCTCCATTTCTAAACGCTGAACGTAGCACTGTTACCAGTATTTTTTACTTGACTCTACAGTTGTTGAAACTGAGCAAGGATGGAGGTAAATTGTGACCACATCTCTTTTATTTAAGGTTTCTGATAAATTGCCATTCGAAGAAGGTATCTTAAACATAAAAAGCTATAAAAAAGGAATGTAACGATGACTTGTTGATCGAAGAAAGTATCTTAAACATAAAAAGCTTTTAAAAAAAGGGGGAGGGGTGTGTAAAGATGACATGTTGATCGAAACTGTTGATTAGGGTGTGTGTGTGTGTGTGTGTGTGTAATTAAGTTTTGACAGACTTGTCTTAATCAAATATGATTGTTAATACGTCTGGGACCGACCTTTAACGTCACCATCCGAAAGATGTGACTGAGATTCGTGCCTGGGTCCGATCAGAGTCAGATTGTAGGCGAATACAAAGAGCTGCCCGTAGACGTTACTAGCTGGGTTATTTAGGGTCAAAATTTTCGCTTTTGTGACACGGTGGACAAAAGCAGAAATTTTGGTGTGAAGCTTCCTTAGGGTATATAAAATGATTTTAGTCGAGGAGCCCTCTCAAAATATGTCCGTAACCATGGCAACAGGCAAATATCCAAGATAACCGCCATTTATGCTAGTCTTCGGCCACGTAAGACAATATCCTATTTCGTGAAGCCCAAAAGCAGCATTTTTGGTTTGAAGCTTCCTTAGGGTATATAAAATGATTTCAGTCGAGGAGCCCTCTCGAAATATGTCCGTAACCATGGTAACAGGCAAATATCCCATGATGACCACCATTTTAAGCTGGTCTTCGGCCACCTAAGACAAAATCCTATTTCATAACTCTAGTACAGAATTAATTTAATTTTTTTCACTCAAATCATGGAAGACCACTTTGTTTCAGTTTTAACCAAAGGAAAAAAAACCCCGAAAAAATAAAGAGTTGCCGTGGCAGCAGACTACTTATTTCATTTTCGCTGAGCTTGGAGCCGGTTTCCGGCATAGGGGTGCTGGTCTTCGGCCACATGCACGAACTCATATGGAGCGTTCTGAGCAAAATGCCAGCGGTCCAAGCAAGCGTTCCAACGCCAAAACCTCTAAGACCCCGTTCTCACTCACTTTTGAAAGTGGTCTTAGTTAGACCGCTCCAGAGGAACGGGTCTTGAGGAACGGTTTGCTAGCGTTCACACTCCGAGCAGTTTTTCTCGCTCAAACCGCTCCACGATTCAAAGTGGCCTTGTTGCTATGGCAGCTCAGTTCAGCGGGTCAAATTTTTCGCGCGGAATACAAACTGATGTACCGTAGCGTGCCTGCCGGCTGCCCGATCGATTGCTTTTGCTTTGTTTTGTGCGCGGAACGTCACTGGCTCACTTCCGGTTGAAGTACGCTTTCGTTCACATTGCACGTTTAGAGCGGTCCATACCGCTCTTAATAAGACCCGTTCCTCAAGACCACCTCCCCGAGGTGGTCTTCTGGAGCGGCCCAGAAGACCACTTCCTGGACCACTTTGACCGTTCACACTCACCAAAGAACCGTTCCTGAGGAACGGGTCTTAGATAGACCACTCCAAAAGTCCACTTTCAAAGTGAGTGAGAACGGGGTCTTACATACAATTCTGTCAAAAACCAGTGCAGCGATTTCAAACATTGACATCGTAATACATACGGAGCTATCGCGTGTGTCTCATACACTGAATATTGATGACCGTAACGGTCCATCAGACGCTTTTGAGCTTGCCACACACGTAAAATCCCAGTCTATAACTTCTTGTAACACAGCTCAGTTTTAGGAACTATGTCGCCTTGCGGACAACCCTACTGTATTCAGTAATCATTGTAGCTTTAAAGAGAAATGGAATGTATCAAACATGGAATCCATAATAGACGCCGTTATGTTGAAATTGTAATTGGTCTGGACTTTTAAGGCTTAGTAGCATCCGATTTTGCTACCACAATGTAATACTGTCACAATTGAAAAATATCTTTATGGTTAATACATGGTAATATATCTTTATTGTTAAATATAATCCAGACTAAGGGAAGCAGGCTAGCGGGGGTTAGCGGGTGCTGGCGGGGGCTGGCGGGGAAAGACAGGACACAGGGCAGGATGGTACTGGTCAGACCCGATCAGGTTTGGTTCTTTGACAATTTTTATCTGGATTTTTTTTAAAAGTATTTATTATGTATGTATATAATGGTTGCATTATATTGTGTATAGCCATACTATGAACACATGTTCTTCTCATCATTCTGTCATTCTCTCTCCATCTTTTTTCTATCTGACCATTCCCACGGTTTTGTGTATTACTCTAATCTATCTCCTACATGCTTCATTACACTCTCTCTAAATAAGGCCCACCTGCTCATTCCATTTCCTCTCACGTTACCACTCCTTTCTACCACCCAGATTGTATTATGTAATCTCCTGATGTAAAGTGTGATATATGTTCAGTAGCTAGTGGAGAATAAATACTACTTCTATTTTGACTCCAGTCGATTGCAGTCATGCCTCTCTGTCTTAGAGTACTTGTAGAGAATATAAAAGTATTGACTTAGATAACCATAAACTATTCACAAGTTAATACAAAATTGAGGTCAGTCTCTTGTATACATTTAGGCGTACGGGCAGAATTTTGCGAGGGGGGGGGGGGGCGCTGATTACTGTTGCCGGAATATCAACTCTCCAGATGATTTACTGTAGTAAAATAATGTTTTTTCGCCATCAAAAAACATTAGATAAGGTATGAAAATGAGATATTAGGGCACCTCGCTGCCCGAATATGAGGTGATGATTGCCTGAGCAGAACCTTTGAAAATCCTCAGGGATAGGGTTGCGCCCAGCTCCAGGCTCCTCCGCCCCCACTGCCTCATACCCTATGCTTTATTGGTGCTTTATACAGCAATCACACTGCGATATACATATATTATATTTGTAATAGTAACTTCAATAAGGTATTATAATTTATACCTATCAATTATTCATTTGATTTTCAGTAGTGTGCAAAAAGTTTACATTAAATGATGATAGAGATGATCGATCACTTTAAAAATTCGCGAGGTCGCCTCAACTAATATTGATAAGTAGGCCAAAAGTAGTGTTCATGCCAAATTTGGTGCTTTTGTCCTCTCTGTCACGAAAATTCCCTTAACTGACCCCACTATACCGCTAATCCAACTTCTGATCCCTACATTAGTTTCGCACAGAGGACATCTGAATAAAGATGTTGTTTTTAAATGACACTTCAGAAACTTCTACATGCCTTGACCTTTGACCTGGGGAGCATTTCATCAAGTGTCTTGTCAGTGATTTTTACCGACAAATTTGCTCTCAGCCAATCAGATGCAAGGATTTCAGTAGCTTATAACAGTTATTGTAACTTGTCATTGATGACAAGTTTTATGAAACAGGGCCCTGGATGCCTTGGCCTTTGGCATGCCTTGGCCTTGGCCTTTAGGGTTCCAAGCCTTGATTATCTCCAGAAAATTCAAGGTATTTTCAAGGCATATGGCGTTTTGCTATTTGTGCTAGTGAATTTTGAAAAGATATTTCAGTTGTTTTGTCCGGTAACAATATATCATTTAGGTAAAAACAAGATCTAGGTCATCACAATAGACTTGGGAAATGAATTCATGTTTTACAAATGCTTAGATTTATATTATAGAATAATGATGAAGATGATGATGATGATAATGAAGATAATAATATTAATCATCATCATCATCATCATCATCATCATCATCATCATATTTATAATGATAATGATGATGATGAGATGATAACAGCAATCCAGTATGAAATGCAGGTGTAGACTGGTACTTGCATTTCGTGTCTTTCTGTGAACATTTGTTGCTATGCAACCTTGAATAAGACCTCATATTCACTATCTTGACAAGCGGCATAAAATTGTGAATTAGGCTCAACATGAAAATCAGCTTGAGGAAAAGGGCATTGTGGGTTTGAGAGCAGTGAAATAATCTCCTGTTAAATATGGTAATAAAGTACAGTGCGTTGCATGAATTATTAGCCAAATGCTAGCTCCCAATCAAAATTTGTCAACAGAGGCGGCGCTCTCGTAGGGATGGCGGGGGGGGGGGGGGGGGGGGGCACAGTACCCCTCTTCTACTCATGAATAAGAAGGGTTATGAAAATTAATCTATATTTTTCTACCAGGTCTTTGTAGGTTCCCCCATTTCCAAAAAGGTGCCTTTAGAAATGACACCCTCCTAGCAACCCCTGTTTAGCCACCCCTGCTGTCATTTGGTTTTTGAAGGCAGTGCCTATTTTATTTGTGTTTGTTTGTTAGTTTGTGTGTGGGTGTGTGTGTGTGTGTGTGAACCTCCGTCTTTGTATGTTCAATTTTCCCCTCCTCTCTTTATTAATGCCTTAAAGGCCTTGAGGGTTTGGGCCTTGACTACAACACTGGTGTCAATTAAAACAGAATTAACATATAAATTTGGCTTATATTGCAAAATGTACCAACTTAAGTAATTTGCAGTAAAGCAGTTACGCATGCATAGTTTTAAAAAGAAAGAAAATATGAATAATAATAAAGATATGACTAATATTTCCTATTTATAAACATCTTCAACAGGAAAGTATGCCGACACCACATCAGTTACTCATCTATATAACACTGAGTCTGACATTTGGTAAGTGATTAAATATGGGGGGGGGGGGGGCAGCACTACGAGAATTACAAGATATCAAAGTTTGTGCATTCATCACCCCATACTGAAACTCGGGGGTGAGGTGTCATGGTATAGTGGTTCATTCACTTGACTCTCAATCCAAGAGTTGAGGGTTCGAATCTCAGCCCGGCACTAACGTCTTTTGGCAAGACATTAATCCACGTTTGCCACTCTCTACCCAGGTGTTATACATGGGTACCTGGCAGGATTTATTCCTTGAAATGCACTGTGCGCTGATTACGGTTTAACGCTGAACGTTTTATTATTATTATTATCATCATCATTATTATTATTACTATTATTATTATTATTATCATTATCATTAATTTATATTTTTGTATCTTATCTACTATATTTTGAGGATGATGTCAGTATACCGCTGTGTCTGTTGTTGCACGCTCGCAAAATTTACAACCTGAAAAGTTAGCATGGTTAGTAGTCGGGCAAAAGATGTCAGCCCCTGGAGAAAATAAGCCCGTAAGTCTAGGGGCTACGTGTATAAAGATTTTAAATTTAAGGGATATCGAAAAATTAAGGAAGGGGCATAGAGAAAGCTCTATTAAACTTCTAATGTCATTAATTATAGATATGAATTTCGGTCAGTGTTTTGGATTTCTTATAGTAAGGTGTCTGTGATTTTTTTTTTTTGTTACTTAACGTACTTGTCCCATATCACAGATCTAATACGGTTTGGCTCGCAGGTAACTGAAGTAGTTACAGTTACATGCTTTCATTTTCAAAGTAGCCTTTAGCCAAGGCACTCGGTGCTGTTATTTCCCTAAACGCGCCTGAATACATAGACTAATCGCGCGACAACTGTGATCCGTGGCCCGAGGTGCGTCAGCACCGAGGCCTTTACTAACCTGAGTGGTTGTTGTAGTTTATTTCTTTTGTTTTGTATTATATTTCCGCTCCCAGATCCGTAGATAATTAGATGCCAAGTAGCTTACCCAGAAAGCCGGCCAAACCACCCTTTCCAATCCGATGCACCAATCAGAGTAGACAATTCGAGAGAATTTTATGAATATTCATTATTAACATACATATTCATAAAAATTTTTTTTGGAGCTATCATATCTCTGCCCGACGAACATGGCGAGCGGTGAAGAAGATCTCCTATCAAAGAGCCTTGTATATGCGGCTGAAAGGTTGAAATTTTCATCTTTTATGGAGTTACAATCAAAAGCTATAAGATCAGCACTGAAAGGGGTACATGTATTTGTTAATCTTCTCATGGCAACTCTGCAATTTTTCAAGCCATTCAACTGTGCAAGGACTTCTTCGTGCGCACGGCCACAGTCGCTGTGAGCACACCATCCCCATCGGCGTCTCCTACCGAAACTCATTGAACTGCCCAGAGTTCGGCGGGGAGGGACTACTCGCACTGCACTGTCCATTGAAGTTATCAATAAATCTACTTAAGTAGCAAAATAATGAATACTCTAGTCATTAAAGACTCTATTGTTTAAAAATTGAACTAGATATTATTAATTATTAAGTACATTTGAATACCAATTCCCCCATAATTTGATAAACGAATCCATGTAAAACACCGCGGTTAAAACAATTACGATTGGCCACGATCGTCACTAGCTGCTGTATATGTAAGACCCTCATGCATATGCAAATATATGATGAGCTCCGCAAGTTAGCAAAGGCTTCGCCGCTGACGCGGCTCGGTCCAGCGATCACTGCTGTAAATGCACACTGCGTTAGTCTATTTTCAGACCCTGCTCGGCAGACAAGCAGCGCGCGAGGCCTTGTCCAAAGGCTATTTTCAAAGAAGAAAATATCTTTCTGCGGTTTCATCACATTTCATCTGGTAACATTATTTCTATGTAAACCTCCCTTATTATTGTTTATATTATGTGTCATTACCTTTTATTCTTGTTTTGTATATTCTCCTTTTTATATTCCCTTTATATTCATTTTCTCCAAGTTATTCTAATTTCCCTGAATATATTAATGTATCATGTTTGTTTACTATATGATTTTAACATTGTAATGCATTTTATTGTAAATCATTATCTGCCTATTTTTATGAGGGTTGATACCTAAAGAAATCGGCTTTTGCTGTTAGGTGTTGAGAGGGAAAATGAATGAATAAATGCATGAATGAATGAATGAGTGAATGAATTATCCTTATTTATGATCTTTTGATCCTTCTAAGCAGCAACTCCTTCCTCAGCTGTTGAATCCCGCCAGAACAAGACCTGCTGCAACGATGGATACCATCCCAACTACACCTTACCGATGTTTATTCAGTGTCCTGAGAAGAAATCTCGAGATAATGGCATGATACAGACCATACCGAAACTCATCACAACTCCATACACAATTAATGAATGCCCTTTCAGACAGAACAAGCTAGGAATACCATCAGGCAAACGCCTCTGTAAAGTATCAGGTAGGCCTATTTCAAAGATTGTTTAAAGATATAAAGTTAAGTTCTGGTCATACGATTACAATGTAAAAGAAACTTCCTCAAAGCAATTTGTAAAGGTTGATCATGTCTACATAAGAATTGATGTATACTGTGAGGTTTTGAAATCATCAAAATGATAAGAAATTGACCTCATCTCGCTGAGAAGCACATGCACTGAACACATAAATTGGGCTATCAATCAAATTACTGATTTTTGTTATTCTCCGTTAAAATATCTGATTTCCTCCCTTCGTTTTTCATATAAAGTTCAAAAAGAACCATGCGAAAACAGCTGGTGCCAGGAGACTATGAGTTTTGTTTGCCATTGCTCAGTGATGTTCACCGGTCTGAACTGTAAAACACGTTAAGTATAATGCTTTTTTATTACCATGGCACTCTTTGCCAAACATAATTAACATTAAAATGTTGTGGCTTTTTTTTATATTTGTGTCATTAGAGCTCCTTAAAGTGGAATGAAAGGCAACAAACAGCAGATAATCATGTAGATAATTGTCAGCTTGTTAACAATATCTTGAAATTACTCCTATTTGATTAAAAAAATTGCAGTTTCCTTACTATACATTATCCCATTGGGACTGCATTTTCTTTACAAAGTAATGTCAGAGCAGTGCTATTTGTGACCTGTATATACTAGCTACGATGACATTCATGATCACATGTGGAATGCATGACACTGGATTTCATCATAATAGACCATTTTTGTAGTCATATACATTTAAATGAAGGGATGTTTATCCTGTCATATAACCTACTTGTGTCAGATAGTTGGTTCAGCTGTTTCATAGGTGAGGTAGTTTCTTTTGTTAATCAGGATTTGGCATACACAAATTGTTACTGGTCAGACAAAGATTTGTCAATTATTCAAAGAAGTGACAAAGACCTACATACAACTGCTCCATACAACACAACTAGTTCGAGAGTTGGGGTACCAAGATTGTTGCCATTTTGCACTGGTGGCGTTGGTTGTACACTATTTATTTATTATGCAACACCATATCCATTGTGTACAGGTAAATGGATATGTACTCCTACGACATCACAGTTTTTCAAAATGGCAGCCCCCATGGGATAATATCTAGCAAGGAATCTGCAAACTTTAGAGAGATTGTTCTCCTAACTGAGCAATCGAATAGGAGTATTTTCAAGATATTTTGAACAGGCTGACTACTTTCCGCATGCAGCTAATTTTTATTGAGTTTCATTCTCCTTTAATTTTCAACTTTGATTCGCTGAAACCATGATAATAGAGTGATTAAGTGATTAATATGAGAGTGTTGTCATGCCGTTTCCATCATGTCTGCGAACTTTTATCCCGCTTTGGTCCCTCCCTCCCCAGAGATTGAATTAATTGTTAAATTAAAAAGCCTGTCATAGCCAGTGGCATAGACACGCATACATCCAATATTCATATACTAGGATGGTGATGAAAAGCTCAACCCCAATAGACCGGTTTACTAAGTTATTCAAATTTATGGATGTTTCTTTCCGGAGGACCTAGTGACCAGGTATTCCACCAACCTGTTATTAATAAATGGACTACAATACTAGGAATCCAGTTTGCATACATTACTTGTTGCTATGTCGGGCAAGCATCGGGCAAGCTTTCAGGTTGTCAAGAACAACCTTTGTTTAAAAAGCATGCATAAAATTTGAATATGTTAGTAAACCGGCCTATTCAAGAGAAGGTTGAGCTCTTTTTAAGGTGAAAAATTGTTTGCGACCTTTCTTTTTAAGTTCATTGTAGATGAATATGATACTGGAAATGGTTACTGTTTTCACGAAGTGACGGATGAGCGCGCAACTGAAAGAAAGTTAGTTTCGAATAAATCGCTTTTTTAAAGCATATAAATCTCAACATCTTTAATGTATGAACGGTGAATAAATTTTATATCCTGGGATAGATCATATTTCAGTGTTTAGTTCTATGTTTAATTATTTGCATATTTTTTTATATTTTGGGGGGAAATGAGCTGTAAACATAACCGTCATTTCGTGAAAACACAACATTCAAGGACGCGCTTTGATTTGTTTTCACGAAGTGACGGATCTCAGTCGCGTGCGTGTAAAACATTATGGGACTTATCACCGCGCATTTAACCGTCATTTCGTGAAAACACAAATCAATTCAAGGAAGCGCTCTTTTTTGTTCTCACGAAGTGACGGATCTCAGCCGCCCACGTAAAACATACGGGACGGCTGTAAGCCGTTACTTCGTGAAAACAGAAAATCCTTTTACTAGGTATTTTCTTGCTGACGTTTTTTTATCGCCATAGTTACATAATTATACATTATTATGGTCTGAAATTGTGTGAGGTTTAAGATGTTAGTGAATGATGTCCAAAAATGTAAAAAAACACAAAAAAACCTCAAAATTGGAAAAAATATGCGATTTTCCTCATTACCGTCACTTCGTGAAAACAGGGACGAAATGTCCCCTGGAAAGGTTACTCTTCTGATATTCGAAATATGACTAGAAATGATTGATGATTTGGACAAGATTTTTAGCCCACGTGAAAGTGTAGTCTCACCCATTTTTGTATACAGTGCCTTTCATTGTATGTGGTTTTAAGCAAGATTAAATCAGGTTTTGTTTTGATAATTGCAAAACCTCACGACATTTCCCAATATAACTTCTCGATAGTTTCTTTCAAAATGTCGGGCCTAGTCATATATCCAGTACTCAACTAAAATTAAAACGTTATGCGTATCTATGCCACCACTGTTAGATTTTCTTCGAAAGAATATACTTCAAAAAAATACCTCTACGATAACGAGTCAAAATTCACGTTGTAATGACCAGGCAAAACTTTCCAGACGAGCTTATATAAGTTTCTCACTTTCGGGGAGGGGGGGGGGGGGGGGGGGGGGGCGATTGGCAGTTAAATGTGGGAAATTCCACGAGCATTCCAAACTTGCTCCGTGGGGGGTGGGGGGGGGGCTGAAAAGAGTGTAGGAACAATTTTCGCCCAAAGTCACTTTTTTTTTCTAAATTAAAGTTTTGGGGGGACTATTTTTGCTCAAAACAACAACAGCAGGAAAAAAGATTGGGTGGGGGGGGGGGGCGGCCTCTTCGACTCTTGAATGGACCTCATCTGCAAATGACGTTAAAGTATACTAGGATTGCTATACAATTGACAAGACGGTCATTATTTTTTGGCGTTGTTTCCGTTTTATTTATAAATAACTTTGTATATTTCAACACAATAAATTTCACCCTGTTCACATTTCATCGCGAAGAAAATGATTTCATCAATATCTGATTATTTACCCGAGTCACTTGATGCTACACTTCAACAGTATAAAAGGGGTTTTTTCCTATCAAATTTTTAATGAATAAAGCATTTCTCACTAAACGAACTAATACAACATGATCTTCTTTTTGATTTCACCCAAAATACTAAGTTTATGAAGATGTATAAATTCTTTGCAATTTCTTTGACTCAGAGATAAAAATTGAATATATTGATATGGTAAGCAATGGACGGATAGTGAGGGAATGACATTATCAATTCTTGACCGAGTTGCTAATTTGGCTCATTCAGAAAGCGATCTTCAGACATTCTCATGTCATTCAAAATTTTATAAATTTCTTGACAGTCAGATAGATTTCGGATTTTAATGCCTCGACCAGTGCCGACACCTTTTTTTTCTATTTCGTTTCTCTCATTTTCTCTAAAAATTCTTTATTATTATTATTATTTAGGTGGGGGGGGGGGGGGGGGGGAGGGCGAAAGGAGTCTTTTAGATAAAGACACCCTCTTGATGTCGTGCTATGGTAATCTTGCTATGACTGAAAAAGAAAAGCCTCTGCTTTTGGATATGGATTGTGACCTAGAACGCCACCTTCTAACCACTTGGCCAAAGAGACAGAGACTGCTTATCTAGAAACCCCCCTGAGCCTATCAAACATAATTTCGAGGAATGAAAGAAATGATAAGTCGTTTTCTTGAATTCGGTCTCGTCCGAACTATGTGCTATCTGGGTTCGATGCCCGTTAGATTTTTTTTTTTTTTTTTTTTTTTTTGGGGGGGGGGTATCTTTTTTCATATGACGGCAATAGGAAAAACCTCTGTATTAGCTAGGCAATCATTATCCTCTCATTTCCTTTCACAATATTATGAACATTGCAGGCATAACAGATACGACTGCGGCATCTGAGCAGACAACACCCAGATCTACGACTGGTAAATACTAAATTTCCTACCAAGCATTTGATATTTCTCTTTCATTAAAAACGGCTTCAAAAATTTAGGCAAAGTAATTGGGTGGTACTCGTTTTTCCGAAGGTTCATTATTTCGAAACTCTAAATTTCCGTACCGGGGGTCTATAACTCCGAAAATGAAATAGGGTTCATAATTCCGAACATTTGTTACATTAATACTCCGAAGGTTCGTTTATCCGAGGGTTCATAATTCCGAAAATAAAATACTGTTCATTATTCCGAATGTTAGTGATTCCGAAAAATGATGTAGGGTTATATCACATTTTGGAATTATGAACCTTCAGAATTATGAACCTTCGGAAAAACGACATGTAACCAATTATTTCATCACTTGACGCATCTGACAGTGCATTATTCTTCCTACTATTTAAAAAAAAAAAAAAAAAAATATATATATAATATATATACGATGAATTGGACTATTGCTCTATGTTAGCAATAATAGGCGCCTTACTCTGAGGGTGAAGCATCACGGACGAACCCGTGGAGCAGAGGCTAAAGGTCTGAAAGCGCGAATCTTCTTGCGCATTGCTGTCCCTCTTTAATAAGGAGCCTAACTCGATGAACTCCCCCTTCCAAATTTTATCCTTAACATTGGCCGGCACCTCCCCGCCCAGCTCGTCGCAAATACAGCTTAACATGGCTGGTTGCGTAGGAAAGATGGCGTCCGAACGAGTGGGCAAGCCCGGAGCCGGAGGGGGTGGAGGGGCTGAAGGGGGAGAATCAACCCCACTATCGGGTGGATTCACAAGTGGCCAGGGGGCCCCCATTGTCCCGAACTCACCGATATTCGTCGACGCCGAACTCCCATCAGCAATACCAGCATGCCCCGGCGCCGAGTTGACGACGTCCCCTTCAACCATGGTCGGAGGTGAAGCTTTGGCCGTCCGATTCGAACGACGGGTCGCCCCCGCGACTTCTTCTTGCTCTGCTTAGGCATTTAAGACCTTAACCGCTGTTGAAACTTGCAAACTAAACAGCGAAGCGTTCTCCAAGACTATAATAACAGCACTGTATCCCAGTAGCTACAAAATTAGAGTTTCAATCCAAACAGCGAAGCGTTCTCAAACTCAAAGAATTAATAAAGCACTGTTCCCCAAACTATACAAATGATCCAGCTATTATTCCAGCTCGGTACTGCAAAGCTTCCACAAAAGAAAGGAAAACAATAATCGAGGTATAATTGAAGCAGGAACCGAAAGTAGAATTCTGATTTCGAAAATAAAGCGTCCACGAAATGAAGCCAAACAATTATCGACGAAAATAATTGTAAGAGGAACTAAAAGTATAACTCTTATTCCGAAAATAGTAGGCGATATTGTGTGAAATAATTGTAAGAAGAATCGACGAAAATAATTGTAAGAAGAACTAAAAGTAAATAACTCTGCTTTCGAAATAGTAGATGCTCTTCGGACAAAATCACGAACGAGAATGATCATTAGAGATACCTTTACATGCAATATTTACCCTGTCAGCGCAATGTTCTCCACTTCAGTCGCCGCCAGGGGCCACGCTCATAAATCCGCAAGTTAAAACACCTGTAAAGCCCCAGTCACACAGTCGCTTACGTTGAGTTACGTCCGCCGCGGATAGATACGAATAAGTGGACGCAGCATGGACGCAGGCATCCGCAGGGTCGTAAGTAGACGTAACTGTCCGTAACTGATCCATAGTGAAACGCAAAGTTACGGCGCCAAGCCTGCGAAATTTTGAAATTTTCAAAATTTCGCAGGGAGCCGCCACGGATGCAGACTTACGCAAGTAATCGTAACTAAACGTAACTATCCGTAAGTGGACGTAACGATCCATAGCTTGGACGCAGAACATCCGGGGAAATTTTAACCTCCCTTCCATGTGCGTTCATTTGCGTCCAACGTAAGTATTCGCAATTATCCGCAAGTAAACGTATTAAAACACTTACGTCCGCTTACGGACAGTTACGGATGCTGCGGACAATTGCGTCCTTCGACGCATGGGAGCCCCCAACCATCTGTCCTGTCTCGCACCCGGTTGGGCTTCTATAAATGCAATAGCCTCCCTCAGCATCCCACGCGTTCCCTTCTGACTGTCGCCATGGACAGTCATGAATTGGTGAGGATCTACTTGGCACTGCAGGCTCTAGAAGACGTTAAATTGAGAGCAGCCTACCTGGTGGCACGGTACCTGGACGTGGCGAACGGTCGGGAACCTCGGACGGTGTGGCTTCGGAACTGGCTCACTCTGCGACCGGAGCATGGTGCCTATGGTCAACTGCTAGACATGTTGAGGCGTGAAGATGTCGTGTCCTTCAAGAACTTTCTTCGCGTGAGTCCAGATTGAACTCTTTGCCGAGATGCTCGACCGCCTCTCTCCGCGTCTGCGCAAGTATGACACCTGGTGGCGGAAGTCATTAGAGGTTGGACTCAAGCTTGCCATCACCTTGCGCTACGTAGCAACCGGGGACTCCTACCATTCCCTCATGTACACGTTCTACGTTCCGCACAACAGTATCTCTATCCTTGTGCGAGAAGTGTGTACAGCCATATGCGAGGAGTATGGTGATGAAACCATCTCGAACCCCACAACCCCAGAGGAGTGGAAGGAGATAGCCAACCGCTTCGGTACACGGTGGAATTTCCACAACACCATTGGTGCCCTTGATGGCAAACACATCCGCATCAGGTGTCCCCCCAACAGTGGCTCAGAATTTTTCAACTACAAGGGATTTTTCTCTGTAGCTTTACTGGCCTTAGTGGACGCCGATTACAGGTGGGCTATGGGATATTCCCCGATAACACAATGAAGCTTTGAATAGATATATATTTTCACATTCATATCACAAATTACAATTATTTAAATGTTTAAAACTTAAAAATATTATTATTCTATTACAATATAGACTTGTAGATTCATCATGAAATCCTTGTTTAAATTATTCAAACTGCAACATTGTATTTGTTACAAATGAAAGATTATTTTCTATGAAGATTTGATATGATCAACTTGATTTGAAAATTCTGAAAATTGTATGGTCATGCCCACTTTATCTTGAAATTTTATGTTTCATTAACTGGTTAACTACTTATAATGGACAAATTGCAACTTCAAGCAGGAGCTCTTAGAATATGCGCAGTAGAGTATATCTTATATAGGAACTGCGCTATATAAATTGACATTATTATTATTATTACCCAGGTTCCGATGGGTGGACATTGGTGCCCAAGGTTCCGCCTCCGATGCCCAGATTTGGAACCGGTCCAGCCTGAATGAAGCCATGGATGATGAGAACCTTGGTCTGCCCGAGCCACAACCTCTGCCAGGAGCTGACAGGCCGATCCCTTACTTCATCATTCAGACAGTGCCTTTGCTCTGAAGACCACCCTCATCATGCTCATGAAGCCGTTCTGTGCTAGAGAGCCCAGTCATGAAGAGAGGATCTTTAACTATAGGTTGTCCAGGGCACGCCGTGTGGTTGAAAATGCCTTTGGCATTTTGGCGAGCTGTTTCCGCTGTCTACTGACACAGATGCTCCAGAAGCCGGAGATGGTCATTACCATTGTGATGGCATGCATCCACAACACCTTGAGGCAGCGTATTCCCGGGGAACAGAACCAGCTACTTGACCGTGAGGACGCTCAGCGCAATATGATCCCGGGGGAATGGAGACAGGACACCAACATGCAGGACATGGAACAGAGACTCGTGGGCAACCACACCACCCGTGTTGCCAAGCTGCAGCGCATGTACCTAAAGGAATACTATAATACAGTCGGGGCGGTGGAGTGGCAGGACCGCATGGTCGAGTTATGAAATTCCCTTCCCAACGGTCATTTCAAGTGGCACCCACATATATATGACATAGGATGGCTCTTGATGCTGAACTCATGTTGTCATTCTTTTTTCAAATGTCAACATTTCGAAAGAAGAAGCTCAACATTTTGTTAAGGTGGTGGGGTGACAGCATATTATTTACTTTTCTGGTAGTGGGAGCCTGTGGGGGAGTAAAAACTTGTATAGAATTGGAAAACAAAAAGTACAGTTTCAGGCATTTACACTTCTATGAAGTGTTAAATACATTTTATATCTATTTGCGTTGGGGGGGGGGGGAGCATTCTAAAGTCCGAAAAAAATCTTTATATGGAAATTAATTAAAGTCAAGGTATAGTTTTAATAATCTGTAAAAAATATTATACATCCCTAATTGGTTTTATTCATAGAACTTTATGAGCTCTAACAGCTTTGTGAATTATTTTCTCCAAAACCATCAATTTCGGGGAATACTCCCAAATATGAAGTATCTTGGGATGCCCCCGAGATTTTTACCGTAGGATTGTGTACAGAGCTCCATCTAGTGGCTATTCATTGATAACTCAAAATTTGTCATTAACAGTAACTTTAGGTGTGTTTGAATTTATTTCCCGGTGTCTGGAGTGAGAATGCTCCATTTTTCAAAAGATTGATAAAAACTTCCTCAATCATACCAAAACTATATTGGGGCTTTGACAGTTTTCTGGACATAACTCGGTCAATCAGAAATATCGATGCTCAATTATGGCGTAAACAGTGGTTTGTCTATTCTATGCTCTTAATTATACCTTGTTACTTTTTTGCTTGAATTGCCGATCTACAATGTATTATATTTTGGTACATTTATGTTACGTATTTTGTACATTTATGATGTATGTTCATATTTGATTTGAATAAATAAAATTCAAAATTCAAGTTCAAACTTATTTCTTTTATTGCTGAAAGACAAATTAAAGGGAAACGAAAATCTTCACAACAATATTATATAATTTAAGTTTTCCAAATCTACAAAACCAGACAGTCTGATATGTAATATCCTTGCTCCTAATAAAACTACTGTTTGAATGTTTTTTAAAAAAATACGTAGGGTCGGGGCACTCCAAAATCCAGGAATTTTTTTTATGAACCCCGCTTTTTCAAGGGGGTTGGGGGTGAATTCCAAAAGTCCAAAAGTTTTACTTCTAGAAAAGGAGCAATATCAATTAACAATACTCATATCATAATAAGATACTCCTTATTTGTACAACTTTTAAAAGAAAGAAAATGAAAATCCTTCATACTATTTTCAGATGGTCACAGTCTACATAATAAAACTTTCTGATCTGTTAAATCAATGTTCCTCGTGTAGCAATCCGATATATAATAACTTTGCATAGAATGAAACAGTCTGATCTTTAATATCTTTGGTCCTTATGAAGCAGTCTGATCGGTTTTGTTATTTACTACAATAAATTAATGTATCTACCTATTATTGCTAGTTTGGTCCAAACTACGCTACCACCGAGAAACTAAAAGTCACATTCGCGCACGCCCCACCCCCGTATGACGCCTTCCCATAGTCACATGCGCGAGCGCACGCCCGCCATCTTCCTCTTTTCATTCTCGCTGCCGTAGAATAAACACATCAAGATAAGTCACTGCGCCAAAATTTGAGATTCTTCTCTAATTTGCGCTTTTTGATACTGCTTGACAAATAATTCCGTTCTTCTTTTAATCCTTATTAATTTGGTGGAACGGACTTCCCAGTCATTTTTTTTTGTAAGACAGGAAATTAGTTCATTTTCTGTCTCGCTTTTCTTCCCCTTTCGTTCCTCCCGGCGACATAGCTTTACGCACGTTCGCTGGGCTAGCAATCCGCTGCTTAGCGCTTTGTTTACTTTCGTTAGGGTTTTCCCTTGTTGGCTGTTCGTGCATAGCCCCCGGGGTGTTGTTTTTGTTCCCTTCGTAGGTAACGCTTTTAGTTGTATTTTCTTTAGAAATATTACGTGCTAATTATTTATTTACACCCTTACGTTCTTGTCTCTTATTTCTTATCATTTCAGGATCAGTATGAATTCGTCTGTTTCTTTGAATCCTGTTACCCGTACCGGCCCCGCCAGTGTGCAGGCTGACACGGCGGAAGTTAGTTTCACGGTTTCATCTCCGATGATACGCAGTACACTAACTACCGGGGGTACGGGCGTGAAATCGTCGTCTTGTTCAGGGATTATTTTCCCAGGCTTGTCGACGAAAGGTAAGTTAGGGACCCCTGCGATCAGTGGGTCTCGGACAGGGACAAGCACCTCGTTGTTTGCTAGCCCGGCAGCGGCCGGGCTCGGCTTTACAACAACAGTCGGGACTCGCAGTCCCGGCGAGGGGGTCGTCGGATTACCGACCACTGGCCCCCGATCTCAGGGCGTGAGTGTCGCCGGATTACCGGCCACTGGCACTCATGTCCGCTCAGGGGGAGCCGTCGGGGCACCGACCACTGGCTCCCACCTGAGCAAAGACGCTGGAGTTTCTCCTTCCAGTGTTCTATATACTCTTAGTGACTCGGCTAGCCCTGACTCAGCCCTAGTCACCACGGAGACGGCTACCCCCCGTTCTAAACGGGCCAAGCGTAGCCGTGAGAGATCATCCGAGCGCCCTGCCAAGCACGGCCTCTCGGGTACGGCCGAGGTGCCGACTTCTTTGCCGGAGGGCTCTGCCCCCCCTTGCAAGAAGTCCAAAGGGCACCATTCGGCCAAGTCTCTCTCTAAGTCAAAGTCCAAGGTTGCCTCGGGTACACCTATGACTACGACTAGGAAGAAGTGCAAGGCCTCTTCTAAGACGCCAGACCCTTCTCCTTCGGCGGTCGATCAGGCGGAACTTCTTCGTTTCTTGAAGATAGTTGTGGAGAAGAGCGGGTGGTTACCCGCTACCTCCCAGCCGACCGCGGGTGGCACGGACCCACCCTCGGACCCTGACCAGTCCGTGGACTTGGGTGATCCGAACCTTGACCCGGTTATACCCGGTTCCGGTTCGACGAGATCCGACCCCGAGTTACCGGTTTCCGGTCTCGGTTTGTCGGTATCCGGCCCCGGTTTGCCGATATCCGGTCCTAATTTACAGGTTCCAGGCTGTCAAAAGCCTCTTGCTCATGACAGATCAATACTATCCGGTCATGATTGGCCCCTTGAGGGTCATGCTCGATCCCGGCAGGCCCAGAGCCGCCCGGTCAGAGCTGCTCCTACTCCGGCGGCGCTTGGCGCCCCTCCCGGTGAGGAGACTTACGGCTCGTGGATGCACCCGCCCCCCTGGGGCCAGGTTTCCCACATAGCCGACCCTGATGTTGACTCTGATTCCGAGTCACAAGCCAGTGCGGTCCCCCAACCCCCTCGTGGTTTGGCAGCTGACGCGCAGGCTCTTTTGGAGAGATACTTACCTGAGACTTTCCCGCCGGCCCAGCCGGACTCGGCTCAGGCTTCTCTTCTCTTCAGGCAAAGGGCCCCTTCATCGGGGATACCCCTTACTGACGATTTCAAGACTGCCTATGAGGGCATAGCTGAACAGTCGTCGCTGCCTGGGGCTTCAATTGGTAGGAAGCGTCCCTTTGCCAAGGAATACGCTTTCCGACCCCAAGATTCAGTTGGTTTTTTTCCAACCGAAGAAATTCTCGCCTGACATCGGGCATGTCGGGGCGAGACTTGGCGTGAACTTCAAGAGTAGGAGTTACACAGCCAAGGATAGGCAGGCACGTGACTTTGAGACCCACGCCAGATCTGGCCTGCGGCTCACGGCCTACCTGGGCTCTTTAATCAGCCTCAGGGTCAGGTCTCGGGAACTTCAGGTTTCCGAGTCTGACGGCTTGGTTTTGGACGAGATCCTGCTTGTTTTGACAGGATCTCTGTGGTCGCAGCTGACTGCTGCAGCTGTCCAGGCCACGAACTCTAGGAGAGAGATTGCTCTCTCGTCCTTAGGGGTTCTGGAGAGGGATATCCCCTCCCTTTTGGCGGGGATTCCCCAGTCGGGGGAGCATCTGTTTGGGGGTCAGTTCGCCGCTGTTCTTCAGCGCGAGATCGACTCCCGTAAGCAGGCGGCTGAATTGTCGAGGCAATTCCGTCCACGTCAGCCGGCTCAACCTCCTAAGCCGAAGGCTAGGACGTCGGTGCCCCCCCTTCCACGCCATCAGCGGGTGAGCTCGGCTCCACCTCGCGTGGCGTTACCTACCGGTCAGCAGCCCAAGTCTGCTCGAGGTAGGGACTCTCCCAGAGGTAAGGGGAGTAATAGGGCCCGCGGCAAGGCTCCGGCCAAGCCCAAGCAGGCCTTTTGAGGGTGCGCCCCGAGCAGTGGATCACCAGGTAGGCGGACGACTACGGTATTTCCTTCCCGCTTGGGAAGCAATTACCGAGGACGGCTTCGTTCTCTCAGTCGTGCGAGACGGCTTCTTCATAGAACTTGTAGAGCCCGTCCCGCACGGCGCCATCCGTATCCGCCCGCCAGTCTCGTCCGCTCTTCATCAGCAGCATATCTCGGCCGAGATACGATTACTGCTGGAGAAGGGCGCTATAGAGAAGGTGAGAGACCACCCACATCTGTGTCTCTCCCCGATCTTTGTGATCCCAAAACGCTCGGGGAAGCTGAGGATGATCCTCAATATGAAGGTCATCAACACCTTTATCCCTCCGGAACACTTCCGGATGGAGACACTAGCGTCCATTCTGCCGACAATCGAGCGGACAGATTTGGCGATTTCGCTAGATTTGAAGGACGCATATTTCCATATCCCGATACATCCACGCTCGCGGGATCTATTGGGATTCGCCTTCCAAGGCGAAACTTTCAGGTTTCGTGCCCTACCATTCGGGCTGAGAACAGCTCCCCGTGTCTTCACCCGGGTAGTGTCAGCTCTAGCCGCCTTCCTAAGGAATCGCGGTCTCCGACTCTTTGTCTACCTGGACGATTGGCTCCTGGTAGCACATTCAGAGCCTGTGCTCCGAGACCAGTTGCACCTCCTGCTCCAGACTACTCAGGAGCTAGGATTTATAGTCAACTGGGAGAAGTCGGAGCTGTCTCCCACTCGTACCCCAGTGTACTTAGGTGCGGAGATAGACATCCCGAATCAGGTCGCCCGCCCCAGCCGCGACAGAATTCGGACGATTACGTCAGCTGCTCGGTCCTTGCGTCTTTCTCGCAAGGTACGGGCCAAGCGCTGGCTTCAATTTCTGGGCTACCTCGCAAGTCTAGACTGCAGACTTCTGATGAGGCCCTTCCAGTGGCACCTTTTGAAGTTCTTTTCGCCGAGCGTAGACTCCCTCAGAGTAAGGATTCCATTACCGAGGGAGATCAGACGTCTTCTCGCCCCCTGGGCAGACGAGACATTTCTTGCGCGAGGCAAGCCTCTCCGCACCCCTCTTCCGTCAGTGTCCATCTCGACGGATGCGTCCCTTCTGGGCTGGGGCGGCCATTGTGGGGACGAGATGATTTCGGGGGACTGGTCTCATCTGCACACTCTTCCCCATATCAATGTACTGGAAATGCTGGCGGCATTCATGTCGCTCCGCCTTTTCAGGCGCACGATTGTGGGGCACTCCGTGCTTATCCTTACGGACAACACCACGGTTGCTGCCTACATCAATCATCAGGGTGGAACTCGTTCAGTTTCCCTGAACTCTCTTACCGCCCAGTTATGGAGGTGGTGTCGGACAAACAACATTGTCCCGATAGCCTCTTACACTCCCGGACAAGAGAATCTTATAGCAGACTTTCTGTCCCGGGGCAAGTGTCTCCCATCCGAGTGGTCCCTCCATCAGGAGGTTTTCGATCTTCTCCGCGCTACTTGGGCGCCGCTAGAGATCGATCTGTTTGCGACCACTCTCAACCACCGTCTTCCGAGGTACTGTTCTCGGGTACGGGACCCGGAGGCTTGGGCACTCGATGCCTTCGCTCTCCATTGGGGACATTTTCGAGGGTATGCTTTCCCTCCGTTTCCTTTGATCCCTCAGGTTCTGAGAAAGATCAAGGAGGATCGAGCGTGGGTCCTGTTAGTAGCCCCGCGCTGGCCGAGGAGACCTTGGTTTCCTCTACTCCTGTCCCTCCTGGCGGGACAGCCGTTTCCACTTCCACTGAGGCCGGACCTTGTGTCCCAGCCTCTGTCCGGGATCCTCCATCATCGGCCCGAGGTCCTTCACTTGACCGCTTGGCCGTTATCGGGGGAGACGCTAGAGCTTCGGGACTCTCTGAGAGAGCCTCTCAGTTTATAGTCCAGAGTCGTAGAGATTCCACTAGATCTCTTTACAACTCCCGTCTGGAGGCCTTTTCAGTTTGGTGTGAAGACCTCGGGGTTTCACCCCGTGAGGCTTCTGTGGGCACTATTGCAGATTTTCTGATCTCCTTATTTGATAAGGGTAGATCTCTTTCCACTATCCGTGGATACCGCTCTGCCATTGCTGCCATTCATGTTGGCTTTCCGGACGGCTCGGGAGTTTCTAGCTCCCATTACCTGACTAAGTTGCTGAGATCGTTTTTCCTACAACGACCAGCAAATCCAAAGCTGTCTCCTGCTTGGAGCCTTCCTAAGGTTCTGGACGCGCTATCAAAGCCTCCCTTTGAACCGATGAGCAAGGCTTCTCTCCATCATGTGACTGTCAAGACCATTTTTCTTATCGCCATAGCTTCAGGGCAAAGAAGAAGCTCTCTTCATGCTCTTTGTACCTCTCCTGGTCATATCCGTTGGGAAAGGCAAGGTGTTCGCCTTATCCCCAAGCCCTCCTTTGTAGCCAAAAACCAGACGGCTTCCTCCGGATCGGTTGAGGTGTTTCTCAGCCCCCTGTCAGACTTCTCCTCAGTCAAGGAGGACAAAGTCTGGTGTCCGGTGAGGGCGCTAAAATGGTACTTAGACAGAACCAAAGATTGCCGCTCGGACGAGCAACTTTTTCTCATTACTCGCGAACCTTTCTCCCCTGCTTCTAGAGAATCCATCTCTAGGTGGATTGTCGAGGCCATCCAGGCCGCTGGCCCAGAGGCCCTTCTCGCGGATAGCAAACCTAGAGCGCATGATACCAGAAGCATTAGTACTTCTTGGGCGCTTTTTCAGGGCATTGCCCTAGAAGACATCTTGAGAGCCGCTTTTTGGCGGTCTCCTAACTCTTTCACTTCTTTTTATCTGAAGGACATTCCTTCAGGAGAAGTGCAGTTTGTAACTTCGTCTTTGAGGGCGGCATCTTCTGCCGTTGACCCCCGTTAGTCTTCTTCCCTTGGGACATGCCACCCCGGATTTTTATCCGTGCTAGTCTAGCAATAATAGGTAGATACATTAATTTATTGTAGTAAATCAGTAAAATCATACCTGATTTTGTTATTTGCTAAATAAATTTATTTATCTACCTATGTCCCTCCCTCCGTCCCCTCTCCTTGCCCAGCAACATGTCCTAAACGTTGTCTCTGGCAGCTCGTTAGAGGAAGATGGCGGGCGTGCGCTCGCGCATGTGACTATGGGAAGGCGTCATACGGGGGTGGGGCGTGCGCGAATGTGACTTTTAGTTTCTCGGTGGTAGCGTAGTTTGGACCAAACTAGCAATAATAGGTAGATACATAAATTTATTTAGCAAATAACAAAATCAGGTATGATTTTACTGGTTGTTCATAATTATTCGTAACAATCCTTAACTATCCGTAATTATCCGTAAATATCCGCAACTCTCCGCAAGTGTTCAAAAGTATCCGGAAGTTTACGCAAGTCGAAAGAACAAATAACGTGTTAATTCGTAAGATTATCCACAAGTGTACGCAAGTATCCGCATCTGGTCGTATCTATCCGCATCGCCCGTATCTTTTCCCGTATATTTTGTAATTTTTTTTGGTGACGGGAAGGGATCTGTGGGAGTCCGCAGAAAAAATGACTTTTTGGACGCAACGCCGGACGCAGAGCATTATGTGACTGGGGCATTACATGCGCTTAGTGACATGGTCAAGCATGGTGGCCTTATCTGGAGTTGAAGATAACCACTCGTTTAACCCACTGCGTGCGTTAAGAGGTATTACCGAAAGTGTATACAGAAATCACTCACATTTCTGAAACCACACTTTTGTACATATGCGCACATACACCACACACACACACACACACACACACACCCACACTGTTATACAAGTGAAGAATCTTCTGGAAGGAAGCTATTTTCCAGTTCTCTTTTTGCAGGGGCGTAGATAGCAGGGGGGGGGGGGGGAAGATGGGGGGTATGCATCCCCCCAACTTTTCAGGTGGGGGGATGGTGTGTACAAACATCCCCCCCCCCCAGGTTTCACCCACCAAAATATACATTTCTATTATATGTTTTAGATACATATTATTTGATATATTATATTTATTAATATTATTCAAATTTATATATTCTTTATTTCAATATAGATATTATTAATTTATGTACAATATTGTAGATTTATGAATTTTTAAATATTTATCTACCATTCTGTCTTTGCTTCTGATTTTTCCCGATATATTTTTATACCTACTAGAAAGTAAAAACCATATACTTCAAATTATATAACATGGGTGTTGATCTGGGAGGGATATGGAGGTATAATTTTATAAAAAATGAAGAGGGGGGGGGGGGTGGCCTGTTTTACCATCCCCCAATATATTTTAAGATGATTTTCTTCAAAGCCATAATGCAGAAATTTATTTATATTATTTAAATTAAAAGTACATGTAACTTTCCTTTATAATGCAATTTTGCCACACTCATGTTATTAGTAATACTAACAATTTTTAAAAGTGAAATGAAAATATAGTCACAGGAATCGAATGTGGTGGGGAAAGAGGGAATACATCACCCCAATATTTATCGAGGATGATGACCTGCGTCATTATCACCCAACTATACATAGAAGAATAATTAAATGACAATCATAACATGTAGACCCGGTCAGAAGCACCGCTCCGGGGGTTGCATGTGGGTACAGTGCCCCTGCTTTTCCCTTTAACTTCAGATAAGTACCACCATTTTTCTTTCGAATAAGTTCCCGTTCCATATTCTTATAAGTGCCCATTTTGATAATTACACCTCATCCCTCACCTTACCTTTGATAAATGCTCATATTTCAACAAGAACATTTATCCTTTTTAATCCCTTTTATCTCTTTTAATGTAACAAGTCATATTTTTCTTTGTAATATATAGGCACTGCTTTAATTTTTCTACTTTATAAGAACATTTTTCCGTTCTTATAAATGCCCCTTTTCAGGTGTGACTAGTGCCCCTTTTCACCTCTGATAACTGCCTTCTTTCTACTATTCATTTATTTTTCTAATAAGTGTCCTTTTCCCCATGATAAGTACCACGTTTCCCTTTTCCATAACATGTGCCCCTATAAATCCAAAGTGACTTAGAGCTAATATTCCCAAATTCTCGCTCGCTACGCTCGCTCGTATTAAAAGTATAGCTTAAATAAATTTTCAATGTGAAATTTTGCAAATGAAACCCCATCAGAATTGTGTTTCCCCGTTTTTATATTACAATGTAATTGCGACCTCACAAATTTTAAATATTGTTTGCTCGATATTCAAATCATACTACAAAACTGCAAAGCATGATGCTAAAGTTGTATCTTGGACATGTAAAGAGAAAAACCATATACATGTTTACACACCCTCACACTGGCGTAGCCAGGGGGCACAAGGGGCCATGCCCCCTACATGTTCAGCCCCTTAAAAAAAAAAAGCGAGAGCGAAAAAGCGGGGGAAGTTAGAGAAAAAAAGC
Organism: Heliocidaris tuberculata; assembly: GCA_025618425.1. Lineage (NCBI taxonomy): Eukaryota > Metazoa > Echinodermata > Echinoidea > Camarodonta > Echinometridae > Heliocidaris > Heliocidaris tuberculata. Next base: position 11,450,623 of record CM046841.1, read on the forward strand.
CTAAAAAGGCGCTACGAGCCGTTAACTTTCTCTCAATTTGCTAAAACGTCAGAGCTTTCGCGCTTCGCGCGAGAAGGGGGAAACTCCCCTCTCTCTGCAGCTACCCCTGTTACATACAGTGCAGTTTTGCGTCTAAATAATTGAAAAGCAGTCCGGGCGTAGAACTAAATTTCCGCCTAAAAAAGGGGGCTATACGAGCCGTTATCTTTCTCACAAATTTGCTATAAAACGTCAGAGCTTTCGCGCTTCGCGGGGGAGGGGGGGGGAAACTCCCCCCTCCCTGCACCCACCCCCCTGGGGAGCACGCTTCGTGTGCTCGCAACCCACAACCACCCCCTAAAATGAAACCCTGGCTACGCGGTACAAGCCTTCACGTCTGCCCACCCCTATTGAAAAATCCTGGCTACGCCACCCCACACCCCCCCCACACACACATATATATATATATATATATATATATATATATATATATATATTTATATATAAGTGTGTGTGTGTGTGTGTGTGCGCGTGTGTGTGTGCGTGTGTGTGGGTGTGTGTATGTATGTAAATGTACATATAAATGTATCTATATACAAATGGCCCTTGAGGGAAATCATACCCCCCACTTATGAGGACCTGTCTACGCCAATGTCTTTGTGTATTTATGAACTTAGAAATTTCAAGAGAGAAATCATTATTAATATGTGAAAAGTGAATGTACTCTATAACAGTGAAAGAATCATCATATTACATATTAAACTAGAGGGGCCGTCAAAGGCGGCAGACCCACGCCTTGGCGGTGCTACAGAGTAGTTGCAATACTATACTATGGGGTCAAAACTGAAATCTACATTGGGTGATTTCACGCTCGGTGTTGGTGTTTGTGGTTAGTGTTTATTTTGCCGCGAAATCATGATCTAACACCGACTATGAAGTGAGAAAAAAATCAGTCGGTGTTAGGTGTTGACCTCTGATTTTCTGACGTAGTTCCGGTTGCCGGTGTTTAATTTTTGTCAGATGTTGTCTGCTGAACCGAGCTCGGCAGCCGGTGTTTAATTTCATGTACAAAATTCAGTTCACTAACACTATACCCTAGGGATTAAGAAACTTTCATTTCACGTTCGGTGTTGGTGCTGGTGTTGCTACTTGTATGCTAGATACGGGAAATTTGGGGGATTAGCCGTGAGAAATAAAGTCAGTAGGCATCATTCGAAGTGTAATTTTACAGGTGTCATGAGGTAGTATGTTCATATAGGTCTGAAATTAAATCTAGGCCAACATTTAGTCCAACGTTCGATCTAGAGCACACACGGAAAGGAACTAGATCTACCTTTGCTTTTTAAAGGGGCGGAATGAGTGAATAAAAAATCCTACCTAGTTTTTTTTCCAGATAGATTTGATAAATATGATGTTCGATATTCCGTAGTAAAAGACCCAGAGAATCCACATTTAGTTCTAAATCAACAATCACAATGCAAAAGTAATGAAACTTCACGGCTAATCTGAGCCGATGTCCGAAATTTGGCCGCGTGCCATGTACGCGCTGGGCAGTCCGATCCGGCGTCTAGCTGCATTAGCTACCACAGCATTTTCTGCTGCAAGTGAGAAACTCGAGAGATATTAAATCTAAACTTACTGTTCCTATCAATACTATCCATTTCTGTGAAGTTTCTTACCGGTCTCTAGATCAAATAAGGATTGCTTTTAGAATCACCGGACTACTCGGGCAATTTTACGATATTCTAGACTAATAATTCAGTAGTTAAAAACATTTTTTTCTTCTTCGTTGAGAATGGTGCTGACGCCATTACCAGTATGACTCTATAGTTCACCGTTTCGCACGTACCGCGCGCTGTTCAGATCATATTCAGATTTAAGGAGCCGATACCGATATCCCAACAAAGCGCATCGATAGCTTAACACTGGTAATATGGCGTCAGCACCATTCTCAACGAAGAAGACTAGAAGGTCACACAGAATTTGCAGGGATCAACCAATCATCACCAAAATTTAATCGATTCTTTCCTGTCACTATCCAAACAATCCCTGAAAATTTGGTGCAAATCCGTTCACCCGTTCTCTAGTTATCTTGTACACAAACAAACAAACAAACAAACAAACAAACAAACATACGGAACCCTTTACATAACCCTGCCGATTTCATCGGCGTGGGTAATGATGCACATCCAGTAGAGGAAGAACATTCTAGATCATTACATTATGTGTGATGTATTGTATGGTAGTAACAATGTAATTACATGCTGTAACATGTTGACTGTCCTGACCTTTGCATGAACTTCTTAGTAAGCATGGTAAGAGTGAAACATTGCAAAGAGTCTATAAATAGATCATTGGAATCCCCTTCTTTTGTTTGTTACAACAAGAAGTATGTAGAACTTCCCAGGGAGTTCCAAACCTTCATGAATGTTGTAGTAGAAGGTAGGGAAATCCAACCTTAATTTTTATCTATTGATATTATATGAAGCGTAACTTGCTGATTAATTTGATACCCAAATTTACCATAATTGGACAGCTATGAAGAAAGTTATAGAATGTTTTAGATCCCATCAAACACGTCTTTCGCCCGTCGTCTGCTGCAGATGGAGGCCACCATTTTCCACGAATGATGTATCTGTGGACAACTGGATAGTCTATATTGTGTCCTTTTTTATTTTTATTTTTTTATTTGGTTTGTTCCCCTACGCTGCTCTTTCTCTATACATGCTATATATGCTACAAAGGGCGCAACTCTCCACTAAGCGCGCGATCCCCCAAATTTTGCCTGGAAGGTTGAATTGCAAATGACTCTTATTGTTCGGATCGCGCGATACGAAGACCATAAAACAAAATACTAGGGGAAAGTTTTATTAAGTTTCTCTGAATACTTTTCTTTATGCACTTCTATGAATATTTAATTCGATTTTTCGCTTTTTGAAAAAGCAAGGCCACAAATCAGTAATTAATTCAGAGCACAACAATTGCCATAGTGTGTTGCAGTTGAAATTCCAGAACACCTTTTCAACCCTGAGTCATGAATCATTAATGACACTGGACCGCAAAAGGTTGGGGAAACGACAGCTGCAACACACAATGGCCATTGTTGTGTTCTGAATTGATTACTGATACACCCAGATTTCGTTGCCTTGATTTTTCAAAAAGTGAAAAATCTAATTAAATATTCAGAGCAATATTTTAAGAAAAGTATTCAGAGAAATGTGATGAAACCTGCTCCCAAACGATTTTACATCCTTCAACTTTACTATGTAAAAACCTCAGTCTGATACGATGTATAATTTTTGAGTTATTAACGATCAAAAGAGTCCAAAGTTTTTTTTTTAAATACCTAGTATAGTAGTGGAGAGTCGCGCTCTGCGTGGGATATGCTTGTAGAGAAAGAGCAGCATAGGGGAGTAATCCAAATAAAGAAACAAACAAAACAGATAGAATCTAGACTAGGAACTGTCACAGATACGTCATTCTTTGACTAAATAAGTCCACTGCAAACATGGAAAATGGCGGCCCCCATGCATGTGCAGCAGACGACGGGCGAAAGACGTGTTTGGGGGTTCATCATCCTATAACTTTCTTCACAGCTTTGCAATTCTGGTAAATTTGGTATCAAATTAATCAGCAAACTACGCTTCATATAATATCAGTAGGAAAAAATTAAGGTTGGATTTCCCTTTTTAACGGTTGAGATTTTATATAAGCTGGGAGCTTGCACAGAAATTTCAGAATTTATACCTGACTAACATCGTGGAGCATACATTGCGTAAATTCTCAGTCATCACATCTGATATTGATCATATTTGCTATCAACCTGTGGAGATCGTCTTGGACCTCATCTTGACTTAATCTTGGACATCATTCTTGACATCGTATTCCACATCGTTATTGACATTGTGGTCGACATCATTGTCGACATTGTGATTGACGTCATTATCGACATCGTCATCGACATCGATGACTTCCTGAATTACCTTGGACATTCTTCGGCTAGATCTTCTGGAATCTTATTTTACCGGTTGGACAACATAACATTTGGATTTTATATTTTGGATTATCATTGTGGATTAGCAGCCAACTGACTCTATACTTCAAGAACATTCTGGACTTATACCTTGCATTCATATTCTGTGGATTAGGAGTTTCCCAGCTGAGAAATTGTAAGTCTTTGCCAGTTGAAGTACGTGTACTGTAGTTATAACGAAACTGTGTAATTCCTTTATATCATGTCATACATGATTCTTATCATGATTCGATTCTTATCTTTTGAGGATTTTGGATCATAACAAATTGGGGCTAAGTCCGGTAAACGAAGCCAAATATAGCAAGTCAAAAACATTAATAAAATTTAGAGAGAATTCTTGGAAATCTCTGGACACTTCTAGAATACATATTGCAGAAACTGATAAGTTCTTATATTCTGTAATTGTTTATTGTATGTTCCATCATGACTACAACAGATGTTGAAGTCTTTGTTAAGAGGACAGATTTTTCCCTTGGTCAATTGAAGTCATTAAGAAAAGATGATTTGAGAGCTGTTTGTCAGCATTTGGGAGTAGTTCTTACACCAGGGTTAAAGAAAGCAGAGATAATTGATCTGCTAGCTAGTCACATGAAGCTCAGTAAAGAAAGTGAGGTTACTCCTAACGTTTCTACTAACGTTTCAAGTGATGTTCAACTCCAGTTAGCAAAACTTGAGATGGAGAAAGAAAGAATGAAATTAGGTTTTGAGAGAGAAGAAAAACAAAAAAAAAAGAGAAATGGAAAGAGAAAGAGAAGAAAGGGAGTACCAGTTGAAATTGAGAGAAATGGAGTTAGCACATGCAAATACTAACTCTACCAAAGAGAAATCTCCCCAAGGTTTTGATGTAGCGAAGAACATTCGCCTTGTGCCAAAATCTGATGAAGAGGGAGTTGATGCATATTTTGTATCATTTAAAAAAGTGGCCAAGAGGTTGGAATGGCCTCAGGAATACTGGACTCTGCTTCTTCAAAGCGTTTTTCTGGGAAAGGCTGCAAAAGTCTACTCATCTCTCTCTGAAGAGCAATCATGTGACTATGCTACAGTGGAGAATACTATTCTTAATGCATATGAGTTGGTCCCAGAAGCATACAGACGTAAATTTAGGAATATGCAAAGACAATCAGGCTAGACCTATGTTGAGTTTGCTTGGGAACAAGAAATGATGTTTGACAAATGGTACAGATCACTAAAAGTTGACAAAGATTTTGCCCAACTCAGAGAAGTTGTCCTCATGGAAGAATTCAAAAAGAGTGTTCCTTTTGGCATTAAGTCTCACCTAGATGACCAAAGAATTAGTCAACTGAGTAAGGCAGCTGTGGTAGCTGATGAATTTGAGGACACACACAGAGGTAGTGGGGATAGGCCTCCTTTCAAAAAATGTCATAATAAAAAGGGTTAAAGGGTCCTTTGAATCCCACAAGAAACTTGGTGAGGGAAAACATGCTAGCAAGGAGAATGTCACTGACAAGTCTCAGGCAGATGGAGGCGCAAAATCAAGCGAAAGGTCTGCTGGTCAAAATCCCAAAGGTTGTTTTTTCATTGTAATAAGCCAGGACATTTGCCGATAAGGTCAAGAAGGTTGATGAGAGCTTTAGAAGCTTTTTGCATGATGGTGAGGTATTCCCCTGGTGATGTAGGTAAGCCAGTGGTTATCCTTCGAGATGATGATGATGCCAGGGGATTTGACTCTCCCACCAGAGAGTTCAGAGAATGCCAAAGTATTGGTTCGAGGTATTGGTCCAGATTATGTGTCGGTTCCTTTGCATAAGGTAGACTTAAAGTGTGACCTAGTTAGTGGTCGTGTAACTGTTGGTGTCGTACCGGAATTGCCCGTGGACGGGGTTGACTTTTTGTTTGGTAACGACTTGTCTGGAGAGAAAGTTGTTGCAGGAGGATTTTCCTGGAATTTTTCCGGATTGTGTTGTTACTAGGTCTCAGGCTCGTAGGGCTGAACAGGATGATGCTTATTCTATTGATGTGGAGGAGAGTACTGATGTCTGGTTAGCTGAAACCTCTTTCAAGGATTTGGATGGGGATAATGTTGAAGGCTCTGTTGCAGACAATGATGGGTTGTTTAGCAAATCTTCCCCTGTACAGGCACGACAGGCGTACCCAGAATTGAAAGGCTTGTCACAGAAGGCATGTTCTGAGGCTGAGGCTGATAAGGTTCCTGAGTGCTACTATGTCAAAGGTGACATATTGATGAGGAAGTGGAGACCTCCCCGGAGACCAGCTAATGAAGAGTGGTGTGTAATTCACCAGGTTGTTGTTCCTCCCTGTTACCGCATAGAGATTCTGAGAATGGCTCACGAGTTGCCTATGGCAGGTCATTTAGGTATTCGGAAGACGGAGGATAGGGTCATGAGGTACTTCTATTGGCCGAAAATGCACAAGGATGTTGTGCATTTCTGTAAGATATTTCATACATGTCAAGTTGTTTGGAAGGCACAGCCTGCTCCCTTGATACCGATACCTGCATTTGATGAACCTTTTACCAGGGTTCTTGTTGACTGTGTTGGACCCTTGCCCAGAACTAGGTCGGGTCACAAGTATCTTCTTACGATTATGGATTTGTCTTCACGTTTTGCAGAGGCGATACCGTTGAGAAGTATCACTGCGAAGACAGTGGTACAGGTTCTGCAGTTTTTCACTAGGTATGGTTTGCCCAAGGAAATTCGGTCAGACCAAGGATCGAATTTCATGTCAGGAGTGTTTCAACAAGTGATGCATGAGTTATGGATAAAGCAGATTAAGTCATCCGCTTATCACCCACAGTCCCAAGGTGCATTAGAACGATATCACCAGACCCTGAAGACCATGCTTAGGACCTATTGTGAAGAGTATCCCGATGACTGGGATAAAGGGATCCCATTCTTGTTGTTCGCAACCAGGGATTTCCCGAATGAGTCGACGGATTTCAGTCCATTTGAGCTAGTCTATGGTCACGAGGTTAGGGGCCCCCTTAAGCTGATCAAAGAAAAGTTTATGGGTCAGAATGATGAGGTAAACCTTCTTGACTATGTGTCAAAGTTTCGAGAAAGGCTCTCAAAGGCTTGTGAGGTAGCCAAGGAACACGTGAAAGTGTCGCAAGCTAAAATGAAAACACAGGCAGACAAAAAAGCAAAAGAGCGCAACTTCAAGCCTGGAGATAGGGGGCGGTATTCTGAAAACTGTTTTATCTCAAATATTATTGTATCTCCACACTTAAGCTAAAATTGGTATTCTGAAAATTGTTGTACTTTTGTTGTAACTTTTGTTCTATCTTTGTTCATTCTGCGCATGATCCTAATTTACATATGCGCGCTGAAGATAATATCATGAGATAATTGGTATTCTGAAAATTATCTTATCTTTTGTTGTATCTTATCTTCCATGGTAACTACGACAAAACTAACAACAGCTTCTAGCTGTTGTATCTCATGGTCTCGGCAATTTTTCTAGCTCAGAATAAGGCAGTAATGCTCGAATAGCAAGATGGAGACTGTGTGTGATTCAAGATCTCATAGAGAAGACATTTTTAAGAAATTACAGGTGGAATTCGATGATTTTACATCAATATGTGACTTGGTTCGAGCAGAAGAGGGTGAACCATTATGTTGATTAATTGCAGTCCCATAGCACATGGCGCATTATAAAATGCGTAATTTAATAACTACGCCCGAAATTGATAAACGCGCAAAGCCCATCCTTATGTTTGACATAAGGGGTTCTCCTATTGGTTAACCTACCTTTATAACATCCATCTTGATTGGTGCAGTGTCGAAAAATAGGCGTGTCGAAGATAATATAAAGGCGGTCTTTAGAGAGATAATATCTACTTAAGACAATTTTCAGAATACCAACTTACAACAATATTACAGAGGTATTATCTCAGGCAGATACAAGAAAAGTTACAAGAAAAGTTACAACAATTTTCAGAATACCACCCAGGGCGTTAGTGTTGTTGCCTTTGCTAGGTGAGCCCTTGAAAGCTAGGTTTAGTGGTCCCTACACTGTCAAAAAGAAACTAAATAATGTCAACTATGCATTCCTGCAACTATGTGATCAGTACCCCTGACGGAAGAAAGAGTCAAAGAGTATGTCAACATGCTGAAAGAATACTTTGAACGTGAGGCTAATCAGCCAGTAGATATAGCACATGTTGTGAAAGAAGAGAAACTAGAAGATGTAAATGAATGCAATGTAGAGACAGAAAGTGAATTGTCATTGTAAAAATGAACCATGTGGAGTGAAATTGTCTAACTCAGAGATGTTAGAAAATTTGGATGATGCACTGAAGCATCTCTCTGACGAAAAGAGAATTGACATATCTGGCTTGTTGAAAGATTATAAGCATGTGTGTAAAGATAAACCAGGTCGTACTGCCTTGACTGTACATGATGTAGATGTAGGTGATGTAAAACCTATCAAACAACATCCGTATAGACTTACCCTAAGCAAGTTGGAAAAGGTGAATGAGGAAATCCGGTTCATGTTAGATAATGACATAATCGAACCAAGTCAGAGTAGTTGGAGTTTCCCTATCGTAATGGTCCCAAAGCCGGATGGCCTTAGAGATTTTGTATAGATTACCGCAAGGTAAATGCAATCACTAAGACCGACTCATATCCAATTCCTGGATTGTATTGATAGGGTTGGGAACTCTGCCTTTGTCACTAAGGTAGACTTGCTGAAGGGATATTGACAGGTGCACTGACTGACTGAGCCAAAGAGATATCAGCCTTTATCACATCGGATGGCTTATTTCAATGCAAAGTCATGCCTTTTGGAATGAAAAATGCACGAGCAACCTTTCAAAGATTGACAAATCAGGTGATTGCTGGGCCTGACAATTGTGTTGTGTACAGAGATGACATCTTCGTGTACAGCGATACATGGAATGATCATCTCAATCATTTGAGATTGCTGTTTAACAGACTAGATAAAGCCCACTTAGTAGTTAATCTGATGAAGAGTGAATTTGGCAAGGCAAAATTTGCCTTATCTTAATGTCACTTATCTTGGTCATGTGGTTGGTCAGGGGCAAGTGCTACCGAGAGAAGCAAAGATTCAGACAGTCTTAGATTTCCCATTCCCACAACTGAGAAAGAGTTGCTCATATTCCTAGGTATGAGTGGTTTCTACAGGAAGTTCGTTCCAAACTACATCACTGTCGTTAGTCCACTGACAAAATTGCTGAAGACAAAAGTAAAGTATGTATGGTCTGATGCATGTCAGAGATCATTTGAGAAATTGAAGGCCATTTTAGTGAATGAGCCTCTTTTGGCAGCTCCAAACTTCACAAAGCCATTCAAGGTGGCTATTGATGCCAGTGATGTTGGAGTGGGAGCAGTATTGCTCCAGGAGGATGAAGAAGACAATGAAAAACAAGTCTGTTTCTTCTCAAAGAAACTCAACCAATATCAGAAGAAGTATTCCACTATCGAAAAGGAGGCTCTGAGTCTCGTACTCGATCTTCAGCAGTTTGAGGTGTATACCTAACAAACAGTAATGGTGATATCATGGTCCACGCAGACCATAACCCACTTGTGTTCTTGGAGAAGTTCAAAACAAAGAACCAAAGACTGTACAGGTGGAGCCTCATGCTCCAACCGTTCCCCTTGGAAATTGTACACATAAGTGGAAAGAATGTGATTGCTGATGCTCTTTCAAGAATGTAAAGAGAGAAATTACTCCTTTTTGTGACAAAGTTTGTCATTTTGTAATTGTATTTTTCTTTTTTTGCTGATCCATGAATACATGTTTGATATATAATGCCTTTGTACAGGATGAAAGGCTTATCTGGATAATTTGAAACAGGTTGCATCTTAAAGAAACCTTTACTATGGTAAAGCTTTCTTTTTCCCGGTGGGGGAAGTGTTATATAAGTGAAGAATATTCTGGAAGGAAGCTATTTTCCAGTTCTCTTTATGTTTTTATGAACTTAGAAATTTCTAGAAGAGAAATCATTATTCATATGTGAGAAGTGAATGTACTCTATAACTGCAGTGAAAGAATCATCAATTACATATTAAATAATAAACATCCAGTCATGGAAGTAGAGGAAGTAGAGGAAGAACATTCTAGATAATTACATTATGTGTGATGTGTGATGTAATGACTAACATCGTGGAGCATACATTGCGTAAATTCTCAGTTATCACCATCTGATATTGATCATATTTGCTATCAACCTGTGGAGATCGTCTTGGACCTCATCTTGACTTAATCTTGGACATCATTCTTGACATCGTATTCGATATATGTATATGATATAAATATATTGTCATTGTTCAATACCCTCGAGTCCCTCAAATAAAAAGGAATAAATTAACTGCTAAGGGGTTACAAGGGCTGCCTGTCGGCGTTTGTGCCTGGTGCAGTGTTGTAGTGCCTTGATGCTGGGCCTTTGCCTTAAGGCGCCTTAAGGCCTGTTTTTTTCAATGCCTTGGCCTTGGCCTTGAGGGTTCTAAGCCGTGATAATCTCTAGAAAATTTCGAGGCATTTTCAAGGCATATGGAACTTTCCTATTTTTGCAAGTAAATCTTTAAAAATATTTTGGTTATTTTGTGCAGTAACACCTTATCATGTAGCTAATACAAGATCTAGGTAATCATAATAGACATGGGAAATGAATTCATGTTTTACAACTTTTAGAATGATGATGATGACGACGATGATGATAATTATGATCATGATGACAATAATAATGATAATAATGGTAATGATAATGATAGTAATAATAATGATAATAATAAAGATAATGATGATGATAATGATGATAATGATGACAATAATAATAATAATAATAATAGTAATAATAATAATGACGATGACTACATGATGATAATGATAACAGTAATACTGTATGAAATAAAAGAGCAGGTTTTGACAAATGTAATTGCATTTCCTGTCTTTCTGTGAACATTCTGTAAGTTAGAAGTATTTGTAAATTTTAGTGAATTTGGTCATTGGCTTCTGCTATATACATTATTAATTATGCAAAATCTGCTACTAAGTTTTAGCTATAGGCCTACATCTGTGGACTTTGTTTGCCAGGGGGCACTTGAATGGGGAGCAAAAACATAATTTAAGAAAGAGGAAAGTTAGAAAAGGAAAAAATATGATAATATTGTGGATTAGTATTCATTTACCGTATTTGTACACTGTATCTATTGTTTGAATTACATAAGGTTTCTAATAATTTCTGTATTTTTGTATTATTTTGGATTTAATCTTAATTTTCCGGTAAACCGTGCGCTTAGAAACATCCGTATTAAGCGCCTAATATATGTATTGTATTACTATTATTATTATTATTATTAGAATTTCTTTAGGGTATAAGATGCGAATGATTTTCTAAAGCTTATTCGCTTTGCTCCCTCACATAACGTTTTAATTGCACACCCCAATATACATACAATTATTATGATAGAGTTTAGAAATGGCATTTTAAAAGGTTCAAAATTAAAATTTAAAAAAAATATTTAAAAAATGTAACTCTCGTTACCTTTCTCCCTAATATACGGGTCAGCTCCTTTTTGAGTATTTTACCCCCTAATATAGGTTTAAAACTAAAGTAGCACTTGCAAAGGTTGAAAGAAATCTTAACTTCTGTTTGCCTAACTTAATTCCTCGACAGGAATTCTCCTGGGTTTTCATGAATTTGACGCCCCATTTGACAAAACGTTAATCAGTGTACATAATTCAAAAGTGTATAACGCCTGATTCCAGTACTCCTTTGGAAATTTTCTCACGTAAAGTACATAGATATCGCATTTTTGAGGATTAAAAGTGCAAAAAAATCAACTGCTCGGTTGCTTCACTCCCTCGCTTGTATAAGTTACATACAATTTTTTTTTTTTTTTTTTTTTTTTTTTGGGGGGGGGAGAGGGGTATTTCATTGTTTGGTCTGAGCTTCATAATACCAAGATACACTACTAGAGCACTACTTGCTATGCAACCTTAAATGAGACCTCACTTTACTATCTTGGCAAGAGACCTAGAATTGTGAATTGGGCCTAACAGAAAAAATCAACTGCAGAAAAGGGGCATTTTGGGTCTGAGAACAGTGAGATATCTCTAGTTAAAATCATAATAAAATAAATTCAAAATACATTTATTTCCTTCTCATAATCATAATCAAATACAAATACATTCACAAAAAGAACGTGGTGGAAGGAGGCGATAGTCCCAAGAAGCACATGGCTTGTGGTGGGGTTGCCTTTACAGTAACTATTTACATATACAATATTAAACAACAATCATAACATACAAAAAAAATTAAGATTAAAAAAAAAAAAAAAAAAAAATCTGCAATATGTGCTACTGACTATATTGTACAAAGTATATATTCTTTAAAGAACGAGTAAATGTATGGAGTGAAGAACATGTTTTAGTAGAGTCATTTAAGTTGTTCCAGAGTTTGGGACCAGAAAAACGAATATTTTGTTGAAACGCAATTGTTCTATGTCTAGGAATATGAATGTCTCTCACAGATCTTGTTGGATAATTATGAAGATTACAATTAAAGTCAAACAGATTACAAAACTGTTCGGGGAGATTTTTGCACTTATACATAAAAACGTACTGTTGGTAACTGACAATATCTTCAAATTTTAAAAGTTTCAAGTCATGAAATAAGGGGTTGGTGTGGGTTCCAGATGGTACACCGCAAACAGTTCTTATTATCTTCTTCTGTAATGTAGTTAGCTTACTTATATTAGACGTATAGGTATTGCCCCACACAAGAGTGCAATACGATAAATATGGGAGAACTAAAGAGCAATACAAGCTTCGAAGAACATTCTGAGGAAACAGAAAATGAAGTCTATGTATAATGCCTATATTTTAGGCAATTTTATATTCTACTTCATGGATATGCGGTTTCCGAGACAACCGACTATCAATACAAACGCCTAGAAATTTGGTTTTTTCAACTCTTGCAATTTCCGTATTGTTCACTTTTATATTTATTTCATCTAAACCAAGAATGTTATCTTTTTTGCTGAATATAATAAAATTGCATTTCTTGGAGTTGAAAGATAGCCGAGTGGCTTGTTGCCATTCGCATACTTTACTTAACTTTGTATTGGCTATATTGCATAGAGAGTTGATATTTGTGTCAGAGTACAGTATATTTGTGTCATCTGCATATAAAACAAAAGAGAGTTCTGGAGCAGATTTGTGAATAATGTTTATGTATATTAAGAACAATAGAGGGCCTAAGAGTGATCCCTGAGGAACTCCACATAAGATATTATTAAATTTCGAGATTTAAGATTCATATTTTGTACATTGGTGACGATTATTCAGATAATTAGTAAACCAGTCATGTGACACACCACGAATACCATAGTGACAGAGTTTAGAAAGTAGAATTTTGTGATTTATAGTATCGAATGCCTTCGATGAATCAATAAAAATACCTATTACATACTCATATCTCTCAAAAGCATCTATTATTTTGTTAGTAAGGTCAATTAAAAATGCATAGAGCCTTGCCACATGGAAGCTCCCAGTCAAGCTTTGTTACAGATAACGTCATGATATTTTAGGGAAGGATACTCCCTCTTTATTAGCTAGCTCACTTCACTTGCTCACAAAAAAATAACAAGTTATTTATGTCCCGGAATATAATAATACATGTACAAAGAGTAGGTCATGAAAAGGGGGTTATGAAAATTAGTAAATATTTTTCCACCAGGTCTTTGTAGGTGCCCCCCTTTTTTTTTAAATGGTGTCTTTTTGCAATGACCTCCCTTTGAAAATTGTTCAGCCATCCCTGCTGTCAGTTGGTTCTTGAAGGCAGTGCCTACTTTCGTTGTGTGTGTGTGTGAGAGAGAGAGAGAAAGAGAGAGCCTCAGTCTTTGTTCCTTTTCCCCTCCTTTATTTCTTAATGCCTTGGCCTTAGCCTTGGCCTTGAGGATCAAAGCCTTGACTACAACACTGGCCTGGTGTAGCCGAATACCACTCTACCCGCCTCCGTGGTTAAGTGGTTAAGGCGTTTGGCGTACATTGCGAAAGACCCGGGTTCGACTCCCGGCGGAGACAGTTTTTACAACCCCTGCAGTTATTTCCACAAAAATGGAAGTCAGTAAGGAGGAACAATGAATTTATAGCTACGCAAATTATTTCTCTCATTCAATTCAATTGATTTCTCACATTATATATACAGTGTGTCCCAGAAAAAAGGAAACCGGATTTCATGGCAGAAATTTTCTATCATAAAAAATATTTTCCTTGATGAGTTATACATGTACATCTATGAAAAGCTATGCTTCTCTTCTTTCATTTGATGCACATCTTATAATTCATAATTCACGCATGATTGAATTAAAACAATGGAAAGTGGTGGTACCAAAATTTCATTTGCACGAACAAATTGCTACTTTGAATGAGTTTTTAGGGTATTAAACGTAATTATTTTGTAAAAAGTAAAACATCAGATAAAAATTCATAATTTTGTCTCTTATATGACACCTCATGCTTAAAAAATAAATGATGTATGTTAGAGAACAAGTAAAATGAAAACATGATTGATTTCTGCCCAAATGAGAGGATAGTTGAGTAAGAAGCCATTCAGCTCTCCTAACCTAGCAGTTGACAATGGACTTAATGCCTGAGTGAATTTACACAAACACGGGGAATGACAAGGAACATTAGAGATGGTTGGGGGTAATAAAAAGGCTGAAAATTAAGCAAACCATCTTTTTTAGGTTGCGTGACGATGCATCTGACCACAGAATAAAGGGTGTTCATCTAACGGAATGGGCTCGCTCTGGGAGCATGCAGCAAGTTGCTGCCGCCTTCAATGAGAGATTTCCAGATCGCGACGTTCCTGCAATGTCTACATTATGGAGAAACATAAGAAAATATCAGCAGGGAGGGATGTCAACAAGGGTCCGACCTGGTTGAAGAAAAATTGCCATAGATCGGAAGAAAATGTGGCAGAAGTAAGGCGTGTCATCTATGAGAATCCCCAAGTATCCGTAATTTTCAGCCTTTTTATATATACCCCAAGTCCCCAACCATCTCTAATGTTCCTTTTCATTCCCCATTTTTGTGAAAATTCACCCAAGCATTAAATCCATTGTCAACTGCTAGGTCAGAAAAGCTGAATAGCTTCTTACTCAACTATCCTCTCATTTGGGCAGAAATCATTCATGTTTTCATTTCACTTGTTCTCTGACATACATCATTTATTTTTTACGCATGAGGTGTCATATAAAAGAAAAATAATTTTTATCTGATGTTGTCCTTTTTTCAAAATAATTACGTTTAATACCCTAAAAACTCATTCAAAGTAGCAATTTTTTCGTGCTAATGAAATCTTGGTACCACCATTTCCCATTGTTTTAGTTCAACCATGCTTGAATTATGAATAATAAGATGTGCATCAAATGAAAGAAGAGAAGCATAGCTTTTCATAGATGTATAACTAATCAAGGAAATTATTTGTTATGATAATAAAATTTCTGCCATGAAATCCGGTTTCTTTTTCTGTGACACACTGCATATATATATATATATATAGTAAAAAGATAGTTCTGCTTCGGACTTGCAAAGTTATAGACAAAATAGGAGAATGAAAAGTCCGTTTGCGATGAAAACGCAAACAGACTTTTCATCGCAAACGGACTTTTCATTCCTAATTTGTCTATATATAATTTTAAATGTATATAGCTTTGTTGTATTTTTGTATTTTGGGGGTGATAATTTATCATATTTAACTCATATCAGCACTTCAAATGTGCTGTGTTCTATAATTTTGCAAATTAAAGCGCGTTTTTCTCAGAATGCGTTTTGAAAGATCCGAGGTCGTTCGTGCCACTTCGTAAAATGAGCGACGATATACAGCCCTGGAAAAAATTATCAGACCAGCTCCTAATAAAGGCCTATATGGCAAGTGTTGGCTATATCAGTAAATTGAATTTTCAGAATGATCTCTATAGCTAACTCATAATGAGTGGATGAATACTCCCCGAAACAATTAGCTCGTGTAATAACTAATCCCTAGGACAATTACCGTCAGGGTAATTGCCCCTAGGACAATTAACCCCGGATAATTATCGCTGAAGGACAATTACTTCTGAGGGCACCCCAACGGATAGAACTTTCAGAACAACTAACAGAATGTAAATATCCTAGATGCTAACTGTCCTCAGGGATTTCTCAAGGGGTAGGGGTTTGGAGAAAAAATGTCCTGACATAAGTGGTCTAGGGATAATTGTCCAGGGGGTATGCCTGATTGTCTCGTAAAGCTATGTCCACTCCTCTGGGGGCAGTTTGTTCAGTTCTTGGTGGAAAATTGCTACATTTGATGATAGCAGCCATGCCTTGTGGCATTCTGTCAACAAGGTGTTGCCCTTTTTTTTTCCATCAGAGCAGGTCATTCATGCTGCAAGAATTTTATTATTTTTTTTTAGTTTGTTTCATAAAAGTAATTTTCTAATACCTTTGAATTTATGCCACACGCACTGGTCTCAGTAGAATAATGAGAAGGCCATGGTGCTCAGACCAAGAGTAGTAACATTTGAAATTCATCCTCTCCGACATTTACAGCCTGTTAGGTTGTCCAAAAACTCCTTCTCATGTGAAAAAAGGGTGTTGTAATTATCTGGGGAAATTTGTCCGGGATAATTTGTCCTGGCTGTAGTCGTCCTAGAGGTAACTGTCCTTGGGTAAAAAGTCATAGGGTTAATCGTTCTAGTTACTAGTAGTCCATTAACCATGCATTAGCTGTTGATAATAATTTTCCTACTTCCATAGACAGTGGACCTAATACTATTCATTTACCCAAAAATGGAGCTGGTCTAATAATTTTTTCCAGGGCTGATATTTCTATACATTTTTTTTTCAAATCGTCAGCGAAGATCTTTGTCTTAGATGGCAAGGGGATTCGGGTTGCAGACCTAGGGGATGAATTGCTGTTTACACTGATACCCGTATACCCTCCGCCTCATGCTGTCAGCTATGACTCTGTGTCAAACAAGATCTACTGGAATCAACTGATGACGGATTTCATTTTTCGTGCAAATGTGAATGGTACGAACACCGAGGCCGTCAGTACTCAAAGTGCAGGTAAGAAGCACCTTTATATTTTAGGTTTCAATTTAATGCTTATACTCATAACCCGAATTTATGACGGAGGCTTAAACGAACCCATAGTCTAAATCATGGTTTAAACCTCTGCCGTCTTGAAAATACCCCCCCCCCCCCCCCCCCCGTGGACATGGGAACATGCACATACTTCACTTTTTTAGTGAAATTTATTTTCCTTATCGGACGCATAACGAACAGCTGTATTACGTAACCTATTGCTATATAAACGTTTTCGTCTTTCGAGCCAACTGCGTTTTCCTTCATTCTCGGTCAAGCATTTGGACCTCGCTCTTCGCACTCCCCAAGGCTAAGAATGGACCATGATGGTATGCTCAGCCGAGTATACATGCTTCTTGTGTGGAAATCTTCGCAGCCATATGCTCGATCTTTACTACAAAACAGTTGACATGGTTGAAGTATTGTAGATAGTGTATCACAGACGAGATTGTAGATGATTCAGACGGCGATCGTCGACCATGAAAGATAAATATTCATATGTTTACCAACCACAGTAATTCAAATATATCGTACATAATCAATGTGCAGATAACATCTGAAATCCAAGTCTCGCGACAAATGATTCATTTATACGCAAAATTAATACGTTTTTTCTCTGTCGGAAATTGAACCTCCGAACTCAAAAAAAGAGAAAAAGACCAAGGAATTAGCCAAGAAATCGGCAAGAACAACGCTCTGGCGACCACACCCATAACACTAGCCCCTACCCAGAGTTTTAAACGGTAGATTGGAACTTTGCTGTATTCATTTACGGAAATCACAGCCTATAAAATTCTTTAAAGATATTATCGATATCGGGAACAGTTCGAAATTCCTTTACTTTTCTTTACTTTCCTTTACCAAACGCAATCCAGTGCAATCTATTCAAGTCTAATGGTTGATAATGCCCAGTTCTTATCATTTTTTTCCCCAGTGGGTTACCACGTCTATGATAACGTATATCATATATTCACTGTCTTTAATAAGGCGGTTAGTTAATTTTAGTAGTGGCTCGTAGAGGGATTTGATTTTTGCCATATACATTAAAGATTCCTCTAATCTCTTATAGTTTTAACTCATCTCAGCGCAAAGGTTATAATTTTCAACTCGAGGTTTTAGTGAGCGAAAGAATTCGATCGAGAACGCTTTAAATCAGCATTATTATCCACAAAACAAATATGCATCTGATATATCAAACTCTTCTTTGTGTCACTTTTTGCGTAATCATATCCACACAACATTCATCGGTCATATTATATTATTTAGCATAATATAGGTAACATAATAGGTAGCATATCATGATATAATGTATTATATTAAATCCTTACTACCTTCACGTAATAATTTATCTTCCATTGCTGTAAGAATGATATTCGTATCTTCATCATACTTCTTACAAGTACTGTAAGTCCTTGATTACGGGATAATTGTTAGACTCAATTCAAAGATAGGAAGTAATCATTTCTACATTCAGTTCTGTATAATGAACATCTTTATTCATCAATTATCAAGCTACATGTACTTAGTTGAACTTCATAGTCTCCATTACACAAATCGTATTTCTTTATCTTAATTCCTTTGGCATGTCTGGATATGTATGAAGGCGACGATGCCTCCCCTCTTTAATTAGCAAATCGAATGGGGCTTATTCATAAATTTGCAACCATCTCTTATCGTACGTTAACGATTTTATCATCCAACTAATGCTCTTAATAATTTGTGCTTCTAAAAACATGTACGTTCTTAAATATTTACTTCTCAATTCAGTCTTGATCCGTAATGGATACTCTCTCAGTCCCATTTTTTGTCCACATTGCATTATACTTCGTTCTCCAACACTCTTGTGTATATAAACAAGCTAGTTATTTTTATAATTTAATCCTCTTGCGGACTAGCAATTGACTAGGAATATAACTAGGTGAATAAGCGCAATAGTTATTTCTGCCTCGCCCCCTCCCTCCTCCGTATATTTCATACATAGCTCAAGCTGTCCTTATGTCGATGACCAACCCATCGGCGCTCTATCCGTTACGAAATCGCCATCTGGCCACTGCCTTTTCCGGATCGACCTCCGTTTGATCCTCAAGCGCTTGATTGGAGGCTAGGAGTCTAGGAGGCTAGGAATACGATCAGAAACTGTATCGGCAATTTCTTTGCTCCCAATTGAGCTTTTACTCTAATCGTACCCAGTTAATTACAATTGTAATTCTCGTTTCATTCAAATTCAAGTGTCGTATGCGTCGGAATAAGCTACACCATTTTGGTACGCAAGATAACAATACCGCTTTCATCATTAAAACAACGTCAAAGCGTGGCCTGTTGAAAGCAAATCGTGCGATTTGGGCACATTCAAAGCAGACTCCCATTTGACCTAAGATTATGTTGATATAACGTTCAAAGCATACTGCCAGTTTATATACAGTCGAAGGAAACAGCCATTTGGCTCAATATTATATAATTATGCAGATTTGCAGGCATACTGTTTATTTTGCAGTTGAAGTATACAGCCATTGTGGCATAAAAATATGCCGATTTGCTGGCATACTGGTCAGTCAGACTTAACTCCGGAAAACCGAGCACAGGTATATACTGCGAAAACGGCATATGGAGCAAGATGAATATAGAGCCCTCATCGTTCAGTGCGAGACAGTGTGTACAAAAGGCACGGGGGAAATCGTGCAATGTCGACCTGCTGTTGATAATATATTTTTCAAAAATAATGCTGCGGATATATTTATTTCAAATGTTGGTCATATGAAAGTCATTTCATATGACGCAGTGGCGGATCCAGGGGGGAGGGGCAATCCCGGCCCGTGCCCCCCCCCCCCCTTTTGAGGGAAAACAATGCAATGTGCCCCCCCCCCCCCCACTTTCGACCAGAAAACCTTTTTTTTTTTTTTTTTTTTTTTTTTGCTTGTCAGAGAATTATTGAGGGGAACTGGACCCCCATAAACCCCCCCCCCCCCACTGAGCGACTTTTGGAGGGCTGGCGAAAAAGTGCCCCTTTTTATCCATGAAAAGTGCCCCTTTTCATTGCTGATAAGTACCCCCTTTTCCTCGTATAGTGCAACTTTTTCTTTCTAATAAGTGCTCTTTTTATCTTCTGATAAGTGCCCCTTTAACCTCGGACATTACTGCCCCTTATTAAATCTAATAATTGCCATTTTTCGTCTAATTAGAGCCCATTTCCCGTTCCAGTAGTGCAATTTTTACCTTCTGATAAGTGCCCCTTTAACCTCGGACATTACTGCCCCTTATGAAATCTAATAATTGCCATTTTTCGTCTAATTAGAGCCCCTTTCCTGTTCCAATAGTGCAATTTTTCCTTCTGATAAGTGCCCTTTTTTCACTTCTGATAAGTGCCCCTTTTCCTTCGTATAACTGCACCCCTTGTTCTTTCTGATAAATGCCCTTTTCACCTTCTGATAAGTGCCCCCTTTAACCTCAGACATTACCGCCCCTTATGAAATCTAATGATTGCCCCTTTTCTCGTCTAATTAGTGCCCATTTCCCGTTCTAATAGTGCAATTTTCCTTCTGATAAGTGCCTTTCTCTCACTTCTGATAAGTGGCCCTTTTCCTACGTATGACTGCATCACTTCTTCTTGCTGATAAATGTCCTTTTCACCTTCTGATAAGTGCCCCATTAACTTCAGACATTACAGCCCCTTTTAAAATCTGTGCCTTTGTTTTTCGTCTGATTAGTGCCCATTTTCCGTTCTAATAGTACAATTTTCCCTCCTTATAAGTGCCCCTTTTCACCTCTGATAAGCAACCCTCTTTCTTCGTAAGACTGCCCCTTCTTCTTTCTGATAAGTGCCCCGTTTAAGTTAAGCTCAGATAAGTGTCCCCTTTGAAATCCGATAAATGTCCCTGTTTTCGTCTGATTGGTGCCTATTTGCCGTTCTAATAGTGCAATTTTTCCATATGGTAAGTGCCCTTTTCACTTCTGATAAATGCCTCTCTTTAAGTGCCCCTTTTACTTCTGCTCAGTGCCCTTTTTTTCTTTCTAATAGTATTATTTTCCATTTTGTTAAGTGCCCCTTTTGTCTTCTCATAAGTGCCCTACCTATATACCTATATAGTTTTGATATATTGTACCTATATACTCCGATGTCGCTTACAAACTGTGCCCTAAAGTCCCCAAAAGAGCCATTTACCTAGCTCCAAATAATCAGAGAGGCTTCATAATAATAGATTCCCCTACTGATATCAGCAAAATGAGAGGCAGTGGAGCAGGGGGCAGGAGGGACTCAATTCCCTAAATTATACAGGAATGATCAGTGCCCCTAAATCACAACAGAAAGGACAATTTTTTTTTTTTAATCAAAAGCTCGCTCGCTACGCTCGCTCGCATTTACCATTGCCTTCCTATCATATTAGGAAAATCGCTGCTATTCAAAATTTCATCAATATTTTGCTCGCTCGCTTCGCTCACTCGCAAATGTATAATTAGACCATTACACTTAACTGCAAAGTAGTTTTGTATTTTTTAAAAATCTAGAACCATGTTATGACATAAACAATAATGTGTCGAAAATGATACTCGATAGTGTATTAATCAGAATGTAGCGGTATACAAATGTCACAAAGTGGCATTTTACGCCTTGTTTTCACTCTTTGTAGGTGTCCCTTTTTTCCCCAAAAGTGCCCCTTTTTGTTGGTTTTGGGTGATCTTCCTTCCTCTACTGACAGCATGATGATCAAGATTGTCCTGTATGGTTATAAATTAATGTCTGACGTCATTTTCGACTTTTTCGAGAACGCGACACCACGACCAACATCATCTGACAATGGAGCCACAACTGACTTACAGATCCTGATTTTGTGTTCTATAATACACGCTAGCTTTCTAAAGATTTAATGAGTTATGACACATTTTCGTAATAACTGTACATTTTTATTTGATCATGTCACAATTCATCTTACCAATTTGAAAACCGATCCAATTAAGGTAGGGCACCGATATCGTTATTACTATATCATATTATACTGCCCCGTAAGTACCGCAGAATGGTAATTTTGGTACTCTTTACTCTCTGGTACATCCAGAATAAGTTGACATAGTACAGTTATGTTGTTGCAGATTATACGAGATGAAGTTCGTTAGGGTGTAGTATGGAGAGGTAGACTGTGAAATTATAACTTGCTACTTTATCACATATTCAGTTTCAAATACTTAATGGTATAATTGTTCCTTGCTTTAGCAAAAGTGGACCCGAAGGTTTTCCAGAGTTTTTGCTCATCGAGTTTTGTCTTTGGTTTTTTTACCCTGGGCCTACTTGTGGCAAAAACACTGTTTTTATCTGAAATCCATCAGTATGTTTTTTTTTAACCTCTTAACTTAGTTTCGTATATTTAAATAAAATGTTGGGCTGTTTAGCCTCCGTGCAAACCATTTTTTTTTTCATTTAGAATCACCCAAAACCGTAGTTGATAGTAGAATCCCCTTTTAAAACAAGTTTTACTCTGTATCTTATTCATTGTTTAAAATTCAGCTTTACTTAATTTACAAGTTATATGCATTTTGATACATGTAAAATAATGCATATTCATCTTAATTATTGTAAATGACGTAATCGAAAAGATTGCCCTCATTAACTAAAATCTCTTCAACATGTTCAAAGGTCTTACTATGCATCTACATCTAAGTCTAGCGAATTACTACAAGTTATCATTACTTATTTCACATGTTATGTCCAAAGTTTTTATCATGTTTATACCCATAATGCATATTCTTTTATGACCTTCGTCATAAATAACATTGTAAGCAGCAAAAATAATAAAGTGCGAGGGAGAGAACGAGTACCACTTGCTCCGAACTGCAACTTGTTCACCAGTTCTTGTTTTCACTATTGCTTTCTTTATGTCGGTGAAGGTAAATATAGAAATTAATTTAACTTTCTAGCGTAACGTTGAAGAGATAGAAAATTGGAGGTTTAAACCATGGCTTTGATAATCCTCTTTCGTGAATTCAGGCCATGAGTATGAGTAAGGAATACAAAACTTGTTTGTAGTTTGACTTGACAAGTGCATGGGACCATAAAAAAAGCATCTCCTCGTAACAAAGGTCCCTAAGAAAACTCATCTCTGTGCCCGGGGTGGGGTGCTCTTTGAGACCTTTACATCATCCGCCTACACGAAAACCGATAAAAATGGTACTTTTTCAGCATTAGGCGCGTAACACGGGTTACGCGTTTAGGGTATCAAAAACAGCAAAAATCAAGGGGACAAAAATTCAGAGGTGATAAGAAGATCGGCGGAAAGGGGTATAAAATCAGAGATGTCGGACAGATTTCCCTGTTTTCGGTATCAAAATTACTCCTACCCGACTCCTACTGCAATCCCCGTTTAGGGGGCTTTTCAGAAAGTGATTTACGTGGATGATGTACAGGTCTCATTGGGACACCCCCCCCCCCCCCCCCCCCCCCCCTGTGTGTAATATACGTTACACTTGAGAGATTATTTGCTTGACCGAGGACTGCGTTAGCGTCTGGGGCGGTCTTTGCTAGGGTGACATCTTGCTAAAAGTGAATGCAAAGTGAACACTGCACAGACTACTTTGACTTATTGGCGTAAGGGCTAATTAATTGCCTGCACGGGCATGATTAGCGCAGGTAAAAACGCAATCGAAATAAGGCCTCGTGTGTGCGAACAGCATTATAGACACAGAAATGTGTAAGGCGCGATAAGCTTTTAAAGGCTTTGCACAACTTCTTTTGGAACTGCGGTGGGAGATCTGCACGATTTTTCTCGCGCTAGGAGTACCGTAGTTGAAGAAGAATATGTGTCGAGCAAATTTTCGGTTAAGATTTATTAACGAAAGGACAGTAAGTTTTTGCACTGTACATTTACTGTTTGCATTTGCCTTTTATATGATGTCACTTTCATACGGCGCGTCACAGGCCACGCAAGTCGCTAACGCAGGCCTTCGTCAACAAAATAAAGCGTCAAGTTCAACGATCATGAATCTTTTCTGACGTAGCGGTCAAATGGGGGGGGGGGGGGCGGGAGGTTATAGTAGAGATAATAGTTATGACGCGTAGGCGTGGGCGAGAGCGGTCATAGGTTCATTGATGGAGTTTGAATATAGAAGGGGACTATTTGAGGCTTCATGAAATGACTGAGCAATCAGGAACACTTCTGGTGACGTAACTATTTATTTCAACTAGCTATTGTTTGGGGGTAACAAACTAATATCAGAGGGACCAAATAGAGTCCCGCTTACTGTAATTTTTCGCGTCCACCATTTAATATCGTTCTTCATATATTTTTGAGCCTAACAATTTTCTGCTTATGTTTGTAGAAGGGGCATACACATCAATGATATGACAAAAAGGCGGATTTCTCTCCCTCGTTATAGAAGGGGACTATATTTGATGCTCCATGAAATGACAATCAATGATATGACAAAATGGCGGATTTTTAATGATTAGACCTGCACATCTAAAATACAGAATTTACGTATTGTATAAAGCTTAGGAGGAAATAGGTTGTAAAGTGCTGTCTTTCCAGGTAAAGTTGTTAGAAGAAACAAATGTGACCAGGCACCACAAAACCACCAAAATGTCGCCAGATATGAATTTTTAGTTAAGGTTTGATTCTGAAAGAGGAGATTCTCAGCTTTAAACTGATATATAACTCATTAGCATTGGATGTTCCTAACTCACTGTACAAAGAGTAGAATGGACAGTCCCTCAGAATGTTACTTCTGAGAAATAAGGGTTTAAAGTTTGCAGTCTATTGAAGCACTCTGACTTGCAAGGTGTTATGTTAAAGGTGACAAAAGGAGGATTAGAACTAAATAAAAATTTCTATGAAGGGATTATTAGATTGTCCTTAAACTTGGCATACTAATTAGGCATATCCTGTTTGTCATAGTGCACAAGTATCAATGCAAGAACTTACTCTGTTTAAAAGTTATGGGAGATCAAAATGAGACAAGTATTCAGGGTTGTAAAAAAGAAAAGTAATACAACAAAATCCAGAGAAGACACACATAAGTTCAATAAAAACTGTCAAAAAATACCACTTTTAGATTGTTTGGTGCCTCCAAATTTTTAGATTACTTAGAAAAAAGTATACTCTTTCAGGAAATACCCAAAACTAAAATTTGACCATGCCAACCCAAAACACATTGATTGAGCTCTAACTGAAAATCACACACTGCGACTTTTTGGTGGTTTTGTGGTGCCTGGTAACAAATGCTTTAAATCATGCATGCTCCTTCTTCCTTAATCACCAAACGGCACCGATCGAGTGCAGGACCTAAGCTAGGATCTAGCCTAAACTTCAACACTGAATCAAAGGTATACCTAACCATAACCAGAGGCGGCGGACTGTCGGGCTCGGACAATGGAAGGGGGGCACCTTTTGTTTGGCGGACAAAAGGTGCCCCCTACTTCCACCGTCCGAGCCAGAAGTTCCGCCGCCTCTATGACCCTAACCCAAAACCTGACCTAAAACCCAATTGCAACCATTACCCTAAGCAAATATCATGGTCAAAATAAAGTACGGAGCCATTGTCGCCGGAGCATAATGTCGGAGCACCTACCTTGGTTCCGTTGACAATTTTCCGTTGACAATTTTTACAGGTTCTATGTATGGCCTTGTCTGTAACACCGCCATTGCTGAGAGGGCAAGGATTCTGTTTATTAGTCGATATCATCACGGAAACATAACAGCACTGTCGATTAAACAAGGCAGTCCTTTTCCAAGAGATGCAACCAACTTTGTCCAGGGAATCGCGGGTCCAGAGGCATTGGTAGTTGATGAACAGCAAGGGTAAGGTGATTGTACTTGGCGTAAAAAAATAGAAATAGGAACTCTGGAAACTTCCTTAACCCGTTGACTACTGAATTTTTAAACTCTCATAGGCATAATACATGAGCCACCCGGTTCTCGTAGAGTATGGATTAAAAGAGAATGCATGTATATTGGCAATGAAATTCATATTATCTGAAGGAATAGGTCATGTTCTCGTAGAGTATGGATTAAAAGAGAATACATGTATATTGGCAATGAAATTCATATTATCTGAAGGAATAGGTCATATGGTTGCCTATGTTTACATGTAGGGTTTTACACGTATTTTATTCTCCGAATTTGAGCCTTCGGAATTAGGAACCCTACATCATTTTCGGAATTACGAACCTTTCGGATCAATAAACTTCGGAAAAACGACATGTAATCGTTTTATGTTCTGGAAATGAAGTGAATGTAGTATGTTTTGGAACTAAACTAATTTTCGTGCTAGCCATATTCCGTTTACCTTTCCATTGGAAAATCTTTTTTTTTTCCTTTTTTAAAATCTTTTTTAATTTAATTTAATTTTGGGGGGATTTTTTTGATGTGTAAATCCCACTGATCTCTACGGAAAAATTCTTTTCGTAGAGATGAGTGGTAAATCCCTGCTCCTTTCGATTGTGTTATTGCCTGCTTTATGAGCCTGTGAAGGCAATTAATTCATACATGTCATACGCCGGTTATTAAAAGTATTGTTTGCACTGTTCATTCTGCAATCACTTTTTGAACTACGTCACTCTTTTATGACGTGCAAAGACCGTACTTGGGGGGGGGGGGGGGCGTTTCACCAAGTGTCTTGTCTGTGATATTTACAGACAGATTTGATCTCAGCCAATCAGATGCAAAGATTTCAGTAGCTTATAACAGTTATTGCAACTTGTCATTGATGACAAGTTTTATTAAACAGGGTCCAGATACTGACGCCTCGTGTGAGCCGTGCTTTTGTATGTAGCTACTGAAAAATGAGTACATTTATTTTTTAAAATTCAATTTTGATTTTAGAAATTGAGGGAGCCTGTTTTGGAACTAAACACTTCATACGTGAACACTAGAGTTTTTCTATTATTACTATAATCATCCATCGTAAATGTCGGGTTTGGTGTATAATTTTACGCATAATATTACACACGTTTTGTCTTCAGATACCTCTACTGGTCATTGTTTGGGAAAATTGAACGAAGATTTCTCAATGGTACTGGGAGCATTGAATTGGTATATCATGGCAAGAAGCTAAGCGCTCTTCAAGGACTGAGCATCGACATCACCAGTGAGTATTTTATTGGGGTGTTTGGGCGAATGTGTGTGCGCGCGCGCGGGCGCGTGTGTGTATGTGTGTGGTGTTTTTGCGGTGCCTATCGTGGGAATTTACATCAATTCTTCGGAACGCCAAATTCGTTTCTTTAGAAATATGTTCTACAGACAGGTTACGTGATTTTCAATTTGATTCTTTTATCCAGGGGTGGAAATCTCGCGGGGGGAGAGGGGGGGGGGGTGGATACGTCCTGATTCCCCAATGAAAATTCTGTAAAATAAATTTGCCTGTGTTTTTAAAGGTGTTCAAATATGTTCCAAACTACAGAGGGTAAAATAATAGGGGGTCGCTTGAATGCAAAGTTTGTCTACTACAAGTGCAAAACTCTCTTATTAAAGGGTGACTAAAATAAAAAAATAATTGCCCATTTTTCGTAGGAAGGAGTCATCAGGAGCCAAAAAATATCTATCACACACTTTTTTATGCATTCAGTCGTATTTCATAATCATTTGAAAAGTACATTTTTGCCGATTTACACAGTCATAAGCCCCGCCCCTAAAAAAAACCCATCGAGCGACATCATGATCACGTGTCTGTAAAGTACGAGAAGTAAGGGAAAATATTCCACCAACCTATATACCGTGCGCGCCCGCAGGCCCCGGCAGGCCCAGCCCGGTGCCGAGCATGACATTCACCGCATCGACCATTTGCATCGCATATTTTCGTGTGTTTAATTCATCACAATAACTTTGCTTTTGGGACACAATTTCATCAATAATGCCAAATCGGTGTATAATTGCGGGCTGTAGCAAGACCCCTAAAGATGATGTAAGCCTACGTACATCATTTTCCTAAAGATGAAAATCTACGGAAATTGTGGGTCGCAAAGGTATGCTCACGCGGGCAGAGTGGCAAGGGCCAAGCGAGTGGAGTACAATTTGCAGTGATCACTTTTCTTCTCCAGCAGCTGCAGCAGCTTCACCCGCGGCCCCTTCCCCCGCGACCCCTTCACCATGCCCTGGCGCATCTTCTGTGAGGGGTTCAAACATAATGGTCGAATTCCCCTTGCCACTGCACTTGAGCTTCTTCTCTTTCGGGATCAATAAATCATCTGATAAATCAGAGTTCGTATCTGGCTCAAAAAAGTCCTCCAAATCGGACTCGCGATCACTATCCGTCTCTCTAAGTTACTCGAAGAATTCAGCCAAAAATCTAAGTCAGTACTACCGTAGTATATGTAAGGCGAAGTAAAAAAAGGCGAGAGTAAAAACAAACCAAACAAAAGCGTTCACCAGTCGCGTAGTACGAGGGGGAACATAGTTGCCGTACTAAAGATGTGTAGTACATTGCACAGACGCATAAAACGGCTGTGTACGCGTTTAAGACCAATGCAAAACTATCGTTCGGCAAGCTCAGATGGATGAGAACATTGTTCAAAGAAAAGTTAAAAAAACAAAACAAGAGCTGTATATTTGGGCAAAAGTGTTCACTGATCTTAAAGAAAATATATTGATAATGATTATTCACTCCTTAGACTGTATTGATTAATTTCCCTTTTTCATAAATTGTCCGTTGAACAGAGGGGTCAAATACCGTATTGTGTGTACAATGTTACATTGCCGCAGCCTGCAGATCTTGTGCCTCTTACTCTTCATACGTCACTTGGGGGTGTGACGTCAATTAGCCAATCAGCTCACGAGTTTTAAGGAAGGGTCCCCAAACCTCTACTTTTCCCCCTTTTTCGCCAAAACGAGACATAATTTTTACAATCAATTGCCAGATTCGTGATTTGAATGCAAAAATACATGGAAACAGCACCCTTTTTCTCTCTAATTTAGTCACCCTTTAAGGGGGTGGGTGGATAAACCGCTAGGATTCCTTGCATGTCGCGTCCCCCCCCCCAAAAAAAAAACAACAACAACAACAAGAAAACAAAAAAAAAAACAAACAATAAACACACACACACCAAAAAAAAAAAAAACCATGCCATGACAAAAAAAAAAAACCTTGTTAATTGAGAGTCTCATGCACGATCTTGTTTTATGTGTATATACAGTAAATATATATATATAGAGAGAGAGAGAGAGATAGATGCTAAGATACCCAACTTAAACATTTCGACGGCGTTTCCTGTCTCCTGTTTCATCAATCCTCACACTATATATATATATATATATATATATATATATATATATATATATATATAATTTGTATATACAACTCTTTCGTTGTATGAAATAAAAAAAATAAAATAAAGAACAGGAACAGAGTCTAGATTTTTTTAAATGCTCAATCGATCAGCTAAATTTTCAGCATTTGTCTTTGAATTCATTTTCTTTAGGTTTGATTTACCTAGACCTGTTTCTATTATCAGTGAAAATTTTGACGAATTTATTTGAATAAATTTATATATTTTTTATATAAGGTAATGGCAGATAAGTATTCTTGCTTACGTGTTTTCTTTTGAATGTTCGATTGCTTCTGTGGAATGAACACAATTAACTTTAAAAAGCCATTCTTTGCGGTACGTCTGTAAGATTCATATTCCAGTCTTCCTTATTTTTGCATGGATCAAGTGAAATTGAAATTAAATGGCTGGAAGACCTTTACTGAGATTTCTCCATGTTTGCAAACCGAACGACCACCAAACAAAAACAAAAAAAAAAAAAAAAAGAAGCATTTGTTCATTATGCCCCAGAGCGCGTTGAAAGAGAGAGTTGTGACAAGTGCATAATAAGCTTACGCGTATGCGGTCTTTGTTTAAGACATGGCGGATCGTGGAGCTCCCAATAGTACCCTTTTACGTACATTCTCTATGGGAGGGAATTATTTGAAGCTCCATGAAATGACTGACCAATCAGAAGCGACCTCCACTGTCGCGACTCTCTGTATAGCTCTGTTATGCCCGTTGTACAAGAGGCGTCATTGTGCTGATCAATGTAGAACCTCGTCAGCGAATGACGTCGTATTTGAATCTCCATGTGAGAATTGAAATTCCAGTCTTCCTTAGATTTTTTGCATGGATCAAGTAAAATATAAAAGAGATGGCTCAAGATCGTAGCAGTTGGAAAGACTTTTGCTGTAGAAATTAATAATTATTGCGTCAATAAACCTGTCACTTGACAGGTCACCATTGATGATCATGTGAGAATGACATCGGACAAAAAGGGAATCCGAAATGTACGCTGCGGAAAATGCGTTGAATTGCTGGCATATGGGTTGATTGCCTCCTCAGGCTTGACTGGCGCAGGTAACAACGCACTCGAAATTAACCCGCTTATGCAACAGGCGTTCAAAATGTTTTTTAATGTGAATATGTTTGTATCGTTGACAGGAAACATCCGGCGTATTTTTTTCTTTGACGGACCCAATAAGCGAGCTTTCTCCAAGGACGTTGACACGCCTCTTAACACATCTAGTGCTCATGAATTGTCCCAACCGTTCGGCAAATGCTATAAGAGAACTGAAATAAAAGCTGTGTCCTACTTCAAGGGTGCCGTCTACTGGTTGATGGCTAATAATCATGTGCTTATCATGACGAATAACCGATGCGGTACTGAAATAGAGCTCAAAGGTATTGAAATAAGTTACGACATGCATATTGCGGACATCAAACTCTAATCTCTTTATACATTGGTCGCGACTAAAACGTGCTATAACATCGCACTTTGTATCAGAGATATGACCCTCTAAAGATCCCTCAAAAAGTACCCCCCCCCATTAATCAGATATGCTCTACGTATTTCTGATTCCCCCCCCCCCCTCAAAATTTGTGATTTTGTAAGCGCTAGCTATAGTACTTATTTATTTAAGCGCCCCTAGATATTCGATATTATCATCATGATTATTATTATTATTAATGTGTGACAAATAAAGTTTATACAGTAATTGTGTATTGTGTGGATGTGAAACTTGGACGCACTAACATTTTTCTCTTGGGAAAATGGCACATTTCGTAGATACTACATTTTCCATGCAAAAAAGGCACATATTGAAAACACATGCATCTTATTTTTCCGCTTGGTAAATACACAAACGTATTTATCATTCCACAATCATAAAAAGGTATTCTCAGGCTTTTTCACAAAAATAACTAAATCATTTCTAACAGCTTTATATGAATATAATATTTGCCAAATTAAAAAAAAAAAAAAATACTGCGCTTTTAGTGAACTGAGAAAAGTTCTTGTCTGTGTTTTCATCAGAGTCTCTTGAAAGTCTGCAAGTTATAACATTCACTTCATTGTACATCTGGCGATGTATTGAAAAAGTGCTTTCTTTATCAACATGATCATAATGTAACAAACTGTGTTTACTATATCATGATTAGTAATAATGAGGAAAGATGCAGTAACCTCAGTCCAATTTAACATCTATAACTATTTTTAAAATTGTTATTGTACATAATTTAAAAAGATTCATTTATGATGAAAATATAAATGTATATGAATATTGTATCATACATAAT
This sequence comes from Heliocidaris tuberculata, assembly GCA_025618425.1. Classification (NCBI taxonomy): domain Eukaryota; kingdom Metazoa; phylum Echinodermata; class Echinoidea; order Camarodonta; family Echinometridae; genus Heliocidaris; species Heliocidaris tuberculata. The sequence continues at coordinate 11,482,239 of CM046841.1, forward strand.
GTCTGGTTTGACCTGGATGTTAAAGAAATTGTATTTTGTAAAACTACACTGCGCATTATATAGGTTTACCTTTTTTTCATATATACAGATTGCTCATAATCTGGAATATAGAATTGCTCTTTGAATGTGTGAAATAAGATTTTATACTAGACATGTAATTATGTGGTGGTAAAGAAATGGGATTCAGGCATTAGAAATTACTTGAGTAGCATACTTTACAGAGAAGAGCAAAAATACTAGTATATGAAATTGTCATTTATTCTATAGCATTATGTAAATATGACCATGAGTTAATATATACTTGAACGAACAAATATAACAAATATGAATATATAATAAAAACCAAAAAAATATACGGATTAGTTTTCGAATAAACAATAATCTCAGTATACCAGCTACGGTATATGAGACCGACAGCCCACGAGACTGACGGCCCACAAGACCGACGACCCACGAGTTCGACTATGTCGGTCTCATTAGCTGTCCGTCTTCTGGGATTTCCCGATGTGTAGCCCACCCCATGTGAGATATACATAATAAATATAACAAAATAGTGTAATCATGCTCCATTATGAAACATGTAAATAAATCAATACTGATGACTAACATTACGAAAAGAATAAATTATCCATCAAGCACTAAATTATTCAGATACTTTTTCAGTGTTCTTGAATTGTTTGGATGCCTCTACCAAGCTTTAAAAAAGTGTAACCCTTTAAACTTTGACGAAATAATGGCTGGAGCAAATATAAGTTTTTGATTCGCCACTTTGTGAGTCCAATTCATTTTTGGGGCATTCAGTTTAAACGATTTTCGCCAAGCCGTGCTATTCGGCATTTCAAATTCATGATCTGAGCATTCGAATTCATCTCGGAAGCATTAAAATCCGCATTTCAGTCAGTCAAATTAACACTATTTCCATTCAAATTCATAGGTCACGCACGTATTTCATAAAACCTTCATTGAAAGGAACAAAGATCTTCATATACGAAGACCTGACAAGCCACCGTCAATCTCTAGTAAATGTAGCCAACAGATCTCCACAAGTGTTGAAGGTGTATACAATTGATGGACGTGTCAAAGCTTTGAAGAAGTCAACAAACAAATGGGTAAATATTACCTCTGTAAATCAGATCGACAAACTGGACTCATAGAATAATATTTGTTTAATCATTCATGTTTTATAAACACTTATGAATGTTGCTTACCCATGTATTTACTGTAACAAATCTGTAAGAAAAAATCAGAAAGCAATTCTTTGCGTACTATGTTCAAAATGGTCACATCTTAAATGTGGAAATGTTAAAGATGATGTATTCTTTTCATCAGAAGACTGGATATGTAATATTTGTTATATGGATGAACTTCCGTGTTTTATGGGAAATTCGCCTCAAAAACAAATACCTATAACTACTAAAGACGATTATTCTAAGGATAAAGGTTTATATATATCTGTTTATCCTAAAGAAAAGGGCATTAAAATAGCACATTTAAACGTCCGCAGTCTACGAAATAAAAAAGATGATATACAATTGTTCCTAGATTCAAACCCGTATGATATTTTTTCCATGTCTGAAACCTGGCTTGACAATAATTTCCCCACAGGTTTTTTACGTATAAATGGATATACTTTAGAGAGAAAAGATAGAGTCAGTGGTGGTGGAGGTGGTGTAGGTTGTTATATCAAAACTAATATTATATACAAGAGAAGATATGACCTAGAAGAAAATTCGTTAGAATTGATGTGGATAGAAATTCAAATAAAAAATCACAAACCATATCTTCTCGGTATAGTGTATCGCCCACCAAAGGCCACGACTGAAGAGTTTGAAACCATGGAGTGTAATTTTGAAAATGTTTGTACTTTAACAGACAAAGTGTTAATTACAGGAGATATGAATTGTAACATGTTAACTGATAATGTTTTATCACAGAAAGTAATACAAATGTGTGATTCTTTTCAATTTAACCAGGTAATTTTAAAACCAACTCGTATTACTCCATTTAGTAAAACATTGATCGATCTTTTTTTGGTATCCCAGACTCTTGGTTCATTACCGTCTGGTGTTCAGTCTGTTGGTATTAGTGACCACTCTTTGATATATGTAATCCTTAAAGAAAGGAATGTTAAATCTCGTCCTAAAATTTCGATAATGAGGTCTTTTCGCACTTTTGATTCTGATATGTTTGTACGTGATTTATCTCTAGTCAATTGGAATTGTATATTTTCTGACAAAGAAAATGTCGATATTATGTGGTTGGATTTTAAAGCAAAGTTCGTTGAACTCTGCGACAGACACGCGCCTTATGTAAGCATAAGAAAAAAGCGTAATCCTGCACCGTGGATAACAAATGAGTACTTAATACTTTCACGGGATAGAGACTACTGTAAATCAAAATTCGATCATTTTAAATCTGTTTCAGATACAAAACAAATGGACCATTTCTGGACAGAATATAAGCGTATTCGCAATAAAATAAATAATATGAATAAAAAATTGAAACGGGAATATTACTGTAACAAATTTAAAAACTTTACAAATAACGACTTGAAACAAAAGTGGAATGTAATAAAAGAACTTTTACCAAAAACTAAAAATGAAAATGAATATTAAGCTAAAATATGAAGAAAAAGTCATAGAAAACAATCATGAAATTGGTAATGTTTTCAATCAATTATTTAATACTATATCGGATAGAATAAGAAATCCAAGCACACAAAATCGTTATGTAGACGACCGCTGCCTTCAAAATGTTCCTATAACTGATAGCATTTTATCTTTTTCTGACATTACTGAAGAGTTTGTTTTAAAAGAACTGAAGAGTATTGATACATGTAAAACATATGGTCTAGATGGAATACACCCAACGTTACTTAAAGTGGCTGCAGAAATTGTTGTAAAACCATTGACCCTTATATTCAATTGTTCCCTTAATACCGGTAATATACCTAAGGATTTCAAATCTGCTAAAATAATTCCAATACATAAGAATGGTGATAAAACACAACCAATGAATTATAGACCCATATCTATTTTGTCCATAGTTAGTAAGATTTTAGAAAAAGGAATTCACAAACAGTTGTATGAATATTTAAATGAACATTCATTGCTCTCTGATAATCAATCTGGTTTTCGACCTTTACACTCTACAAATTCTTGCATTCTTGATATTAATGAATATATTCTACAAAATATGAACTCCGGATATCTAACAGGTGGTGTATTTTTAGATCTTCGGAAGGCTTTCGATGTTATACCTCACGATAAATTGCTAAAGAAAATGTTTTTATATGGTATAAAGGGCACTGAGTATAAATGGTTCGAATCATATATAACAAACAGAACTCATTGTGTATCGATTGATGGTATTTTGAGTGACTCACTTGTTGTGAAAACAGGAATCGCTCAGGGTTCTACCCTTGGGCCATTAATTTTTAGCATGTATATAAATGATATTTGTGAAATGAATTTTATGCCATTAACTAAACTCTCATTATATGCTGATGATACCGTAGTTTTTTGTAAAGCCAAAACCCAGGAAGAATTACAAACTTCATTGCAATCTCAGTTTGATATGATAAGTGACTGGATGGATAGAAATGAAATGTATATAAATATTGATAAAACAAAGCTTATGATATTTGGTTCCGTTAAAAAAGTAAGAAATTGTAAAATCAATATTACATGTAACAATTTGACATTAGAAACTGTAGATAAAATGAAGTATCTCGGTGTTATTCTCGATCCTTGTATGAAATGGACAAAACACGTTAATACTGTTATAAGCAAGCTCTCTCGGGTCACTGCATGTATACGAAGAATTAAGCCGTATCTAATCCGGAAGAATTTAATTGATTTGTACCATACTATGTTTGTCCCTCATCTTGACTATTGTAGCATTATCTGGGGTAATACAACAAAATGTAACATAACGAGACTGCAACGTGCCCAGAACAGATACGCTAGAATGATTTTAAATGTTGATAGATACACATCAACCTCATTTTTGTTACGTTCACTCAATTGGCAATCCGTGCAACAACGGATTAAGTTTAACCATTGTGTAATGATGTTTAAATTAATCAATAACCGTGTACCTAATTATTTAAAGAAACTTATTTCCCATAGACCAATTTGTTATTCTACTAGATATGCTGCAAACAGCCCTCTTTTTGTACCAACACCACGTACAGAATATATGAGGTCAACATTTTCCTACCAAGGAACAATGATTTTTAATAGACTACCTATCCATGTCCAAACTTGTGTATCATTTGAGTCTTTCAAGAAACAATGTAAGTGTCTAAGCTTTAACTTTTAACCTTGCCGACACCCTTTTCATATATATTGCTGTAATGAGTATGATGTTGGGGTGGGGGGGGGGGGGGGGGGGAGTAAGGAAGGGATCTGTAAATGGAAACGGATCACAAACCATTGATCCTTCGTGGTATTTTATTGGTTTTAATAAATGTATATTTGAGTTGTGTATTTAAGACGTGATCCAATTTTATACTTGTTAATATTTCTTACATATTATTTTTTTGTATTGTTCTGTTATCTTATTGTTCTGAAACTGTTCTACATTGTATTTTAATTGTTTTATGTAATACAGGGCTCTCTTGCAAAGCAGTTTTTATGTACTGAAGAGACTACCCTGTATAAAGAACACAGAATAAATAAATAATAAATAAATAAATTGAATTTAGCATCGCATGGTCACGTGATCACGCGACAAACCCGTTCATGCATTCGAATTCACATTGGAGCATCCAATTTAGAGTGTTGAGCATTTAATTTAAAAATTTTCCCCAACATTATTTGTGATATTTTATATTGTCTTGTCTTGCCACGATCATGTTTGACATGATATTTGCCATTCAAGATAGGGCCTACATGTTTTTGGTTATGGCAAATTTTAAAGATCCCATCGTTTTAGCGAATAAAGGTCTATTTATTTATTTTTTTATTTTATTTTTTTTTGTCGCGTGGTTGTGGGTGAATATATAAAAGACATGAAACAACTGTAGGTCGCGAGAAAAAAATTATAAATATAATTAGTTTCTTTGTAACTGAGGACACACTAAAAAAATGTTAGAAGACATTTTAGAAGACAAGAAGACATATGAAAGCTCTTTTACCGCTATTTCATGCAGGAGGTGATAAATAAAATGTAACCTCATCTTCTGAGTAGAAGGGTTTTAATAGTTACCCTATAATTGGATATGGTTAGATGAGGGGGAAAAAACGTTAGGAAATGCTGTTTTTCTGACATTGTGTTGTCTACTCCTTCCTCTGGGGAGATTGTCGCCTATGCTTAGTGCATGAACTTTCTTGTTCAAAGTAGGCCAATATTTTCAAATTAATCCATCAGGTATATTCCCCATCTTGCGTGGCTTTGGGAAATCTACAGCATACAATCCTTCCCTTAAAATTCACATGTAGCCTAATGCAGGACAATAAGGTCTACTATATTATATGGACTCAAGAATGAAATTAATTTTGAAATCAGCCTTATTAAGGTGAATTATAAACAAAACAGGGGGTTAATAACTTGCATGTTAAATTGAATGAACATATTCCGAAATTGTCTGCCCATTTGCGAATTTGAATGCCCGAGATGTCCTTTCGGCAGTTGCCGATGATTTTGAATGATTCTTATACATGCGTGCTGAGAATTTGAATGATACAAAAGCGAAATCCCTTGCGCGAAACGCTAAATTGAATGACTTAAATACACTTTTGAATGACAGAAGATGCGGTAAACGATGTTTTTGCTCAATTGAATGAGCGTTTTATTAAATTGACTGACAAAAGAGCGAAATTGGCCAGGAAAACATATACTAAAGGCGCTACTACACTGTAAAAAATAACTGTAAAACTACAGGTTTTCTGGCCCTTGTAATAACAAGTTATTGCCGTTATTTCAATTTTACAGTCTTTTTCCTGTAAAACAACAGCATGTTTGTCGGTTAACCGGAAATCAGCATATATTTACAATCGCCCGACATAAAACACTCTTAAAAAACATTTTCTCATATTTTAACAAGTTACCCTGTTAAATTACCAAATATTGGGGAAAACACTTATATGAATATTCATGATTTTTTAGTATGGTTTGGGGTTGCCCGATTTACTTACCGTCACCAAAGGCATAATAAACTATAAGGGGTATATAAAAGATTGCACTAGATTGCACTAACTGGATAGGATAGGTCTAGGATAGAATAGATTAAGGTAGAGAATAGGATAAGTTAAAGCAGGATAGGTTACACTGTAAAAAATAACTGTTATACTACAGGCTTTCTTGCCCTTGGGACTACAATTTATTGCCGTTAATTCAATTTTACAGTCTTTTTCCTGTAAAACAACAGCACATTTGTTGGTTTACCGGAAATCAGCATATATTTATAATCGCCCGACGTAAAACACTGTTAAAAGTCATTTTCTCATATTTTAACAAGTTACCCTGTTAAATTACAAATCGTTTCCATGGTTCCGTTTTAATTTACATAGATTTTCCTGTTAGAAATTAAAGTTTCTACTACTAGAATTTAACCCCCCCCAAAAAAAAACAAACAACAAAAAAACAACAACAAACAAACAAACAAACAAAAAACGGAAATCTGTTATTTTACATGTACTGTGGAAAAACGGGCATTCCCGGCATCCTGACTGCCAGGAAATTTCCCGTGAAAAAACGGCAATTTTTTTTTACAGTGTATCGGATCACCGTAGCATGCACTTGCATGCTACAATTCAAGATCATGGACCCATGACTTGATTGGATCCATTAAAGGGGAAGTCCACCCTGATATCAAGTTGGACTTAAAAGAAGCAGAAAAATTAGAGAAACATATCACTTAAAGTTTGAAAAAAATCCGATAAGAAGTTTGTGAAATTTTGAAGAAGAAATCAACCAAACACAAAACATGACAAAGTGGCAACTCCATGACTACCGAGTGTCCTCCCAAAAACGATACACTTTTAAAACAGCCCCCAAATAAAAATTTTTAGTGAATTTTGGGGAAATTTTTGTATATATGGATAGCTGAAGGTCTCTTCTATCATATGTCACAAAAAAGTCCAAAAATATTTCATGCTTGGGTGAGCACTGCCCACTTTTATAAAGGACGTGAAAATTAGGTTTTGCAGGAATTCACTATCCATTTTAGCTGAGATGAGAAGTTCTCCAGCTTAGAAATTGCTTATGGTATGATGAGTTTATGATAGTTTATTGATGGATATTGGTTTGTGCGTAGAAAAGTGTAGAAATTGCTGATCGTCTGATGAGTTTATGATAAATCATGATGGATACGGGTTAACCGTTTGTGCAGTGAATGACATGGCTTATGAATTCAAAAGTTTATGCATCAGTGATCATAATGTGACTGGAAGTTTTAAAAGCATTACCCGCTGTTGATCTGTGGTAATTGATAATGAATTATTAGGGTTGGGATTTGTGCTGGGTATGGCATGGTCTATGTCACCATTATTCAGGAACAGAAATTCGATCATTCAGAATCAAACACTGATCCAATCAGTCAATCAAACAAACCTTGATTCAATCAAGCAAGTGCAGGAACATAACTTTAAATTGGAACAGAATGTTTAAAGATCTCTTTAATTTGTGTGGAGCCAGGTGGAGATGTAAATCAAAGATCTCAATGATTGAAAACATGAAAGACTATTATGCACTCTCTTTATTGGTTGGAAGGACAATTGCTATTAATGTCACAGATTATGCTTCAGGCATCATTGGGTACAAATGGGTATTAATTAGCAAACTTTCTTTAAGGCAAATGAGTTTTGGAAATGGTAGAGTTTTGGGCAAGGCAAGATGGGATGAATGGCTTGGAATGGAGCAAAATGCCTACGGATGGACTTATGACACTGAAAACACCTCCCGGAATTGTGACACGTCACACGCACACACACCCACACCCACACACACGCACTCAACCACACACACAACCCCCCCCCCCCCCCCTCAACACGAACTACAAGGAGCACCGCTACAATTACCACAGACATCAACACCAGATAATACGGTACTGTCAAAACAACTTCCATTATCAAATTGTGATTAAAAAGACAATACATGATCACTCATGCATAAACTTTTGAATTCATAAGCCATGTCATTCACCGCACAAACGGTTAACCCGTATCCATCATGATTTATCATAAACTCATCAGACGATCAGCAATTTCTACACTGGATAAATTTTCACTTCACCAAAAGTGGATAGCCAATTCCTGTGCAACCCAATTTTCATGTCCTTTACAAAAGTGGGCAGTGCTCACTCAAGCATAAAATATTTTCAGACTTTTTGGTGTCATATGATAGAAGAGACGTTCAGCTATCCATATATATAAAAAATTCCCCAAATTCTATAAAAAAATTATTTGGGGGCCATTTTAAAAGTGTATCGTTTTTTTGTTTGTTTGTTGTTGTTGTTGTTTTTTTTTTTTTGGGGGGGGGACACTCGGTATATAAGTCAGTTATATATAAGTGTGAGGATTGATGAGACAGGAGACAGGAGACGCCGCCGAAATGTTCAAGTTGGGTATCTTCGCATCTATATACACTCCGTTTGCCTTGTACTAAAAATATCATAGATTTCCATTTCCTCTAAAGAAAATATTGAATCATACATGCACCCTATATATAATCATTGCACATATGTTTTTACAGAAAAACCTGCATGAAACAAATTTTCCCTATATCAATAACTACGAAAATGAAAACTTATGACATTTTCTGTACAGAGCAAATGGGAGAGGACCTCGCACGATACTTCACGGAGTTGCCCATATGTGTTTGATTTATTGAAACTTCAAAAATCCATAACTTTCCTATTTCTTTTCGGATTTTGCTCAAACTTTCACCAATCCGTTTCTCTAATTTTTCTGCTTTTATTAAAACACAATTAGGAATTTCATTATACTCGGGGTTTTTTCTTCATAACTTATATATCTTTGGAATGCCTACTTCATACCCATTCTCACTATTTTAGAGCGAGATATTTATTAATTTTGCGCATAATGCACGAAGAGTCACGCGCTGTAAAAAAAAAAAAAGAACAAAAAAAGAAAAAAGATTTTTATTTTCATCATTCTTCTTTTTTTTCATTAATGTTGTGTAGATAATTATGATTGTCGTTAAAGTCATATAGTCATCAGTATGAATAAACTTTATCATCTTCATCATTATTGTCATCATTATTCGTGTGGTTTTACTTTTTAGCTTTACAATAAATGTTGGAAATTGATCCTTACTGTAACTGTACCCAGCTTGTTATTACTAAGCTTTGTTTTTGTTTTTGTTTCTTTGAATTCCATAGTTGATATTTTTGTTAATCTCATTGGAATCTTTCGCAATGAACATTTGGTGATAACAGTAATATTTATGCACCCTAATCATAATATGGCCACCTTAAACACTGCATGCTAAAAGATCAAGTTATTGAACTGATATTTTGAAGGTAAAATATTTTTTATCTCTAAAAGTGTTTAATAAGTCATTTTGCAAGTATTGGTGTGACAGCATGGCCCATCAAATTATCACAACTAATTCTGATCATTGGCTACTCTGTGCATAGCTTTTCCACTTCTTTTTGTAATACACTGTAATCTCAATTCGTTTTGAAGAGTGGTGAATGTAAAATTTGATCAGCTTATCTATGCCTTCACGTAAGGTGAAGTCCTTTTGTGCACAGAGTGTAATTTTCCTTTTCATCTAAGAAATAGAAGTAAAATAAAAAATAAAAGTACACTCGATGGAAAAAAAAGTATTTCTCCTCATTGAAGTACATGCTTTACCGAATATTCTCATTAAGAAAAGGTTGGATACCTGTTAAATCATCTAAACCAACTCAACCCCGTTATTAGCAACACAAACTATATTCTTTGTGTTTGTTTTGTGCGTAGTTAGTCTTTTTGTTGTTGATTGGTTTTTGATTTACAGAGTCAAAGTCATGTAGGTCTACCAATCGTCGTTCGCATGCTGATATAGACACGAAGGCTATTCTGTAATCGACTGATACAACATATTTTCGACCATCCCATTGTCGTCGTTGGTATCTGTCCCTTCGTTCAACTGCCTTTCCAGCACATAGTATTTTGGTTCCCCATCCCTAACACTCTTCACAGACCCTCCCCGGCTCCTCGGTGTATTCTCATACAACACATCATCCTGGACCCCCATGACCACTTCCGGGTCATTCGACATCAGCATCCGGGTCGAACCGTTCGGATCGTAATCGGTTGTTGGGTTATCCGATTCGATTGGTGGGCAATCACTAAGACGGAGGTCGTGCTGCGAGGCTGCACTTACGGTTTCGTGGGCAGAATCACGGTTTTTCATCGAACTCGAGCTACTTTTGATGGAAACGGTATCTTCTGAGGTCGCGCACGGTGGTTCCAAAAAGCCCGCTGTCGATTCAGGTATTTCTGTCACATTAGCGTAGTTCCGGTGACAGTCGTTTGGTTGGTGATTTTCATAAGTGTTCATGACGATGACATTGACAACTGAAGGCCTATCCTCAAAGAGTAGGTTGTAATGATCTTCATCCCCAAAGGCATCTTGGGCAAGACCTGGATCAGAGAAAGAGAGAAAGAGAGAGAGAGAGAGAGGGGGGGGGGGTAGGAAGAAATATCGAGATTTTCATTAACAAAGACAAAATGAAACAACTGGAAAGAGATATAAAAGAGGTGATCTGTCCATGACAGATCACCTTACAATAATTCTGGCATGATCGTTTTGATTTCGACAATTTTTGCAGGCTTATACATGCGAAATGTTACAAAATCCTTGTTTAGACCTCCCATACTGAATTGCATATATGGTATTTACCGCCTCAGTTACTATTGATTAATGATCATCTACCCAGGGATTCGCCTTATAGATAGCCCTTTCGCGTTTGCTCAAGCTCCATATACATGTACTTCAATTATATAATTCGAGGTTCCATATAATGTTAGGTACTCTAGTTTTCATTCGATTATTTTGTTATTTTCAAGTTTTGGGTGTTTTTTTGTTTTTTTTTTTAAACATGTTTATGATCATTCTCGTTTACACATATAGGACATTTCTCCCTGTCTTCGGCGATGTAACATGAACCTTACATTTTCATGAGTTATGTGAAAATAAAGGAATTTGAATCATTTTGTTTGTTCTTTTAATCATTCTATAAAATACCATAGCCACAAGGTAACACTGCGTTACAAGGAACAAAAATTGCTTGCTTTGTACCGGTACTTGTTATTTACAAATTTTTATGCCGCAATGACCATTGGGCCTCAAAAAAAAAAAAAAAAAAAAAAAAAGCTGTAAGAAGGAAATGATATTGCACCTTTCGCTTGGACTGTTCGACTCTTCCCGTCGGGGTGTCCTCGAAAGACTCTCATCGGCGATTTGATAGAGGGCGCGTATCCTTTTGGAAGTCCGCCAATGATTGAGGGCTTTGTGACGTAGGTGTAGAGCCCGTCATGAAATTTCGAGTCTCTTTCGCCATGTTCCACGTATATATGATTAAGGGAGGAGCATTCCATGGAGCTCTCTGCATTAAAAGACGCGTTGGGGAATACTTCTGCTGGCGTAAGTACGGGGTTCCTGCTATTCTCAACGTGCTTATCTGAGTAGCTGAAATTTTAAAAAAGTGTATTTAAGTCATTCAGTCAAGCGTTTTGAGCAAAGAATATTGCTTTGCATCATTCAAATTCATTTCCTTGCATTCAAATTAGCACGTTTGTTGGAATCATTAAAATTCATCGGCAACTGCCCAAAGGACACCACAGGCATTCAAATTCGCAAATGGGCAGTCAAATTCGGAACAAGTCCATTCAATTTAACACGCTGATTTTTAACCCCCCCCCCCCCCCTCTGTTTTTGTTCATAATTTCTCCTAAGTTAGGCTTGTTTCGAGTTTCATTTCCTTTATGAGAAAATAATATAATATTCATTGTCCTGTAGGCTACTTGTAATTTTATAGATGGATTGTATTCTGTATATTTCCCAAAGCTACGCAAGTTGGAAAATACACCTGAAGGGTTCATTTGAAAATATAGTCCTACTTTGAACGAGAAAATTCATGCAGCTACATACCTAGGCATGGGCGACAATCTCCCCCGCGGAAGGGGTGGAGAACACAGTGTCAGAAGAACAGCATTCCCTTATGTGGTTTTAATCATCTACCTACTGGCAATTATATTAACTTTCAAAAAACTACTTTCATTTGCCTTCTTGTCTTCTAAGATGTCTTCTAAATCTTAGTGTGCTTTCCCTTACAAGGAAATTATATATAAGTCCTTTCTCGGGACTGCAGTTGTTTCATGTCTTTATATTTCCATCCTCGTGAAAAAAAAAATGCATACATCTTTATTAGCTCAAACGATAGATGTTTAACATACGCAATACCCCAGAACATTTAGGCCCTATCTTGAATCCCAAATATTATATCAAACACATAACACAAGACGACAGAAACATAACACAAAATAATGCTGGGGAAAATTGTTAAATTGAATAAGCAACCCGCTAAATTGGAAGCTCAAAAACGAATTCGAATGCAGGAACGCATTTGTTACGTGATCGCGTGACCATGTAATGCTAAATCGAATAAAGGCTTTATGAATTACGTGCGTGACCTATGAATTTGAATGAAAAGAGTGTTAATTTGACTCCATATATCCTGAATTTAAACTGCCGAATAGCACGGCATGGCTAAAATCGTTTAAATTGAATGCTTATAAAATGGATTAGACTAACAAAATTGCCAAATTGGTCCGGAAAACCTATTAATAGTCTTAAGTACAGTATTATGAAAATATTATCCAACCTCTCTCTCTCTCTCCCCACTGTTGTCTTATGTCCCTCTTCTGACGGTTCCACATTAAACATGTCACTGCAGTTTTGAAAGGTAACTTTTTCCTACAAAATGACCTGGCGACCAGATAATAAAACGGTTTTTAAATTCATTGCAACCTAAATAAAACTTGTAAAGGTTTGTGCAGGAGGATAAAAAATATTATATGCCCAGAGATTATCCATATTTGAGGGGCATGCATCTATAAAATTAGAATAGGCGAACATTAAAACATTACAATAACAACTTACTGACGACGTCGAATCACGAGCAAGAGGAGGACGAGAGCGATGATGAGGAAAGATGTGGACATGACTATGGCCAGAGGAAGCAGAAAGGCTGTAATTAAACGTAAGAAGAATGAATTTCGTGTCAGTCACCGTTCAAGATATTGAAGACGGCCGTTATTGGAGGACATATAAACATCCTCGAATAACAAGACAAGTTCCGCATCAATGGATACACTTGACCTTTGAGCCATGCTGCTCCCTGCCAAGCTGCATAGAATCCATATGGCTGGGGCTTGTCCGATTTGACCTATAGTTATAAATAAATCCTTCTTTTTACCTCATTGCTAAGGGATATAAAAAAGGGTTTAAAATACAATGCCTGTCGTTTGATAATTTTGATTTTCCAGAAGAAATTTGACTCAAATATGTTGTAGTTTCAATGCAGTGTTGGTGCGAGGGGCGTGGCTCAGAGGTCAGCCGTGTTCACTGATGTGGAACTTGTCTCGTTATAGTGGAAGTCTAGTCCGAGAATTATTTTGTTTTAAAAGAAGCAGAATAATGAGAACTATAGTTGTTTTTTTTTTAGTTTCAGGAAACTCGGACAACTAATGAGAAAGTTATGATTTTCTTTTAAAGACATGAAAAACTAGGGAATACTATGAAAATCACCAGGCGTAATGGTAACTCGGTCATGGGTTTGTGACGTCATTACCTCACCACTCAGCGATTATTTTGTTTATATTGATAATATCAATTATCAATTTTTGACCAAAAATATGATTTCTTCATAATCAATTTGCATTTATAGTAATGTTTTTTCATGTAAACACAAATACATATTTTTTTTAAGGGGGGGGGGGGTAAAATCAAGAAAATATGAATTTTCTATACAATACATGTATCCTTTTTTTTTTTTTTAAATAGTGATTATGAATAATATATTTTTTTAAAGAATCTCAATATTTTTTTAGTTCATGAAATAGTTTGTGAGTGTGTATACATGCAAAAATATTTTACTATTATTAATGAAACTTACTCCAGGTTATCTGGGAATCATATTCTGGGACAAACATATACTTTAAGAAAATGAAAACAATTCAAACAAAATAATTGTAAGTTGTACGGGAATTGCATCACAAACTCCTCACCGAGTTGCCAATTTTTCTATTGATTTTCATTGTTATCATAACTTTCTTATTAATTGTCCCATTTTCCTCAAACATCTTTAGATCTGTTTGTCTGTTGATCTGCTTCTATTATAACCAAGAAATTCTCGGACCGGACTTCAACTTCAAAGTAGAACATCAATTGTCCTCCACCAAAGACTTCATCTGTGATTGCTTTAACCTTTGTGAGACCTTCACGAAGTTAAAGAATTGCTACCTGCCGTAGTTTTAACGCTTTCAAGAAAATTGACCACATTTTGGTTAAACTCAATAACTTTTGATTCAGAGCTCTAAAATTATACCAGATGCATGATCGAAAGAGCAAAAGTTTCTGCACACACTATGTCCATTTTTGTTGCATGACCATATTTGATGCCAGGAATTTTAAAAACGAGAATAAGCTTTGAAATCCTTAAATCGCAATACATTGAGAGGTTCAAAATTTTGGCAAAAAACAATAAACAAAACAACAACAACAAAAAAAACAATTGGCAATTTTTTCAACTTTTCGACATATTTCTAACCATGTATATTGTTTTCACAGACATAACACCTTATTAGAACCATGTAGCAGTAAAAGAAAAAATATAAATGTTGCCAATTTGAAGAACAAAATTGTGATCAATTTAGCCCTTAAATAATTCCTGTCCTGAAAGGGTTAAAACACGACATTAATTTCATGCACATGTAACATGCAACACGTTTCTAGCCTGATAACGGTGCTTAGCCTCATTTCTCCTTACGTTCTTGCAGCCATGCACCCCCTTCAAACAAACAAACAAACAAAGACACGTAAGAAAGAAAAAGGAAACGCATGCTCACGGGATTGGCTCGATGCTGTTGGTGCAGAATGTGTTGCGTGCAACGGGGGCCTGCTCAAAACGGATGACATCATCAATGTGGTGCAACATGCGTTTGACTTACTATCTAATTGTGTGATTGATGAATGTGTGATCAAACCTTCCGAGGTGATACGAGCTGGAGTTGCTGCAGTGGTAGTCATCAGAGTCGTTGGTTCCGGAGTTGTAGCGATGGTTGTCGGAGTTGTAGGAGTGGTGGGTGTGGTCGTAGGCTTAGCTGTAGTCTTAGGCGTTGGCATAGTGACCACTACGCTTGGTTTGGCAAATGGATTCCCCATTTCTAGGATGTAGTAGGTGCTATGAAAGGAAAGTAGTTTGACAACGTTATAAATACTTCGTGTCTCATTCGATTTACCATGTATTACTAGGAAGAGTCACACAAAAATCTAGAACTTGTCAAATCAATCTGGAGAGTGGCCCAGAAGATGGGACATTAAATGCCATGCCGGGGCTTGAATCCACGGCCAATTGCTACAACACCAAACAAGTATTTAAACCAGTGGAATACGACAACTCTACCTCAGATCATGTGTTTATTTTGTTGATATGCATATGTTTCATTTATATAAATATATATACATATATGTATGTATGTATATATATATATGTATATATATATATATATATATATATCATTATTTTTTAATAAACCATTCAATTAATTAATTAAAACTGAATTAAAATATATGCTGCAGTATTAATGAATGACAAAAAAGGGAAAAAATATATTACATTAAATGAAAGCAAAACCGTTGGGCAATAAAAAAAACAAAAACAAAACAAAAACAAAAAACATACAAAAAAAAAAAAAACATCGACCATTCATAGTACTGTAAAAAATTACTGTAGGAATTTACAGTAAATTACTGGCAACTCGCTGCACAGCGGTAAACAGCGGTATATAACTGTAAAAATACAGAATATAACTGCAAATGATACAGTTTTTAAGTATGCAGCCGGGATGCCTGTAATTTACTGCAATTCCTACAGTATTTTTTTTTTCAATGAGGGATTAGGCTTTATTTCTCTTTATTTATAGTAAATGGAAATGTTGGAAGCGAAAATCACGTTTACAAACCACAAGGCAATAATTTTTCAGACATGCTCTCTCCTTGGGTGGGGAAAAATATCAACAAGGATACGCAATACCATGAACATAATTATTAAGGGAAACTGCAGTATCTGGCATGGTCGTGAGTGGATTTGGTGAAAATGTGTCTCCTGTTACATCCTTCAAGCTGTGGTCACAACTGATTGTGCGTGTTTTTGCACGTGTGTGTCCGCAGTTGCGATTGGCTGTGGGCCATTTGCTTGAGGTATCATATGAAAGGGCAGAAAATGAACCGGTTTCTAGAAATGTGAATATCTCTTTGAAATTCAGATATCGTTGGCCAAACGACTTTTTGGTAGCCCTGCTTCATATTTTCTTTATTCACTCATGCGTGAAGTGTGTACCATATGAGTGGCATCGAATGAAAGAAGAGGATCCAGCTTTACAAATATGTGTCATTTATTAATCATAATTGTGATTAAGATATGATTAAACATCGAAAAATCAAGGTTGTGTTTTTTTTTTTTCTGGGACGCACTGTATACTTTTTTTTATACACACATACACACTTTAAAAAAAAAAAATAACACACATGCACACGCTGGTGGATGTGTGGGTGTATATATATAGTCCTTGAGAGATATCATACCCCCCCCCCCCCCCACACACTTATGAGGACCTGTCTACGCCAATGGCCACGTGCGTTCATAAGAACACGTAGCCTCACGCAGAAATTGTTGGACAGCCTCCTTTGGGTGTCCTGCGTGCTCCTACGCGGTTAAAAAAAACGTGCAGATCTTTGCGTCGTTGCGAAATCCGTTGCAGACCACACGCAAGGAGGTGCACAACCGGCTATGGCCAACCTTTAAAGGGAAAGTACACACTGGTATTTAGTTGATTTGAATAAAAGCAGAAAAATGAGAGAAACAGGTCAGTGAAAGTTTGAGCAAAATCCGATTAAAAATTAAAATTTTGGAATTCTGTTTTTGCTCAGTACAGAAAATTTCATAATTTTTTATTTTCTTAGTTTATGATGAAGGAATGTATTTGTTTCCTAGAAGTTTGTTAATACGTATGAGCAATGATTTTTTTTTCCTGCTTCCTTTAAAACCAACTTGCAATCAGGGTAGAATTCCCCTTTAAGCGTTTATCAATTTCTTTAAAATCATCCTGGTGATCTAGGCATGATAGGGTCTAGCAAGTCTATCATGTCTATAGCCGGCAGGCTCAGACTTTACTAAATACTGGACCAAATTACATAACATAACATATAAAAATCAGCCTCACTTCATCAGTCTTTGGTACACAGTATTTATCCATCAACAGTACCTGACATTAAATTGATAAATTCGGTGTACTCTTCAATAGAAAATATTTATTTTAAAAACACTACGATGAATATTTAAGGCACAAATAGAAATTTTGACTTGATGCCAAACAACAATGAATATCCATGATAACAATAGGCTATGTCAAATAAGGAGCACAGGGACTCTGTACGGGATGTACTCTACAGTCTCACAGTTCAGACCCCGTGTAAAACATTACGACTCTCAAGGATTTGTGACTGCATATAATCTGTCCGAGGACACTTTACAATAATAAACAGGAATATAAACTTATAAACAGGTTAATTCGTCGTTTATTGAATCTCTAGGGAAATAAGTTAGAATGTATTTTAAGGAGGGGGTACCAATCACCTAAAAAAAAAAAAAAAAAAGTTGTAGCTAATATTTTTAAAATCAACTTTTCATGTACAGATAGTAGGTTTAAAATCAACTTTTAAAAACTTTATGGATTAGTAGTTAAGGCGAATTACACCCCGCTAAATTGGACTTGCTGGGTTCTATCATATGTGAGTGTGGCGACTCCTAAAAGTTGCTTTTACGTTTATTAGAGAGTGTATTAAACTTGCAATATTTCTTTACAGAGGAAGATTTGAAGCTCATTATTTTTAAATATATATACAGCGACATGGAACCCCTTTCATACAGAGCAAAATATTTTTGGGTGGATTGGTATCCTTTTTAATAATTTATAAACAATACTAAAATGTGTTGTATTATCCATGAGTAAGAAGCAGCAAACTAAATCCCTACTTAGACCGTCCAGTTTCATGCTGCGTTTAAACAAAATATCTTGGATAGCGATTTCATAGCTGCATGACAAAATAATTATTATTATGTATCAACGGAGGATGTGTGTCTAATGAATAGGTTATTTAACGCCATAGCGAGAGTTCAAGGGCAATTTAGCTTTTCTAACAAGTTGAATTGGAGGAAAACTGAAAAATCAGAGAAACAGATTAGTGAAGGTTTCAATAAATTCGGACAGACAATGCGGAAGTTATCAATTTCAGGAAGTGGGAATTGCTTTATTACCTCGTAGAAATCTCATATGGGGCGAGTAAGCCATTCCACTGTGACGTAAGTACTTGGGGACCCATTATATATTAAATATCATTAATTTACGAATTTTTCCTATACAAGCGCCTTCTCCTTTGAGGCATATAATCGTTCAAAATATATTATGGATAGTTTATTGTTTTAGGTCCTCCAAAAACAAAGAGGTCATATTATAGTCATACATTAGAAATTGGAGTTTTAGTCATGTGTGTGTGCGTGTGTGTGCGTGTGTATTTGAAGACATGCTAATAGAGTAGGTGCATCACTGCAACACAGTGAAATTACTGATTAGGCCAATTTAAAGTCCCCATTTGTTGAGTGCTTTACAACTTCAAGAAACTTTCTTCTGTTTGTCCGAATTTGTTTTTAGGTTTCACAGATCGGCTTCTCTCATTTTCTGTTTTTCTTACGCTCAATTGCTTTTAAGGTTGGATTTTTGAAAAAAAAGTTGTCACCAACATGCATATCCATGTACTCATTACAATTGAAAAGGTTGAAAAGGATGATGGATGTTTATTTTAACTGACTGCATGTGTATGCTTGTAAGTAAGCAACCAACGGACCAACGGCTTTGAGACTTCTCCGAGGGACTTGGTAATGAGGATTACTGCCTTATCAAAAGGCACTACCGCACCCACTTGGTTTGGAACCCGGATCCTCCCAGTTACGAGACCACCGCATTACCACTGCGCCATCGTGCCTTCTCAACGTTAAAAACCCTAATAGTAAACTAACGTCGAAGGGTACAAAACTGATTTCAGCCAGCGTGGTTTGATTGAAACCTTGAAAGTTCCTCTTGAACCGGAAATACATTGTAACACTCCTGCGTTCGAAGACAAGGGTTTCCTAACCAGTGTCCGGGCGGAAGTTTTGACTATTACCTTTTACGTCATTAAAAAAAAAAAAGAGCTTAAAAATGCTTCCTAACCATTCCATGCAGTGTAGAATAATCACACCGGACTCCCTAATTTTCGTTTAAAAGTTGAACTGCAAACGATAGCACTACAATGATAACCATCATAGCTGTTCGGCGTATGGCCTGAAGTATCGTTGCAGAACTTTTAAATGTTTAATCAAGTACGTTTAAAACTTTATGGTATACGTGTTCTGTATTTACACGTTAAACACGTACATAACATTTTGCATCACGCTAAATAGAAAGTTCTTAACCCGATGACTACTGAATTCTCTCATTCCCATAGACTTAATACAGCGACAACCCTGTTCCCGTAAGCAATGGGTTTATATTGCATCCACTAATATGCCGGGAGGGGGGGGGGTGACTATGTGTAACGAATTCCATTTTGTCAAGGGTAAGCCTTATTTTGAGAATAAATTTCGAGTTTCCATCAAAATTTGGTCACGATATTTTGTAATGCTCACACCAGTTTGTTTTCATTACAGGATGTTGAATATTGTGCATACTGAGCAGTACTTTAGTCCGTTGCACATGAGGCTACATTTGCCTGGGCCCTGTTTCATAAAACGGTCATCATTGAGAAGCTGCAATATCTGTTATAAGCTACTGAAATCCTTGCGTCTGATTGGCTGAGAGCAAATTTGTCGGTAAAAATCACCGACAAGACACTTGATGAAAAGCCCCCTGACGTATGACTTTAGTCAGTGACTGGCGCAGTCTTTGACGAGTGACATCGTACAAAAAATTGACTGAGTGCAAATTAAACAGCACAATCAATTATTGGCTTCACAGGCTTCATTAGCGCAGGTAATAACGCAATCGAATTGACACCTCGACGTGTGCAACGGGCTCTACGCACTGCGCAAGTGCATTGGCCGTGTCAGGAACCTGAGCTTCATTCAAGTCAAAGTGCAAGCATGTAGCGAGTATGTTGATAACAGTAGTATCCCTATCATATCGATTAGCAATCTACCTATATAGCTCAACACCGTACACCAAGAGGAAACTTGTACAGCTGAGATTCTGCTCCCATTTCTTTTCTCCTTTCGTGCTTTTTCTGTCTATCTTTATAACTTTATTCGCCCTCTTCTTCTTCATTGTACCTCAGTGTTGTCCTCTTTATCAACGATATTTTCCTGAACTTGTTTTTACTCCTCGATTTTCTCCTTCTTCTAACTCTTTACACTTTGCTCTTATTTTTTCTAACAGATTTTTATTCTTCTCACCATCCTTTCTGAGTTTCCACGGGTCAGTATAGCTCAACCTTTCCATTATGGTTACATCTATATTTTTGACGGTTAAGCTGAATGACTTTCTTTTTCATTGATATTTAAGAATTATCAATGCCTCACCTATCACCCAGAAAACCAGGTGATTGAATAAGTGGCTTATCATGATTAATTTTTTACATTCTTGTTTCAGTATAATTATCATCTTTATTATTGTTGTCATTAATATTGCTATTATTATCATTACTATTACTATCATTATTATCATTAGAATTATCATTATTATTATCATCATTATTTTTAAATTCTTATTATTATCATCAATATTATTATTATCATTATCATTATTTTTGTTAATATCATTATCATTATTATTATTATCATTATTATTATTATTAATATTATTATTATCATCATCATCATCATTATTATTATTATCATCATTATTATATTTATTATTTTTATTATTATTTTATCGTTACTATCATCATTCTGACAGGTGCAGATAGGGAGAGCAAGAGTTATATATTAACATATATTAATAGTGTGTGAAAGAAAGAAGGAGCTGGGGTGGGAGGAAAAAGAAGAAAAGGAGAGGGGGTCGAGGGTGGGGGGCATTCTGAGATGTTTCATTTCTAATTACGAATTGCTAATGGATTGTTTAAGTTTTAGTTTGATTTCCTGTCCAATTTCATTCGTACATGTTAAGTGATCATTTTATGTTTAGTTAAGACGACAGCTTGGATAACATTAAAGTATAATGTGTTAATTCAATGAAATATCAATTATACTGTATAGGGTAAACTTAATGTTCTTATGATGTTAACACAATATATCCAGGGCAATTTTCCTTGGATACCTCATCATGCTCATAGCGATTATGAAGATATAGTATGTTGATGTTAATGAAAGCCAACCCAGGATATATATTTCAAGAGCTCGTAGGTTCAGGAAGGCGAAATTAGCTCGGCTTCCCTCCAAAAACACTCTCGAAGTGTAGATTAAGTTTCAGGCATGGATTCTGTTTACTACCATATGCAAACTTGCCTGGAGCGATATAACTGATCCAAAAGAATATAAAAATTTTCTGAAGGGGATGGGGTGTTGAACCATCGAGACTTAAACGTGAGCTTTATGTTAAGTCACTCAGAATTAATTGTCTAGAGATCAATAGTGTTTCTTTTCAATCGAAACAAAAACTAATGTTCAGATAATAATCATGTTTCCTGTAGACCGTAGTCATAAATGAGAGAGAGGGAGCGAGAGAGAGAGAAGGGGGATGGAGCGAGAAGAGAAGAGAGAGAGAGAGAGAGGGATGTGAAAGAGGGAGAATTATTGAAGAGCAGCGTGTTAAGACCAATCTCGGAGCGCCGCTTTTATTAAAGTGTAACCGTACAAAAGATATCGAGTCTCGGACCACATTTTGATGTGCAGGGATGCAGGGAGGCGAATTTAGAGAGAGAGAGAGAGAGAAAAAAAAAGAGAGAGAGAGAGAGAGAGATATGATATATCATGACAGCAGACTGGGGAAATGAGAAATATGATGAAAAGTCACTATATCATTTTTTAACACACTGAGCACAAATTATGTGACATTTCATTTAAAAAGCATATGGGAGTCGCGACAATTAACAATACGGAGGTAAAGTTACATGGATGATAATAAGAAATATTTAGGGTTATTGAATTACTACGCACGTAGGGAAAGATTGTTTTGATTTTTTAGATTGATTCTTTTCCTTCTGTTGAAAAATTAATCAATCGTTTTATTTAGTTCACTTGTCAATAACACTAAGGATTTTTTTCTTTCTTTCTGCCCTAGTAACCCGAAAGGGTCTGATTGTACTTTTAAGATTAAGGATTTTTAATTCTTGCTCCGACAACTTTCTTCTTGGCTTATTGGAAAGCATTTTTCTGGAAATTTGTCAAAACTGTGATATAATTATTCCAAACAAACCTGGAAAGGATGCTTAGGGGACGCAACTTTAGCTATATTTACTTGTTTTGGCCGCCATACAAGGGCAAACGTACGACGCAATTAAGGTGTTCAACTCGAGACATGAAAGTATATCGGTTCGTATAGCTCTGTGGTTACGTACACCCTTTAGAAACGTTAGTGGATACGATTTGAAATTTAAATAAACAAGGATATTGATGATTTGTGGGTCTAATTCTCAAGGGACCTTCAGTATTCTGAATATTCTTTACAGCCGTGAGAATTATGACGAGGGCAGTGGGAATGGCGAGGAGGAAGGAGTGCCGATATTTCGATGATTACGTCACGTGGACCACATTACTTTAAACAATAGAATAAATCTAAGTTCCTTTTCTTTATCTATCTCTCTATCACGATTATCCTTTTTTCTCTCCTCTCTCTCTATCTCTTTCTCTCTCTCTCTGTTATCTGTTTCTCTCTCTTTCCAAGATTCTTTTCCCTTCATTCTTTCTTTTACTCCTCTCTTTCACTCTCCCTCTGTATGTTGGATAATTTTTTTTTTTTTTTTTTTTTTGCTCCCACGTTTGGTCCATTAATTTTAAGTCAAATAACTTGCTTTTAATGATCGGTCAGTCGTAGTATATGCCCTTTGAATATTTGTTTTAATGAGTGTACATTACCTATAAACAGTTTGTCCGGAATGTGAGGAATCGATAACAGGAAAGCAGTTATTGTTTTTAGTGATTTATTCCACTCAATGGCTTTCAAAGTCGTTAACAATCCCTTTCTTCCTCATGATAAAATTTAAACATCGAAAGTACATTATTGTCCTTCGTGTTTGAAAATTCCCCAAACGATTTAATGACTAATTATCAAAATTACTGGAAATTGCATGTGTGTTGAAGGTCTACATGATATTCCTGGTAGTTAATAAAAAAAAAAAAGGATATCGCATTGTAGGTTAAGGATTTAAGGCGTTGCTATCTGTTCGGGCACCAGTTTAGAAATCTGTTAGTGAAAACTAAATTCATACCGTATGTATATACATCTACAAATAGAAATCTGCCGTCAAATCCAGAAAGTTATCATTAATTATTCTAAAAGTTTAGGACTTCAATTTGGCTAGGGAAAGGGTTGAGTGTGAAAGGAAGAAAGATGAGAAGAGGAAAGCGGATGAGTAAGAGGAAGACGAGATGGAAATAGGATACGGCGAAGGGGATGGGATGGGGGTGGGAGAGGGGGGGGGGGGGGGTTGTTTGTTGGGAAAGGAAGTGCTAAACCTAAAACCAGGATATAAAAAACGCGATTCCAGGATTATGTCCTGTATTATCTGATCGTACAGGAGTGGAAATTCACTCTTTTAGGAGTCATAATTATTAGTCATCACTTCGTTCTGGAGTAGCATCCGCGCTCAGAATAGAGGAATCCACTCTCATATTTTAGTAATTTTAACCACTAGTTTGGAGTGTATTCCACTAATTTTGGAGTGGATTCAGTTCCCCCAAAAATTGTTTCTTAATATGACTCCTAAAAATGGACTTCAACTCCTTTGCATTAATACAAAACACAACAAAGTTTACCTGATGTTTGTATTATGATATTACAATAATTCCTTATCCGGTCATTTAGGGTTATCTTCTGTTACGTATTCGGTTACAAAGTTGATTTTTTATTCCCCATTGACTTGCCCAAATGCGAAAATAACAAGAAAAGAACAGAAAGTAGCGTAAGTAGAACATATAAAAGAAATATAAGAAAGGATTGTTAAATCATACTGAGAGTGACAGGCCCGCAAAAATGATATAAATCCTTAAACTAAAGAGGTTTGAAGGAAGGGGCATAGAAGGAGAGAAAAGGAAAGAAAAATCAATTGATTATTGATAACAGTGAATTAAGGTAAGGAAATTATTGACGACTCTTCATTGAATGCGAGAATCCCTGTCTATATGAACATGACAGAAAATCACAAATTTAAATAATTTTTTCCGTATCTCAGTTCGAAAAATTTATTTAGAGTCGAGAAAAGTTTGATATCCCTGATATCACAGTTGATAAATGACTCATATTATGTAGTTCAAGGGTATAATTTTACAGGTACATCAAAGATAGGCAGTTTCAAGCTCTTTTTTTTTTTCTTTCTTTCTTTCTTTAGGGGTAAACATATATCATGTATGTATAGTGTCAACAGTATATAATTTCTGCCGTTTTTAAAATAGTTACAGAATGAAATTTCGTCATGTACTGAGATTTTTCACACACTTTATTGTGTGATAGAGAACACATACATAAAATACAATAAAATGCGAAATGAAAATGATTGAAACTGTCTAAACACTATATGAATAACATTATTTGTTTCTTTATTTATGTGGATCCTCTCATATCTCAGAGGATTAGGACCAGTACTCAAGATTTGTATTTTTTTCACATTTCCATTTGAAGTATCGACGCACTTGAATTAAAATATCTCTGAATTCACGTGCTATTAAATAAAACTATTAAGGATGCCAAGAATATAATCCTCTACATCATCATAATTGGGGGCAAAACAACAAGGGCTAAAAATTCAATAACGAAACGATAAATAAAGAGTAAAACTACTGAAATTAAGAAAAGATAAAGGTAACGGATGAACTGATATCCAGAAAATGCAAAACCCTGATGGCTAAAATGCAAAAAGACATGTGAATATGAGAACCTTACCTCTTGAGTGGTATCTTGAGTTGTCCCTAGAAAAGCTCTCGAGGGACAAAAGGCGAAGTTTGAACGCAAGCAATCTGAAACCACGCTGATTCGGCTGCTAATCCACTTTAATCGAGATTCAAAGACCGAACTGACTGAGGCAAATTCTGTCCCCGTGATCTGTCCGGAGGATGTTGGTGTATGGATAAAGAAAAATAAACGTTCAACTGAGTTAGACATCCAATTCACATGAGGATTTGACGAGAAATGACTTCCTTGAGCGAATGGCGCAGAGATATGAGACGAAGTGCAGTGCAGTAAAGAAAAGTAGGTAAAGGGTTAAGGAAGTGACGTCATACGCTGCAGACAACTACCGGCTAGGTAATCAGCGATCTTATTTTACCTAAAATGATGTTTTAGCTCTTTTTCAATACCACATAATATTGCCCCCTGCACGTTTTACTCTGTGTCTATGGCTTACCTTTTTTAGAAACAGAGAGAGTACAATTCTATGACTTCTTCGACTTGCGAGAAGAACCGTTGTCGTTTGGCTGCCCTCGGGCACTTGTCGGGGTACTTAATTTTAATATATACTCGTTTTCACTTTTTGCGTGGTAATGAAACAATTGAAATAGATAATCAAATACAATAAGCCTCACCCCAAACCCCTTCTTTCACGCCCGTCTCATTTACATGGGGAAGATTAAGGGGCGTAGCCAGAATTCTTTTAGTGAGGGGGGGGGGGCAATGGGGGCACCGCCTTTTTGTAGGGGTCACAGGAGGCCGTCTTTAAGTCCTGTTTTTCTGCATGAGGTGGAGGGGTGTGTATTGTGACATCGTCATCGTAGTTCGTGTGTGTGTGTGTGGGGGGGGGGGGTTAATTTACATCTTTTTTTTTCTTTTTGTCTCTTTGGGCAAAATGGGGCAGATCACTAAATTGCTGATGGGTCTGGATTTTTCATAATTTTTTGCAAAACTGAGACAAACTATCATCGTAATGTGCCTGGGGGATCACAGCCTCTACTTAATTTGATTTTTTGTTGGTCCTGTTATTAAAATGATGTACGGTTAGTGAAATGAATCAATGATATATCTTTGTTATTTACGCAGACTTTTGATAACATGACAACATGAAATGCATGGGTGTGGAAATTAAGGGACATATACAATACAAAACAGAGTATATCCTCTAATTCTGTTCCCTCTCTCTCTCTCTCTCTCTCTCTCAATACCTCCTCCCACGCACCTGCTCACCTATCAATGCGGTTCCATGCTCTCTCTTCCTCAGAATTTGTCTCTTCCCTCTTTTCGTCTCTCTGTTGTTCTCTCTCCTTCCATTCTTTTCCCCTTTTTGTCACCCTGACTCAATCTGTCTGTCTCTGTCCGCCTCTCCCCCTCCCTGTCTCCCTCCCCTCAATATTCTCTCTTTCTCTCCTCTCCCTCTCTCTCTCTTTCTCTCCCCTATCTCTCTCTCTCTCTCTCTTTCTCTCCTCTCTCGCTACGTTTTAATTTGTCTGTCTTCCTCTCTCCCTCCCTCCTTTCCTCTATCCAGCTATCCACCCCTGTTTATCTCTCTACCTTTACTTATCTGTATTTCTCTCCCCTTCCCTCTTTCCAAATTCTCTCTGTCTCTCTCTCTCCTTTTTTTTTGAAATTTTTGATCATGTTAAGATTATCCAATTGCATTTTAGGTGGCCATAAATGATATTAGAAAGAACCCTGGAATCGAACATTGACTCCAGTGCAGTTCGCATTGACGAATCATTTTGATACTGGTTGCCAAGGTAACGCAATATCGGAGGCACACTCCGTACTCGAAATATGTTTCATATTTGAGCGAAAGCCTTTTCATCTGTTCATGGATCTACGCCAGGTGTTTCCTCCTTGACATGGCTAATGTGATAAACACACATGTACAGTGCATGCTTGACAAGCTAGATGATGGAGGCGCCCCTCTCTCTGTTCTCTCCTTCTTCTCTGTCTCTCGTTTTCTGTCTGTCTCTCTTTTTCTCTGTCTGTCTGTCTGCCTCTCTTCTTTCTCACTCTCTCTCTGTTTGTCTGTCTCTCTCTCTCTCTCTTTCTGTCTGTATGTCTCTCTCTTTCTCTCTCTCACTCTCTCTTCAAAATTTTTTACTCGATATTCCATCACTCCATTTTTTGCCAGTATATTCAATGTCCGTTCAGCTGTCTATTTCTCTCTGTCCCTGTCTAAATCAGTCAGTCTGTCTATCAGACTCTGCAATTCCCCCATCTCGCTCTCCCCCCCCCCTCTCTCTCTCTGTCTCTCTCTCCCTCTCTCTCTCTCTCTCTCTCTCTCTCTCTCACACTTTCTCCCTCTCACTGTCATCCCATCACCTCTATGTACTTATCTTTTGCTCTTTGTATTACCTCCTTGTTTCTACAAACCCCTTTCTCTCTCTCCCCTCGCTCTCTCTCTCTTCCCCCCCCCCCTCTCTCTCTCTCTCTCCCTTACACGATACGAGTCTCATCAACTCTCTGCTCCTTTCTGTCTCTCTCTCTACATGGTTCACTTTCTCTCCAATCCACTCCTTATATCTCTACTCACCTCTGTTGATCCTCATTAATGCTTGAACTGAGATGATATTTGGCAATCTTACAATCAGTGATATTTTCAAGGATTACATCAATGTAATATGAACGTGCTAAAAATATCGCGGAATCAATTTATGTTCGCGATTGACGCTCGAGATTAATATTAAAGATTCATATTTCCCGTCAAAAAATTTCACGTCGTTTATCTGTGCAAGGTTTTTGTTTATAACGTTACATGAATTTATATTACCTTTATCTACAAGTGCCCTTGAATCAATTCATTACCTTTATATCAAAAAGATGTTTGCAAAGATTGTCTCTGTACAACTTGCTGCTACATCTGCTTTTAACCTACAACCATGTCACGCGAATGCAAGGGCAGATCCAGGATTGTAAAAAAGGGGGAGGGGATTCACTAGCACATGATTTCGGGAATCCCACCGGCCCCACCCCCCCCCCAATTTCCAGACTCGTGTTATGGGGGAGACGAGGAGTACATTAATGCGAAATTTTTATTATTATTACTATTTTAGTTATGTATCTATTTCTTCATTTATTTATTTGTCTCTTTTGTTTTTCATTTTCTTTTGTTTTCTGCTTATATTTTGAGCTGAATGGTAAACGAAGAAGGTGGAGGAAGCAACGGAATACCTACCCCAGGGCAGCGTTCTGGCCCCCTGTGCTGTTCAACATCTACACCAACAATCAGTCAGTGTCGCCTGGAACAAGAAGCTTTATCTATGCTGAGGATCTCGGAAATGCAGTCCAGAATTCTGAGGTAGATGACATTCAAGCTACCCTCTCAACAGATCTAGATAACCTGACGAAATACTACAAGGACACCAACTTAAAGCCAATTCAGCAAAGACCCAGGTTAGCTTATTCCACCTTCACAGCCGTGAGTTCGAAAGAAAATTGTCCTAAACTCGGAATGATGTACCCCTGAGACAATGCAAACCCCCGGTGTACCTTGGGATCACCCTGGATCAAACACTGTCCTACAAACAACACATTAAAAAGGGTAAAGTGAACAAGGAACAACCACCCCCATAAACTCGCAAACTCTTCTTGGGGTGCCAATGCTTCCACACAGCAGTCTACTGCTCTCGCATTTTACTACTCAGCTGCAGAGTATGCTTGTCCTGTCTGGGAGAGATCATCCCATGCCAAGAAAGTCGACACTGCCCCCCAAAAAAGCTGCAGGTGCATCACTGACAGCCTAAAACCAACAAACATGGACAGCCCGTTTGACTTGGCAGGCATCGCCCCAACTGAAGTCCGCAAGTCAGCAGGCAGGACTGCAACCAAGAGGCAACTCGAGGACACCCGCCTTCTCTGTCATTCCCTTCAACCAGCCCCAAGCCAAGCTGTCTTCAATCTAAGAAGAGTTTTTTTTTTCATTCAGTACAGCCACTGTCACGGTCCCCTCAAGCAGCAGGGTTATCCCTGTGGAAGGAACATCGCACTGCGAATCAACACCTAGTAAAGCTGCCAAAGCCAACCGAGGAAGTACTAGCACCTGGCCACAAATCTGAATGGAGGAAATGGAAGTCACTCAACAGACTTCGCGAGGACCGCTTAAAGACCAACATGAGCAGATGAGGATATGCTAATACTATGTTTGTGGTACATCTGAGCAGTCCATGAAACACATACTAAAATACCCTGTCCTGGAAGACCTGATTACTGCTAATGAGCAGACTCTCCACTGTGCAAGAGCCTAGTCAACTAGCTTGACCCCGTTGATAGATGATGGACAAGAAAGAAGAAGAAAAGTGCACATTAGAAAAATGTCGACATCATTGAATTGGTTAAGGAATTTCCTTGATTCACCTCATTAACTAGAAAACATGAAGGAAAATTTCATTAATCTAGATGGAAACAAAATGTACTCATTCATTAGGATACATTATAAAAATAATATGAAATAGTATCTATTTTGCTCTTTACTCAACTTGACACGAAACTAGAAAGTTTGGGCTTTAAGTTTCTATTTCACCTTTTTAATTTTTTTTAACAAAATCAACACATGAGGTGATGGATAGCTCAATTATATGAGGGTCAAAAAATACTTTGAAATATGAGCATGTCCGGGCACCTCACTTTCCGAATATTCGTATTTCCAAAAGCTGGTGGTCTGCCTCCTTGCCAGCCCCGGCCTCTTTTATCCATTTTCATATAAATATGAATTTAATAAAATTTTACTTACTTTGCAGTTTTTTGTGGATTTGATTTCCATCTCTGGGAATCTTTACAGTTTATGTTAAAGAGCACCGAGATAAAAATTGATATTTGAAATCTGAACCAGTGTTTTCTTTACCTTCTAAACATCAACTCCTGTGTCCGACCGTTTTGGGATTTTTTTGCAGATCATCGGCCTGTTGTCATGAAATATGAATCCATTAGTCCTTTAAATCAGAAAACACTTAAAGGTAACAGATAGTTTTGGGAAGCCCTCAAAAACTTTTCGTGAGATTTCTTTGATAGCAGGGTACTAACATAACTAAGATGCTGTGAAGTTTTTTCCTCCTCAAGTGAAATATTTATCGAATTAGAGGGTGAAAAGAATAAAAATCCCTGGCCCAAAAAAGAGGGGATGTAAATTCGAACAACGGCCACACACATTACTCACACGAGGATTGCTGTGTGTTATAGAATACGCTACACATAGTACGAAGCGCTGGGTTTATTGTGCGGGGAACCTTCGGGTGGATATGGTCTCAGCGTGAGGCAGTAAAAAGCGGTTACCAAGCGTTTCTTACAGATATTTACACTAAAATTTGTTCGAAATCGTGAATGGAATGTTAAATAATCTCGTACATGTGCCTTATGATAAAAGGAGAATAATATGTGACTATGTTAGATAAGTTTCTCGCCAGTATGATTTTTGCTACCGAGACTGTCTATGAGCTTTAAAGAAAAGTAACCCAAGGGTTCACTCTTAAAATGTTGGGTAAATTTAGTTGGGTAACTGCTGGTTGGTTAAAAATATTCCCAATTCTGGGCTATTATTAACCAACTGGACACTCGAGTGGTGTAACCAATATTGGTCAATACTTTTTACCTAAATATTGGGCATATATTTACCAACAGTATTTGGTAATTATGGGTTGGGTACTTGTTGCCCTGTAGTTGTGTAATTTTGTCACATTTCCTTTGCCAGTTGGGTAAATTTTGTTGGGTAACTGATGGTTGGTTAGAAATTCGCTTTTGCCCAACTTGTGGTAAATATTTTTACCCAATATTGGGGAAAACACTTATATGAATATTCATGAATTTTTAGTAGCGTATGGTTTGGGGTGGCCCGATTTACTAACTGTCACCGAATGCATAAAAAAATATAAGGGGTATATAAGAGCTTGCACTAGTTTGCACTAACTGGATAGGATAGGTTAAGATATAGGATAGGATAGCTTAAAATAGGATAGGTTAGGATTGATTAGGTTAAGACCCAGAAGGACGTAACAAGCAGATTTCATTTTTTTTTACCTAGGTTGGAGGAAAAAGGAAACAATAAATTGGGCAGCTGAATTTGCCCAACCACATGATATTTGTTACCAAACAGCTGAACAAATAGAGGGTTGGGCAATCATATTGGGTAAGATTGGTTGGGCAATAATTACCCAACTGAGAATATAACCAACAGTTGGGCAATTGTAGAGTTGGGTAAAATCTAATGGGTCACCAGTAATCAACAGTATGTTGCCCAGTGTTGGTTAAAAATTGGGCATTTTTTTGCCCAACCTTTTTAAGAGTGTTTATTATTATGAAGGAACTAATCGTATGTATAAGATATAACTAGGAACGTCTTCTCATAATTCGAAAGTTGAAGGAAATTTTCAAAAGGGAACTGATGGATTCAATGCACAGGGCATTGAAAGAATGATACAAGCAACTGCACTGTAAAAACAACCGCCACAATTCATCTGATAAAGCGGAATATACTGTACACAGCGTAAAAACTAAATGTAAGAAAAGAAAGAGGAAATCCTGAATGCCTTGTGAAAAACACGGAAAATGCAGACAGATGTGTAAAATAAAGAAATAATGCTATCGTTACATAGGTATAAAATCAAAAATAAAACAGTAGAACAAAATAAGAGAAATTGGCAAATCAGAAATGTGTATAATGGAACTCCTAAAATAATTTAGACATCTAATAAAGTAATGATAATGGAAAAGTTACATACTAAAAGAAAAAGGCATGTAGATGAAACCAAACGATAGTAAAATAAAATTAGAAAACAATATGTAAAAGAAAGTTCATATGCGTTATGTTTGAATGATGAGCTTCTTCTACAATGTAAATACTTTATATGATTTATGAATTGGTATCGAAAAATAAATGAATCTTGAATCTTGAATCTGTAAGGAACAATTTTAACGTGATATCTTTTGTATATATAGATAATACATTTGGAAATAAATTTACATTGAAATAAACTCAGTAATTTCTAATTCATTTCATATCATTTTAATGTTTTTAGGCTTTTTGATATGATTGATACATATATTATTCAATATTCATATGCAGTATATGATTTAGCTTATTTACCGTACTTTTATTCAAATGTAATTTGATTTAAAAAAAAAAAGAATATAAAGAATCCCTGTACACAATGTTCAATAAAATTAATGGAAGACATTAAAGGCATAATGTTCAGATACACATGTTAGGCAAGAACACAACCCTTTCGAGACAATTTACCACATTTTTGTGGTTTTGCTAAATAACTTTTGATTCAGAGCTCTAAAAAATATACCAGATGCATGAGTAGAAAGAGCAAAAACTTCTGCACACACTATGTCCATTTTTGTTTCATGACCATATTGCATTTGATGCCAGGAATTTTAAACACGAGAATAAGCTTTAAAATCCTTAAATTGGCAACACATTGAGAGGTTCAAAAACATTGTTTTTCATCAAAATTGGCAATTTTTCAACTTATCAACAATCCTTTTAACCTGTATATTGTCTTCAAAATCATCACAGCTTATTAGAACCATGTAGCACTAAAACAAAAATATTATTGTTGCCAATTTTAAAAACAAAATGTGATCAATTTAGCCTTTGAATAATTCCTGTCATGAAAGGGTTAAAACAGCTGAATGACTTGTTATGTCACGCATCCTTTATGCATATTACATGAAACTGTCTATCATGATTCAAACTTGTAAAATGAAAAAAATTAAAAAGCACTGCTTGTCTTCACTTGCCTGGAAGAGCAGACAAAAGAAAAGGTAGGCATAATACAAAAATACAAAAGCAAGTAACAGGGTGTACATGACAAGTGAGAAGGAGAGAGGGGGGGGGGACAGAAAGAGTGTGAGAGAGAGAGGGAGGAGATAAAGTAAGAGAGAGAAAGAGAGAGAGAAAAAAAAGAAAGGTAGAGAGAGGGAGAGGTGGATCAATAAAGGTAAATGAGTTATAGACTAAAGATGCAAGTGATTGCAAACGCAGACAGCAGTCGGCAGACAGGTATATTGTAATACAAAGCAAAAACAACGATATGCAGATATGTGTTAAAAAAAATAGAGACAGTTGAAAGAGAAAGAGAAGATGAGAAGATAGGTAGAGAGAGAAGGACAGACAGACAGAAAGTGAGAAAGAGAGAGAGAGGGGGGAACAGAAGGGGAGATGGGCGGGGATCAATAATTGGAAATGGGCTATACTGAAGATGCAAGTAATTGAACGTGTAGACGTTTATAATACAAGGCAAATTGCAGTGTGCACTTGACGAGACAGAAAGATAGAGAGAGAGATAGATATATATAGAGAGAGAAAGAGAGAGAAAGAGAAAGAGAGAGAGAGAGAGAGAAGACATGTCTCTTTTTATTTATTTAGTTTTTTTGGTCGTTTTTCTGCGAGTAGCGGAAACCACCCCTCCCTCCCCTATTCGCCTATGAATAATGAGAGACAGGAAAAATAAAGATGTAAGGGCTTGAAAGTGTAGAGGGGTATCAAAATGTGATCAATTTAGCCTTTGAATAATTCCTGTCATGAAAGGGTTAAAACAGCTGAATGACTTGTTATGTCACGCATCCTTTATGCATATTACATGAAACTGTCTATCATGATTCAAACTTGTAAAATGAAAAAAATTAAAAAGCACTGCTTGTCTTCACTTGCCTGGAAGAGCAGACAAAAGAAAAGGTAGACATAATACAAAAATACAAAAGCAAGTAACAGGGTGTACATGACAAGTGAGAAGGAGAGAGAGAGAGGGGGAGGACAGAAAGAGTGTGAGAGAGAGAGGGAGGAGATAAAGTAAGAGAGAGAAAGAGAGAGAGAGAAAAAAGAAAGGTAGAGAGAGGGAGAGGTGGATCAATAAAGGTAAATGAGTTATAGACTAAAGATGCAAGTGATTGCAAAAGCAGACAGCAGTCGGCAGACAGGTATATTGTAATACAAAGCAAAAACAACGATATGCAGATATGTGTAAAAAAATAGAAACAGTTGAAAGAGAAAGATAAGATGAGAAGATAGGTAGAGAGAGAAGGACAGACAGACAGAAAGTGAGAAAGAGAGAGAGAGGGGGGAACAGAAGGGGAGATGGGCGGGGATCAATAATTGGAAATGAGCTATACTGAAGATGCAAGTAATTGAACGTGTAGACGTTTATAATACAAGGCAAATTGCAGTGTGCACTTGACGAGACAGAAAGATAGAGAGATAGATATATATAGAGAGAGAAAGAGAGAGAAAGAGAAAGAGAGAGAGAGAGAGAGAGAAGACATGTCTCTTTTTATTTATTTAGTTTTTTTGGTCGTTTTTCTGCGAGTAGCGGAAACCACCCCTCCCTCCCCTATTCGCCTATGAATAATGAGAGACAGGAAAAATAAAGATGCAAGTGCTTGAAAGTGTAGAGGGGTATCTGAAATCAAAAGCAAATTGTGGTGTGTACGTGACAACTTTGTAGCAGCCTGGTTTCTCCCCATCAATTAGTTACTATGGAAACACCATAAACAGTGATGCCATAGGACCAATGGGGTGTCATCCAGTGGGTGATGATAGCTGAGTATCTTTTCTACCCTAATGCTTATCTCTTCCCATTATACGTTTAACTTTCTCGTGATTGATATAACGGTCGCTTTGAAGCTCAAATCAGGATGAAGGTATATTCTTTAACTTTTTCTGCATTGAGAATACTAGTCAAGTTTACCATACTTACATTATTTAGAACCAATATTCGTATTGTGGACATAAATACACGAAACAGATTTTCTTGTTTTAGATATTGATTTATCTAAAACCCTTTTTTTTTCTGGGAGAATATTTACTGTCTGAGACCGCAAAAATTATCAGTTGCCAGTTCAAACTACAGTTTTAAGATATACGTCGACGCAAATGGTTCTGAAAAATGGTATTTAAACGACAGATTTCTCTTTATTTCATTTTGACTGGAAGTAATGTAAAACGATCTGATGTAGCTTTTTGATTCTTGAAATTGTTCGGCATTCTGTAGTTTTATATAGCGTTTTGTAATTTTATATTTCTGCATAACATGAAGTACACTTCCACAATTAACTTTTTGTGTGTGTGAAAGTTTTGTTGTTCACAAGTTGAAGAAGAAATTTGAAATATTTCTGCATCATTTGATTTGTGATTTGTGAAACGTTTATTATTTTTTTCATAGACAAAAAGATGGATTGTCTGTGTATGTGTCTCAATATATAGGAGGGTGAAAGTGTTTTCATTGCGCCTGTAATAAACGTAACCTTAGAAGCTCAAATGAAAAAGTATGACAATTATGTTTCTGACCACACTGAATAGAAAATAATGCATAATTTCAAACATAGTAATATCATATCTTCAATAAATTGGACTGGAGGATTACAGGATAAAAGAAAATGAAAATCATGAGCAGCAACGTTGTCTTTTTGTCTTTTAGGAAGATACTCTTATCGTGGCATTCATTCTCCTCATCTTGCATCTTACTTTTGGTAAAGTTTATATACATCCCTCTTGATTGGAATATCTTAGAAAGTTCAGGGAAAATAATACGGAAGACCGGATAGAACTACAGCCCACGAGACCGACAATGTTCGTTTGGGTGAACCCTATAAAAAGTTGCAAGATAGCCCTCTTGATCGATTCGTCGGTCTCATGGGCTTTCGGTCTCGTAGGCCTTTTAAAGCTCATAGACAGTCTCGGTAGCAAAAATCATACTGGCAAGAAACTTATCTAACATAGTCACATACTATTCTCCTTTTATCATAAGGCACATGTACGAGATTATTTAACATTCCATTCACGATTTCGAACAAATTTTAGTGTAAATATCTGTAAGAAACGCTTGGTAACGGCTTTTCACTGCCTCACGCTGAGACCATATCCACCCGAAGGTTCCCCACACAATAAACCCAGCGCTTCGCACTGTGTGTAGCGTATTCTATAACACACAGCAATCCTCGTGTGAGTAATGTGTGTGGCCGTTGTTTGAATTTACATCCCCTCTTTTTTGGGCCAGGGATTTTTATTCTTTTCACCTCTAATTCGATAAATATTTCACTTGAGGAGGAAAAAACTTCACAGCATCTTACTTATGTTAGTACCCTGCTATTTATTAAGTAAAATCAAAGAAATCTCACGAAAAGTTTTTGAGGGCTTCCCAAAACTATCTAATACCTTTAAAGCTTTTCAGAAGAACCGCCAGAACAACATTTTCGGTCTAGTGAGCTGTGGGCCTCGTGGCTTGCAGGACTGTATCCACGAAAGACAACAGCCCCTAAATCAGAAATGCATGCAGAATCGGTATTACCTTGTTTGGCCTTTAAAAGTTAATAAGCCTACCTTTTTATTGCAAATTATATTCATTGTATATTTTACAATAAGTCATCTCATTGTAATGAAGCATTACTTTTTCTCCTCGAATGCTTAATTGAAGATCACTTTCAGTCGTCTGCAAAGAAACCATTGAGCCTTGGTTACAGGAAGGTATAAACTGAAACATTATTGTTGCATTCTTAAAAATACTTTTTTTTTTCAAAAGAGGAAATTTGTATGCAATTTCCATCCTTATTTTATTGTTTTATGGAAAATGATAAAATGTGAAATTACAAAATCTGGAATTTCTATTGAAAAAAACCCCGCAAAATGCTCAAAATTCATATAAAATAAAAGCCCCCCAAAATTGGTCCTGGTGAAGGAATGAGTGCTTTAATATGGCACAGTAAGAGTTCATATATGAAAAAAAAATTGCTTCATTGTTTACTATTTCTTTTCATAAATACAGTCCTGTTATTCAGACCATAAGTTTTCTTTTCATCATTATCGTCATTAACATCAAGGCATTTTTTTTTTTTTAGCTGACAAAGTGGACAAAAAGAAGACCCGCTGCTGTAATGATGAGTTTTCACTGAACTACACCTTACCCACGTTTACTCCGTGTCCTGTGAAGAGCCATCCGCATAAAGGCATGTTACAGACCATTCCAAAACTCATCCCAGCCCCATCCTTTACTAATAGATGTCCCATGAGGCGAAACGAGCAAGGGAAACCTCCAGGCATACACATCTGTACATTTCCTGGTAAGTGTTGTTATAAATTTTCTTCACACTTTGCAATAATTCTGAAATAAGTATTAGGCCTATTCACTTGGATATACTTGAAGGCAGCGGATGTTGTTAGGTTGGCGTCAAATCATAATTGTAAGTGAATATCTAACAGAGAAATGTTCATACAGTTCACATTGAATTGAATTAGATTGGACTGTTTTAATTTGAAACAGTTCAAATATTAAAATCCAACGCACAACCCACCCCTGCATCCTCGGCAGCACCTCCTGCAGCCCCCAGCACTTTCTGACAAATCAGCAAGGAAGCAGCAACAACAACAACCAGCGGCAACAACATTTGGGGGCCTTAATTTTCATTCAAAAATCATCTGACTGCAAATACGAATGTGCAGTGTGTACAGTTACTTTACTTCTTAATGAATGATTCTCGGACCAATACGTAATTAGGCTAGTGATGGAAATAAGGAATATCGATTTTTTTTTTTACATTTCAAATCAGGATGATAATATGCATTAAACATTTATCTATTTTTTTTTCGCCTCTTTCCGATCCACAACTTTGAATGAAGACTGTCTTGTAACTGCATGTGAAAACGGCTGGTGTGAGGAAACTATGACGGGCTTTGTTTGTCATTGTCCAGCTTTGTACACTGGTCGTAGATGTGAATCCCGTAAGTATATATCTATCTATCTACATAAATATATGACGGCATTTCAGAAACAAATCAAAATATGATCAAAACATGATTTTGTACAAAAGATTATTAATGTCATCCCTGCTATCTTGAAGACTTTATTCCTCAACTGCTCATTACAAAAATTCATCATATCATATCACAACCAAACAGTGGCGTACATGTATCTAGGTATTCTGGCGCCCGGGGCAAACCGGGCAAACTATCAAACTATACCCCCCCCCCCCCAACGCCAAAACTCAGATTAATGAGCGTTTTTAATTTATATATGATGACACTACGTGAAAAAGAGTTTTGATGCACATAACCCGGGGTGTTAGCCCAAATTTGATGAGTTATTGTATAAGCGAGAGAGCAACGCGACCGAGCAGCAGATTTTTTTTCCTTTTCACCCCTCAAACTGAAATTTCTTATGCATTTTACCCTTACAAAAAAAAAAAAAAAAAAATCCAAGGGAATACAGCGACTTAGCAATAGATTTTTTTTTAAATTTTGAACATTCCTATTTTGGGGGCGCAAAATGAATGAAAACCCTGAAGAAATATATTTGAGACGAACACATATAAATGAAATTCAGTACAGTCCGTTAAATGTTTAACCTGATGACTGGGATTTGTGTCAAAAAGATAATAAACACAACACTCATTGGCTATATGAAAGCCTTAATTGAATGCGTCTTTATAATTTATTCCCGATTCTGTCATCCGCTGTAAAAAAAAAAAAAAAAAAAAAAAAAAAAAAGGGGGGGGGGGGTTGTTTTTCAACATTACTTTATAACGAAATCTTGATTTGGTCACTCAGCTGTAAGCCTACATCAGAATTAACTTACAACTCATACATTTTTTTCCTATAAACATCTTGATTTATTGAAACAATACCACTCTAAACACAACCTAATCATTTTTTTGATTAGATCGCCTTATCATATTATTTTGAATAGAAACTAATCATTCTGAAGCGGATTTATAATCATATATGACTAGTACCAATCGGTACCAATTCAAACTCTATGTTTGATTTGAAGCGGATTTTTCATCAAAACTTTTCTTCATTGCCATTGGTCAAGATACACACGTGATAAAAATTAAGGCAAACGATTGGCTATGTAGTCTAATTCGCCGGCGCGCATATATCGCATCGCGAATATTACTTTTTCAACTCTAGATCTACGGCCACTCTTCACCGATCAAGTAGTGAGACGTTGTGGGAGTCTGGAATGCCAAAATTATAAGCGAGTAAGTTGAAATTTCTTAGCCAGAACTTATTTTTGTGAATGTAAATTAATTTAGGTCTCCACTGAATTGTTTGTAATAAGCAGACGTTGTCCATGTAAGTTAAATTTTGCAAAACTGTGTGATCATGTTGTCTACGAACGAGCACTGGCGTAGCCATGATTTTTCAAGAGGGGGGGGGGCCAAGGCGAGGGAGCGAAGCGACCGAGCGGGGGAGGGTGTGGGAGGGGGTATCCCCCTCCCACGGTAGGAAAATTTTTTAAAACCAGGTCATGAAAATGGCATTTTCTGCACACTAAAATTCTATTCTGGTGTAACCTACTTGAGAAGTGACAGATGAAATAGGATTTTTTTTTTCTCTACTCCGCTGGAATGAATTGTAGTGGAAGGATTACCACTCCTTGGGGCTCCAGAATTCCAAGCAATACGCAAAATTACATGTAGTTGGTGTGTATAAATAGCTGTACCAGTGTACATACGAAACATTGAAACCCGTGTTTTCGGATAGGAAAATATACAGACTAACAACCAAAAACCCACACACAGACACACTGACTATTGACTAACATATGACTAAGAGGACGCCCTTTCTCATGGAGTGGAATTTATATCTCATCTCAAGCGGTAGTCTCATTTGAAAACACATGCAACATCTTTATTAGGTGTATGTAAAAGACTTTAGCAATTTATTTAGCTGCCTTGTTTAGCTCTTTATCTCATTTTCTCGGTTAGAGGTTGTTCATTAGTTGCCTAATTCGTATATACTACACGAATCCAGCTACGTACTCCTTCATTTAAGTACTGAGGAATTATATAGTTTGATTAATTTTTGTAACCAAAATGAACATCAATGTGAGTATTTAGCACGGAAAAATATTAGAATTACATCGTGTAAAGAGTATAGAGATCACAATTTGTAATAAAAACATATGGAAATAATGTAATTACACATAGAGAACGGGCTAAACAAAGTCTTCATACAACCAAGTCAAGCGCACAT
Organism: Heliocidaris tuberculata; assembly: GCA_025618425.1. Classification (NCBI taxonomy): domain Eukaryota; kingdom Metazoa; phylum Echinodermata; class Echinoidea; order Camarodonta; family Echinometridae; genus Heliocidaris; species Heliocidaris tuberculata. The sequence continues at coordinate 11,522,583 of CM046841.1, forward strand.
GATTTGCCACATGTGAAGGCCGTTTTTGTCATTCAATTTAGTGATAATAGATTTGACTCAAAACTGTAAACATCAAAGCAGAAAGCATCTCGTCCGATGACTTACTAGTATATAAAATACGACTTGAACAAAGAATGAAATTGTATCTTTTTTGAATATTCCTCTATAAAATCGAACTCAAGATTTACAAAACGAAGAAAATGGTTATTGCCTCCATCGGACATATACCCATTCACAAAGAGAGGTTTATATTCGGCAAGAATAACTGATACGCCTCTTCATCATTCTGAGTACAATTTCTTTCAACTCTCGACAAACTAAAAGAAATATAAATGTTCTGTTACCAATCTACTTAGTCAATGTTGTTAACAAAGTTTCGGGGTTATGATTTGGAAAGGAACAGTTTTTGCTGGAAATGAAAGCAGTGTTTATTTTGTTTACTTTTTTGGTAATATTTCCATTTTATTTTTCCTTATTTCGATTGTAAGGTAGGGGTAGGGTAAGTCCTAGTAAGACCAGCATGTGAAAAGGAAATTATTATTATTATTTTTTTTTTTTTTTTTTTTTTGCTCTCCGATCAACAGGGGGGGGGGGGCATGGCCCCCTTGTGCCCCCCCCTGGCTACGCCAGTGCTAACGAGTGAGCACGGCTTTCATTCTGTCTGTCGAAAACTGTGTGCAAAATGAATGAGTGCACAGAGTTCAGAACCTCCGCTTTTTGTCAAAACTTACAATGTGCGAGTAAGGAGAATTAACAATGTTTTGATGATCATTTTAAAAAGAACATTCTGGTATGTTAATCTTTAAAGGATTAAGAATGATATAGTGGTTATCATATTTCCAAATGATAATTTCTGATGGTAAATTTCGAGGTGAAATTTTAGGTGAGCAAAGCCAGTAATACGTCTATGGGGCTCCCCCAGTACAGTTGGTGAATGCATGCTGAACGATATCCATGGCTAGGCTGTGTACATGTACGCGCAGCACGTACATACTTGCGGTGCACAGTACAGGGGCCTTGGGCGATCGGCTCATGCGTCTGCCTGTTGCATTGTGACGTCACACTGCGAAACCGCACGTAGTTGCACAAGCAGAAAGACTCCCAACCAGTCATGAATGTCTTTTTCACAATTTTACATCCATATTTCATGAAAAAATGAAGAACTTCAGCTTATTATCTTAATTCTTAAATAATACAATTCAAATGCTTTTTTTTACATTTGGATAAAGTAATGAAATTATTTGATTGTAGGGTCTAATCTACTGCTGTTTGTATAGACTAACTATAGATCTAGGATGAGACATGGTCGTCAAATTTACAATTTTAAGCTGAATTGTTTCCCACATATCCGAAAAAGCATGGGAAAGTTGAGGGTCCCATTGCATAAAACTTAACATTAATGGTAACTCTACCATCAATGGTACCTACCAAGTACCATGGTAACATTGCTCAACAGCCAATCAGATTCAAGGTTTTCTGGAAGTTGCTATTGATGTTGAATGTTCAGGAGAGCCAAAAAACATAGCTCCCTTAGCATTACCGCCTATGGAGGCGGTCAAGTTTTGTTTATCAGTAGTGGCCTAATCTTTGTAGCAGGGGTGGTGTCAGAATATTTTGATGGGGGGGGGGGCGGCTGCACCCCTATCCTATATTAGCTTTACCGCCTATGGAGGCAATCAAGTTTTGTTTATCACCCCCCCCCCCCCCCCCTCCTTTAGTGCTGCACCTGCATTGCAGAAATGAGGGTTTGGAAATAAGTGTTCAATGTTCCTAGCTATAAGATTATGAAAAGAACTGAATTTAACTAAAAATTGAGATACAAGGTCTTGTCACCCCAGCTATGAATTTGTTAGTTTTTGTTAACACTATATTTGAAGTATTTGTATTCTGCATGACTATGAGGAGACGAAAGTGATCAGACTTTGGGGTTGTTAGGGGATCGGTTTTATTATTTTCATAGACAAATATTTAAAATATAGTGTTCACAAAAACTAACAAATATTTGCCAGTGCGAGCACTGTGGTCTTTTGGTGAGGTTCCACGACATCTGCTCCTGCGACAATTGCTCCGGTCTAACTTTGCCATGTTAATCCTAAACCTAAACCTAACCCTAACCCTAATTCTACATGTAATACTAATCTTCATATTGTCCTTAACAAAAAACCAAATCATGACCTTGACCTCAACCTTTGACCTTTCGAGATATGGACGGAGGAGCAAATGTCGCAGGAGCACCTTTGGTGAAGGCTCTTGACTCTTATACGGTAGGTCCCAAGTTTCTCGCTGGGTGCTTACATCCTTGGGCAAGATGTTTTACCTACTATTGTCCCACTCTACCCAGGTGTAAATGGGGACCTGACAATAGCTGGGGTAATAATAATTTGCAGGGCCCTCAGGAAGAACAGCAATGAAACTGAAGAGGCTTCCCTGGGTAAACAAGATTATTAAGATTAGTATTAAGATTTTAATTTACCACAGTAATTCAAGAAACAGTTTTTACCGAATGTAGGCAGCAGCAGACAGTAGACACGGTCAATATTTGTTTGTTTTTTCTTGTTGTGTTCAGATGATGCAGGAGACAACCTAGGCAAGTTAGAGTGGCTCAGACACCACAACCAGCCAGAGCAGCAAGTCAGAAAATGGATGAATGACACAGTAAAGTCTAGAGCTGCTACAATAAGGGCTGAAAAAGACAAACCTGTGTCAGAGCTTTTGCAGTTGTACCCGAGACTGCTCGATACAGATGGCATGGTAAGCAGCTTGTAATATTTTCCTTCATATCTGTTAAGTTTGTGCAATTTGATAAATATTTCTTAACTCTGATATCATGTTAATCATATGGTGGGATTGATTTTGAGAATGCAGAGAGATTATGACCTCTGTATAAGGTGTACAAAAGAATAAACAGTTGACAATTTATTCAGGTCGTGCATGTATGAGTTCTTTTAAAATGATAAGTATCAGATATATCTAGCAAAGATTTTGTACAGATTAAAATTGTACTGTTCTGCTCATATGAGAAATTTGATAGAATTATATTTTTCCTGGAACATAATGACACTCAGTCCATGATGTAGACCTTTTGCAAAAAGTGAAATAACTAGAAGCTACCTTGAGTACATGTATAATGCATTAGTAATGTGCTTATAATGAAACTACATGACATAATCAGTGATTCAGGATGTACAAGTGTATGTTGGTACAATGGTATTAATCTATGAAGATTTCCAATCCTATCTACAGATAGACCAAGATTTCCGTCACCTCTTTCCAGAGGCAGCAGATCGCCTGTTTGTAAAATGGCCAACATGCTACGGGAAGGTGTTGCTGTATGTTGAGAAACAAGTGAAGCAGTGGAAGCAGCATCTTCAATTTAGTGGAGAGATGGATACAGGTAATCTATGAAAGCTGGACTAAGAAAGCAGGAATCCTGCAAAATACCCCCCCCCCCCCCCACTCCGGGGTCGGAGGGACCGCATGCGTGTTCCTTAAATCTCTGGTAAAAGGGTAATTTTCGCGTGTCAAAATCCTGCCCGAGAATTGTAAATAAACTGGGTGTATTTGACTTTTCACCCAGAGATTTCTTTTAAAAAGGGGGTTGTGTTGGTTTTTTTTTTTCGCTCTCTCTCTTCTTTTTGTACTCCTGAGAAATTTCAAAAGGGGGTCATTAAATATCTTAAAAATGATAGAAAAATTGATCGAATTCCTGAAATTCCTGATAGTTTTGAAAGCTCATTCAGAATAATTTCATTTTGAAAAGTTGAAACATTTGCCCCCAGTCCCCCTTTGACTCAATAGTACGGACTTTTCAAAAATCTGTGACTAAGGATATAACGTAAGACGTAAGACACTTTTTGGATCTCTGCGCATACTTTTTCGTTTGTGTGTGTGGGGGGGGGGGGGGGAATGTTGGGTGCTGTACGTGTACCAAGAAATCATCATGAGCATACATGTACATGTCTTTTGTCAGTCACAGGGCCATTTCCTTTCCTGAATGTTAAAGGAATGTCGGCAAGCATAAGAAATTTTAAGCATTACTGCATTTAAGCAGTTCAGAATTTTTATTTGAAAACCCTAAACTAGTCACTCATCATTTTTCTCTTTAATATAGACATCAAGAAGAGAAATTTGGCACTGCAGGCGTTGCCTCTTGTCTTTCCCCCTGGATGTAAGAGAGGCAAAAGAGGTCCACAGCGGTCAACACTGGACGAAGCATCCAGGAGTTTCATTCGACGTGAAGAGGTATGAGACCAAGCTTACAAAATAGTATCCAGTTAATAGTATATTCACCTAAAAGTGATCAAGGGGTTGTTTTTCTCTATGTTGGATAGCTATTTGCTATGAATAACTGTTGACTTAGATGATTTTAAATAATGACAACAAATTTATTCAGAAGTGCATGCATCATCCTTGATGGTATTCTTTACAATTTCATTCAGAAATGACAAAATGAAAAAAAAAAAAAAAAAAATCCTCCAGATCCACATTCTGTAGATGGCATGTGATGTCAATCACTGAGCTGACTACATTCTACTCAAACAGTGGTATGTAACCTTTTCAAAGCTGACCACCCGTTTCCATTATAACAAATTAGCAACATATAAGGGGCTATGTCAGATATGCGGTAGCATCACCGGGAAAACTAATGAAGAGGTATTGTGGGATCCTGAGAAGGAGGGGAGTTACATACCGCTGTCTATTGTAGAATGTTAGCTCAGTGATGATTGAAAGATGATGTCATCTAGAGAATGTGATCTGGAGGATTTTTAGGGGGTGGAGCTTAGCAGATTTTAGAAGAAAAAAATTAAAAATATTCACACACAAAAAAAAGGATTTGCAGACATATCGAGGGGGCAGATTCTGCCCACATTCACCCCCTCCCCCCTTCAGGGATTAGTCACATGTTCGCTAAGACAATGCAATTTAATGCAGAATGTTATTGAATACAGATGTAAATATCATATTCTCATTTGAGGCAACAGATTCTCTTGCTGAGGTACGTTTGTTTAATTTTTGGTTTGTTATTGTAATTCAAAATTGATAAAAACTATTAAAGATTCGGGCAGTTGGTATGAAGTTTCCTGTAACAGCAGCACAGCCATGAGCTGTTTTTTATTTTCTCTCCAAATTGTGTTCTGTGTCATCAGCTATCAATATGACTTTAGGAAGTACATTTAAGTTTTGTCCTGTTTTTTTTTTTTTTTTTTTATACAGATCGGCACCAACATCCCAACATTTCTCGAGAGTGAGGAACAAAATCAGCCGTTTGTTTTGGCCCTTGGAAAGGCAGAAGAGCCAGAACAATGCTTCGTCGTATTAAGCCCCTTTCACAATTGGTCTGCGACCATTTTGCGACCGCCTGCAACAGATTTTTCGGGGTGTTGCACGACCGATCGCTTGGTGTCTTGCGACCACTCGCATTCGTGGCAGGCGGTCGCACGAACCTGAGGCGGTCGTGACTGGTCGCATCTGAACTTTGAACATGCTCAAAATCCAGACACGACCAGATGCGATCGATTCACTCGCATTATGTCGTACGACCAGTCGTGCGATTCTCGTATGAGTGTTGCACAACATTGCACGATTAGATGCGAGAGTTCGCACGACTCAATAGTCGCAGTGGGTGGGCTGGAGGTCGTGCAACACTCGCACGTGCGCTAGCGACCTATAGCGACCAGTCTTGCGAATGGGTGCGATTGTGCTAAGACCATGAGACTGTTGCACGACCGATCGCAGCACATCTTACAACGTTGTACTACCGTTGCACGACTGTATGAGACTGTATGCGACTATTCCTCGGGGGTATATATAGGGGGACTATGGAGATGATCCTCTGCAACAGGGCCCTCCTCTAACAACTTTCTCTTCTTTGTAACTTTCTTCTTTGGCATCTTGACTATTAAGAAGGCCAACTTGAAACTGACTACCGGTCAATTGTCGAGGGGGTTTTTATACCCCACGCCACTCGCACGAATACTCTCACGACCACTTGCACCGGTCTCATTCAATCGCACGAGCGATCGCATGGTCTCACATCCACTCGCACGACCATGCAATCGATCGTGCGACTATTGTGATTGGCGTCAAGCCACTCGCAATCACTCGTGCAACACTCGCATGTGAACGCAAGACCACTCGCACGAGCATATGCGAGCAAATGCGACTTAAGGCCACCGCACACTACACGACCTGAGGTCGTACGACCTTCCGAACTACGGTATGACGTCACCAAACACCCAAGTTTCAGGTCGTAGGACCAGGTCGCACGATCAGGTCCCAGGTTTTGGCATGTTGAATTTTTGCGAGGTCGTGGACTAGGTCGTATGACCTCTAGGTCGTACGACCTCAGGTCGTGTAGTGTGCGGTGGCCTTTATACTCGTGCAACGGTCTCTTCTAGTCGCTTTTGTTTTACGACCGCTGTTGCATTTGTGAATGCCTTTCTGCGACCTGATGAGATCGATGGCGATTGAAGCCTGTTGCAGCCTGTCGTGCGACCAAATGGTCGCAAACGGTCGCAGACCAATTGTGAAAGGGGCTTTAGAGAAGAATGCGATCAGTTGCAACTCTCTCTTGCAGGCCATTGATGTATGCTTTAAATTGGTGTACGTCCTCGACATAGATTATGCCTGGGAGTGCCAGCACACGTGGGATTTTATCCAGAAGTATTTTTACAATTTTTTCCAATGATCCCTGATGATGAACGCGCGTGTGTGGCAAAGGGGGCTAAATTCATGCTTGTTTCCATGGTTTAGACCACGGATTATGTAAGTTAATTTAAATAAACCATGCGTAAATTTAAATAATACGTGGTCTAAACCATGGCATCTAGCTCAAATTTAGTGCCCTTTGCCACACACGCGCGTTCAGGACCTTTCTTAGTGTATGCGCTAAATCAAGCGTACTTATACCACAAAATTTGCCTAACCCATGGTCTAAAATTAATCCACCTTTGTGAATTCCGGCCTATATGTTTTAAACTGATTCTAACCTCATGCGTATATTTGAATAGACTGTAAATCATTCTCATACTAGTCATAATATTGTAAATTACCTTGTGTATTAACTTTTTTTCAATAGCCATGAAGAAACTCGCATAAATTCATGAACACTGTATTTAGAAATTGGAGCTACAAGCAAGGGTATTTATCTTGTGCTGTAAGCATACACAATCTTTTGTCAAATTTTAATGTTTTAAACTTTGATTCTAACCTCATGCGTATGTTTGAGTGGACTGTCAATCATTCTAGTACTCTTCATAATATTGTAAATTACCTTGCATAAATTCTCTGAACAATGTACATGTATTTAGAAATTGGAACTGCAAGCAAGGGTATGGTATGATTTATCTGTGTAAACTTATCTTATGCTGTGAGCATACACACTCTTTAGTCAAGTTTTAATGTTTTAAACTGTAATTCTAACCTCATGCGTATATTTGAATGGACTGTCAGTCATTTTCATAATATTGTAAATTACCTTGTGTATTTGCTTTTTGCATGAAGGAACTCACATAAATTCATGAACAATGTATTTCGATATTGGAGCTACAAGCAAAGGTATGATTTATCTTTGTAAATTTATCTCTTAGCATACAAGTACATTTGTTTAGTGTCGAAAAATTGATTTCAATTTCAATTTTCAATCCAATTTAATATCCATATTTGTGAATTTATAATACACTATCATTAATGTTTAGGCTTTTGTCACATTTTCAAGTTTAAGGCATTTACTTGAAGTGACTCAATTTTCACATTCTTTCAAGGAGAAAATTACCATGACTCTGTATTTACTTGGTGTTTTGAAACTTAATAAATAGGTTTCCTTAAAACTTTAGGATCCTAATTATTCTAGCCATTTGATTAGAATGATCTTATTAAATTTGATATGATTCCTATTCGTAATTTTGATTAGGAACTCCGCATCAAAAAATGATTAGATTTTCCGCATCATTTTGATTAGATTCTAGTAAGTCCCCGGTTGTATTGTTTTCCTAATCAAATTTGATTAGTTTCTTATCATATTTGATTAGTTTGTTTTTAGAGTGTGTGCTCGCATTGAGGGTCTTTCGAGAGTATGAGAATGCCCTTATTTGTCTTTCTTCGACAATAGGGCTACATAAAATATCATATTCGATCATAGTTGTACATGTATTACATTATGTTCGGAGTTTGCGTTCACTTGGTATCTTCCGTGTCATTTTATTCCATGAAATAGAATTAGAGGCAATAGTGGGGGGGGGGGGGAGATAATTATGATGACGTACATGATGTGTTTTGTTTACATTTCTTTATTTTAGCATTGTCTATTATTTCTGAATGATCATGGTTTTCTACGCCCCCCCCCAAAAAAAAAAAAAAAGAAAGGTCGATATGTAAGGGTTTAAAAATGTTTCGTCTTTAAAAAAAAAAAAAGTGTTATATTAACCGTCCTGACATGATATATTGTCATCATCGATTTCTTGTCACGGTCGGGGGGGGGGGGGCTAGCCATTAACATTGGTTGCTATACTATCGGGATTTTTTAAACACATTTTTTCATCGCTTTAGTTTGTTTATGATTCTCGTCAATATCAACCACAACTGTTGTGTTTCGGTTTTTACTTCTTTCCTCATTATCTCGTAACATACAGTGCATTACTATACTCTCAATATCATGCTCCTTTTCTGCTGTTCTCTTTATTTTCAAATTGATCAAACTCTTAGATACGGCGAATAAGTCCTTATTAGCCACACCCCTTCAAAAGAAAAATTGCATGCAATGCGGAAATGAAACGCGCTGAAACAAAGTTCTAATTGCACGAACTTCCTGACGAATTCAGAGAGAGAGAGAGAGAGCGGCATTGAGATGTGACAAATGATTATTTTGTTCCAGTCACTGTCATTCATTTAGCTCTTTCCCATTACAAAAAAAAAAAATCAAATATGAGTACACTTTTTTAATTATTATTTTTTTTATTGATACAGCAACTACGTAGGAAAATAATGTTGAAATAGAGATGGATATAGATAGAGAAAAATAAACGAATGAAGCGGTAGACAAAAACTAAAGCGAATGATTATGACAAATTATGAGAAATGAAGTCGAAAGTGAATAGCATTATTTTTATCTTATTGAGTAATATAATGTTCATCTGAAAATACAATTCCCTGAATGGGCCTATACTTGTTTGCATATTTAAAAGAAAAAGCATTTAGAGTGATCATGTCACAATGTTGGTCAGAATGCGTTGGAAACTCATGTGAAATGTAGGGCATATGACTTGAGTGATAATAGGCCGAGCATTAGCAGACGACAATGGGGCCAATGAATGGGGTATCGATCGAACCGCGCGTGCGACGGCGCTTACGCAATGACCGAGTGAGGTGCAATGAGCAATTAAAGTAGAAAGCACCGCCAAATTTCCCATTACCGGCAATGTAACCGAAATCGCTCCGTCACAGAGAGAACAATCGCTGTGCGTGGGCTCGCACTCATAGGGTTATGCATTTTGTCTTGTATCTCTCCCCCTTTTTTTCTCTCTCTTTTGCGCTTTTTGCGCCCCCTTCATGTGCCCCCCCCCCCCCCCGTAGATACGCCACTGCAATTCAATTCAGTTCAAACAGTTTTGGTCATGCACAATAATTAAGATGCATTTGGCACAAAAAAACATTCTCTGGCCGATTCTGTAAACATATAAATCATCAATTAATATGCTCAAATACATTTAAATTATTTTTAGTTCTAGATATTCGATTTAGTTCTGCGTGTATTTGAATGTGGACTGCAAGGGTCTACAACACATATCAGGGGAATTAAACAAGATAAGAAGCACATTCGTTAGGGCTAATTTCCCTAAAATCTTTGAATATGTACCAATTTCAATACATCTTATATATGACGTGACTGAGACATATAAGCAGCTAAAAAAAAAAAAAAAAAAGGCTTCTGTGGTGTCTTTGTTCGACCACGGACGACAGAACATCAATAAATAGAAATTGATTTTTTTTTTTTCGTTTGGAAGTCTCAACGGAAGGTAACTTCAATAGCTTGCTGAAACAAATGTGCCAAGTCATTTTGACAAGGAATTTTGGTCCAACATTTTGATAATATAACAAGAGTTTAAGCTTCTATACGTTTTGATATTGTAAATGTTGTACTAAATGTGGTCAGACAAATTATGATGAAGAAAGGGTAAAGAAAGATTACAGCTGATCGTGTGTCGGAACTGAAGAAAGGATTTTAGCAACAAATTTAAAGAGACATTATTATTTGTAAAAAGGAATTATGGCTCTACAGGAAGGAAAAACATAAGAAATTTTAAATCCATTAGTTCAGAATCAACAATACTTTTCATGGTAGATACACGTATTTGTAGGTACAGTTTTCAGGGTTACACCATGGATTCTTTCAAATGAAAAAGAGCACTGAAAAGGGCCTGTGAGCTCAGCTAAGACCTCTTTGATTCTCGACCATGTCGACGTTTCGATGAGCATGATGAGTATGCTCTGATCGTATTCAGGAAAATGAAGAATCCATGCTGTAACCCTGAAAATTTTACCTACAATTAGTGAAATTATGTTTGTACCCAAACATACATACACACATTATATAGGTATGTATATACTATGTCGTCAATTTTTAATTTTTTTATATATATATATATATATATATATATATATATTTATTTATTTATAACGTTAAAAGTTTACTTCTTGGCGTAGTAATAGATGAATATTAAGGAGATTGTATGCATTACTTGCCAATATTTATTTATTCTCCGAATTTTTTAAACGTATCACAATCATTTTCAAATCAAACCTCTGACTCCTTTCGATTTATTCCTTCAATAAAAGCGTGTTATTGTTTTATATAGAAATACTGTCATATCAGTGTTTTAAATTGCAGGCATAAGAGATACTATGGAATCAAAGCACACAACAATCGCACTGTTGACCAAAGGTAACTAATCTAAATCCTGTCAATCGTATAAGTCGTATAACATTGGACTTTTTTATAATTACGTCTGTTTATATTATGCAGCATGCAGTAATAATATCTTGACTAGAGCTAATAAAACAAGGGTTTTGTCATATATCCTGGCCTTTGAAACCCCCTTTCTTGAATTTCTAAAAAGAACAATATTTTAATTAGGCCTACCCCTCTCCCTATAATGCACGTTCTAATCGTACTTTGACCCGAAACTTTTCGGATAACAATATAGGATTTTTTTAAAAGAATTTTTAGTCCATACCAACTGGTCCCAGGTGTACAACAAAATAGATGCAAATGATTCATTCAATACTTTTATTAACATATTCATGTGTCTGTATGACACCCACCTTCCTTTACAATCCCCTCGAACGAAATACAAAAAAAGTTCCGAGATCTCCATGGATTATTAATTATCTTCTCCGGTCCATTAACAGAAAAAACCGTCTATATTACAAATACAAGAAAACGAAATCCGATCGAAATATACTCAAATACTCTAATTATCATAACACCCTCACATCACTGCTACGACGTGTAGCTAAAAAGAATTATTTTTCCGGACAATTCCAAATCCATAGATCTGATGACAAGAGTACTTGGAAGGTCATATAGATCTATAGATAAAATAACTTTTAATGAAAATGACATACAAGACCCAACAATGATAGCTGAAATCTTTAACAACTACCTTGTAAATATCGGCCCAAATCTTGCCCGTGATATTCCAACATCTAATACAGACTTCCACTCATTCTTAAAAGAAGCACAAGATCACACAATTTTTTTTCTATCCAGTTACTACCAATGGACTCATTGACATCGTTAATAATATGAAAGCCAAAAAAGGTTCTGGCTGTGACGGTATAACGAATTATTTTATTTAAAAAATTATTAGCGAAATTGCCAGTCCTTTAGCTCACATATTTAATGTTTCTTTAACAAACGAAAAAGTTCCAAATAAAATGAAAATAGCTAAAGTAATTTCAATTCATAAAAAAGGTAACAAGCAAAATACCGGTAACTATCGCCCTATCTCACTCTTAACTTCATTTTTTAAGATTCTTGAAAAAAATAGTATATTCCCGCACTGTTGACTTCCTAAAAAGTACAACATTTTGTCTAAGTCCCAATTTGGCTTCCGAAAAAACACTCAACTAGCCATGCATTGTTAATGTTTATTAATAAAGTAGCTACAGCTATTGATAATTTTCCCCACACGGTCGGTATCTTCCTCGACTTCTCAAAGGCCTTCGACACCATCGATCACAATGTTCTTCTCTATAAACTTTCCCACTATGGAATTCGTCGGAAGGCCTTGGAGTGGTTCAGGAATTACCTTTCAGACCGTATGCAGTATGTTAATATAAATGGTCATGAATCTCAAATGAAAAGTGTTACATGCGGAGTGCCGCAGGGATCATTACTTAGTCCAATATTATTTATACTCTACATCAATGATTTTCAAAATTGTTCTAATACACTTTCTTTTCTTTGATTTGCTGATGACTCCAACATTTTTCTCTCAAACCGTAATCCTTAAATCCTCCTGAATACTGTAAATTAAGAATCAAACTTTGTATTAAACTGGATCCAAGCAAACAAACTGTCACTTAATATAAACAAAACAAACTTCATCTTTTTCAGCAAATCAATTGAATATCTACCAAGACCAGTAAACGACATAATTCTTGTTTAAGTTGAAACAACCAAATTCTTTGGAATATACATCGACAACAAAATAACTTGGAAAACACACATAGATAACATAAGTAAACTCTTATCGAGAAATACAGGAGTCATTGGCAAGCTTAAAGCTTCATTTCCTACTCATGTCTTATTTTCTTTATATTATACACTAATCCTACCATACTTAAACTATGGAATCCTTGCATGGGGGAATAGTGGTAAATCCCTTATCAATCAACCTCTACTTCTACAAAAACGGGCTATCAGAATGGTCAATTATGCATCTTTTCGTACCCACACAACCCCATTCTTCCACTCGTGCCATACTCTTAAGATTCACGAACTATTTACATATAATCTAGGAATATTCATGTTTCAATTCACAAAGCATGAACTTCCTAACCCTGTATGTTCTATGTTCGTTATGAATAATTCACTCCACTCCTATCCAACCAGACAAAGCCATTTTTATCACCTTCCACGTACTCGAACAGCATTTGCACACAATTCAATTATATTTACAGGACCAAAACTGTGGAATGACCTCCCTCCAGACTTAACTAATGCCGGCTCACTGTATACATTCCAACGCAAATTCAAATTATCCCTCTTAAATACTTACGCCAGAGGCGGCGGAACGACGGGCTCGGACAATGGAAGTGGGGGAGGGGGGCACCTTTTGTTTGGCGGACCCCCCCCCCCCACTTCCATTGTCCGAGCCCGTCGTTCCGCCGCCTCTGACTTACGCAATCCATCCTATGGCTCCCTAATGTACTGTATTCCTCGTCTCCCCCATATTAGTTCTTGTTTAATTGTTTTATTAAGATCATCTCTCACATACATGTTATAATCCAAAAGAATGTTTTTTATTCTGAAGGGAATCTACAATATTACAAGCCTAGCTTCTTTACAAGATTCTCTCATATTTCATGCCAAACTATTTTGTCTTATCCCAACTTTAAAATGATGGAAATATTGATCTGTATCTTTGTATGTTTACTTGTATTTTTTCTTCTTCTTCTGTTGGAAGTATTGAAGATATGTTCCTATATTATTGTAATAGTGCAATGGTCATTGTTTATGTTCCAGTTACGTCATTTGAAATATGAAATAAACTGAAACTGAAACTGAAATTGAACATCAAGAAGTTACTGGTGTTTCTTAGTCATATAGATTTAAAAAATCATGTTCATTTCAGTTGATCGAGTTTAACAATGAGCACATCTTTTTGGGTTATTATTTCAGATATCTCAGATATTGGAGGCACATCAGTTAAGACTGTGACATCTGAGGGCTCAACTCCCCAATCAACTACTAAAGGTAGGTATCTAGAGGATACACATTTCTGTTCTTTGAAATGACTGGTAGAATATGGAATGTCCTCTTCGTTTGATGTAGCTTCAAAATGATTATCCTTGAATGAGTGATAGTATACATGGTATTAGAAACGTCGTCTTAGTTTGAAGTATTTTCAGATAATTATTGTTTCTATTTTACTTGACACCACAGGAATATCGCTAACAACCGCGACATCTGAACACACAGTACCCACTTCAACTACCCAAGGTAGGTCTATACATGAAATTATATAATTTCTACTTCTGTGGAATGAGTGATAGTATAAGAAATGACGTCTTCGTCTGAGGTAGTTTTAAATATACGTATATCCTAATGGGCCTTATCTACCAAAACAAGCAAAAGTTTAGAAATGCTTACAAATAAATGGAATGACGTTCTTCGTGCGATAAATTGCTTTCCCATGAATAGCTATGTATTACTTGCTTTAATAGCAAGTATAAGGTTATACAATCAAGCATTTGCTTCATATGTTCAAGCTCCGCTCACAGAAGCTATGGTAGCTTGTCCTTTTACTTGAATTTTATTTGTCGGAGAAGATCAACAGTTGTTTTGCATCTGAAACTGTTTCATTTTCTCTTTGAGTCTATTCGATAGTTTATACTTTACTTCACTTATAGGTTTAATGAATCAGTTTAATTAATCAAAATCTATTCTGTCATACCCACCACCACTTCTGCACTTCACGGCACTCCCTGCGACTGATCGCTTCACCTACCATCCTAGCATAGCTTCCTGTGTGAGCTGCAAAAGGGACTACCCCATCAAGTATCAAGTATCAACGGCAGTATGGTCAAGTCACTCAATTCGGAAAATGTACGGGGGTTGAAAAAAATTTCGACTGTACGGACACCTCAGAGAACAAACAATTTTTCAAGTTCTCCACATAGCCGTGCTTCGTCGCACATGATATCGTTCTCTGAAAGTAAACATTTGCTTGAGCTTTTGCTTGTTTTAACCCTTTCGAGACAGGAATTATTCAAATTGATCACATTTTGTTCTTCACATTGGCAACAATAACATTTTTCTTTTAATCCTATATGGTTCTAATAAAATGTAATGTCTTTGAAAACAATATACATGGTTTGTCGAAAAGTAGAAAAATTGCCAGTTTGGATTACAAAAAAAAACAAACAATGATATTGACCCTCTCAATATGTTGCCAATTTAAGGATTTTAAAGCTTATTCTCGTGTTTAAAATTCCTGGCACCAATCCCATTATGGTCATGGAACAAAAATGGACATGGTGTGTGCAGAAATGTTTGCTCTTTCTATTCCTGCATGTGATATATTTCTTAGAGCTCTGAATCAAACAAGTTATTGAGCCAAACCATAAAATGTGGTCAATTGTCTCCAAAGGGTTAAAGATACGGCCATTGTGTGTGTTTCTTTCTTTCTTTCTTTCTTTTTTAAATCTCACTTGACATCACAGGAATGTCAGTTACGACTGCGGCATATGAGCTTATGCCATCCACATCAACCACGAAAGGTAGGTCTTTACATGGAAATATTTCATTTCTATTTCTCTGGAATTAATGATTGTACGAGAAATATCGTCTCGGTTTGATGTAGTTAAAAATGTGGGTATTATATTGTGCTTTTATCTCAGTGGATATTGCGATAATTTCGGTTGTGGCTGAAGCCAAGACAACCACATCCACTACCAAATGTAATTTGTGTGCATTATCTTATTTCTCCAGAAATGCCTTCGTGTTATTCTAAGCACTGATTTGTGTTTTTCTGCACATTTATAGTAAATCATCAAAGCAGAGTATCCTTGAATGTGAGTCTAATACTTTATTAAAAAAGTGAAAATGACTTTAGCAGACAATGGGCCGTATCGATATAAACTAGCTTTTGCTTGGAAGCAAATACCAAGTAAAAGCTTGCGCTCGTGCAAATGCTCAAGCTAATGCTCAAGCCAATGCTCAAGCTAATGCTCAAGCCAATGCTCAAGCAATAGCTATGACCCAACCTTTTGCTTTTTCATTTTGCTTTTCATAGTTACCTTCATAATCGCCATCAGTGTACCATTTATGATTCTTCTCAGTCAGACTTTAAAAGAAATTACATTCGGTGTTCCCCAGGGCTTTCTGTTAGGCCCCCTTGTTTTTATTCTGTTTTTAAATGACATTTATCGATCATCCAATCTACTATCTTTTATTCTTTACGCTGATGATACAAATTAACTATATTCTCATAAACATCTTGATGTTTTATGTAAACTGTAAACACTGATTTATTGAAAGTTTGCGATTGATTTGCTGCTAACAAGTTAACAATCAACTACAACAAATGTAACTACATGATATTCTGCAACTCTCCAAAGCCTCCAGACTCTAGCTCTGTACAAATCATGCTAAATAATCGCATCTTACCAAGAGTTGAAACTACTTAATTTCTTAGTGTCTTTATAGACAGTAAGTTATCATGGAAAATCATATAAATGAACTTGAAATCCAAAATAGCTAAAAACATTGGTGTTATTTACCGCCTAAGCATGTTTCTGCCCAAAAAAATATTGCGTACTTTATACTGCACCTTAATTCTCCCGTACCTATCTCATTGTAACGTAGTATGGGCAAATATATATCGAACCAAGGAGTTATCAACTCCTTGATCGAACTAATGTTAAGAAGCTATGTACACTGCAAAACAAGATTTTACGTATCATATCAGGTTCTCATCCACGCTCCAGTAGCGATCCTTTATATAAATCTCTTGAATTGCTTCGCATTCTAGATATAAATACACTTCAACAGTGTACCTTCTTATATAAATGTCTAAACTCACAGTTACCTTCCCAGTTCTGTGGCCTTTTCCACTGTGTTTCAGATATTCATAAGTATGGTACCAGATCAACCGATGAAATGTATATTCCCAAACACCGTAAACTTATTTTTCAACATAATATCCGTTTCACCGCCCCTAAGCTTTGGAACGATTTGCCTGTACCCATGCGAAATTCTGTGTCTCTGTTAAACTTCTCATGGAAGCTAAAAAAAAAAAGTGTATGATATCGGATCATAGTTCATGATGCCTTGTTTATTATGCCCGATTACTATCACCCTAACCTGTTTCCGGTATCTTTTTTGTAAGAATGCATGTGAATATTTCGATATTTTACTCTCTCCGCATATCTTGCCATTTTATTATCCAGGCATGCCATACAACTCCATTATGATTATTACTATGTTGCAGTCCTCTTCATTTCCCTCTACTTAAGTTCCCTATCCTTTTCTCTCCCTCTCTTTGTCCCTTTCTTTCTTTTTTTCTTCCTGTATTACCGGTAATTATATTGTATTTGTGTATTCAGGCTTACCCGCTACAAGCATCTGGCTTATTGGGACTGCGCCTTCTCCATTGTAACTTTGCAAGTTCTTGATTGTACTGATATTACTTTATATGCATGTAAATTGTACTATTTGAACACATGTTAAATGTTGTCAAAATCAATGGAAGAAAATAAATGTTAATATGAATTGAATTGCACCACCGAAATCCTCACTCCGTATTCTTTACACCTGTTATCGAAACAGTAATAAGAGACATTATACATAATCTTAGCAACAAGAAAAGTTTCGGCCACGATTGCATAATTGATAACACTCCTATAAAATATCTTTCCTGAAATATCTGAACCATTATCGCACGTTTTTGATTTATCACTTCAGACAGGTATTGTACCTGTCTGAAGTGATCGCAATCGCAATCTGAGGTATCGCAATCCGGAATATCTACTAAAAACTGTAAATAACGAGTTAAACCTAGTTGCAGACTGGATTAAAGCAAACAAGCTTTCACTGAACCTACAAAAGACCAGTTATATGTTATTTAGCAATTCATTAAAAAAAAACTCCCAGGACAAATCATACTTAACAACACTAACGATAGAGTGAATAACATGAAATTTCTTGGATAATAATTGACGAAAAGCTTACATGGAAACCCCAAATCGATAAGATATGTTTCATAATTTCGATAAGTATTGGCATAATCAATAAACTTAGTAACATTCTTCCTCCACACAAACTATTCACCTTATACTCTACACTGGTACTTCCACACATGCTTGAGGCAACTCTGCAAAGGCACATTTAGAGCGTATACTTTTACTCCAGAAAAAAAAGCACTAAGAGTCATATGGCATACTAGTTATCGCTCTCACACGAATTCTCTTTTCTATCAACCAAAGTCCTTAAAATTACAGAATTACACCATCTACAGTTAGGCCTGTTTATGCACAAGTTAAAGTCGTACGAACTTCCACATGTTTTTTTCTCGATGTTTACATCCAATAATAATCATCAGTCCTACCCTACCAGACAGGCTAGCCACTATCACCTGCCGCGAACAAGAACCCTCTTTGCCAATAAAACTTTCACAACAACTGGGCCTATACTTTGGAATTCCCTTCCCCAAAATATTATTGACACTCCTAATAATCATACGTTTAAAAGAAAATTTAAACAACATCTCTTACTAAAATACATGGAAAAGCCAACCCTCCAAAAATATCCCGGATACAAGCCACACTCGGAAGTTTGATTCTGATCTCCCTCTTTGTTGTTTGTTTTTTGTTTTTGTGTTTGTTGTTGTTGTTTGTTATTCATTTCCCTTCTCTTATTCCCTTCCCTGATTTCATCTCTTTTCCTCTCTCAACCTGTCCCTCCCTCTCTGCTTCTTCATTTAAGTGAGCCGTTGTGTGTTTATTTATTAAGTTAGTTAGTTAAGTTAAACGTATTCTATAAGTAAAAAAAAAAAAAACCAACAAACAGATTTTTTAATCGTGTATATAGTTATAATGATTTGGGAACATGCTATTTACAAGCTCCGCTTCTTTGCTAGTTCCCTTTCGTTACCTTTTCGATTATTATCAAGAAACAATTGAAACGTGTGTACACCTCTCTCTGTTATAACATTTATTTTAGAAATCAATATGTAAAAACAAAGTTCATATGTTCGAATGATGAGTTTCTTCTACAATGTATATACTTTATATGATTTATTTCATTTCATTTCATTTTCATTTATTTCCATATTTTTCATGTCACATTTACATTTCAAAAATAAATACATACATAAATAACATAAAAGTATAAATGGTCAATATAATGTAGTGATTTCACTGAGAGAAATATGATGGGACCTACATGAAAGCAAGCTTGTAAAGCCGTAGGCCCCGGTGAAATAATATTTTATTTGTGATATCAAAAAATAAATAATCTTGAATCTTGAATTGTGATATAGGCAGTTGGGATTCTTATCTACCCTGGGTGCACTAAGTGGCCACAAATACTACTGTGGTTTGACAATAAATTAAAACATCTGGGGCCTACCTCGGGGCTACTCTCATGTGGGTATTTCCATTGCTGCATCTGGGGCACCTGTGATATAAATAGTTGGAAGTGTTATCTACCCTGGGTTGACTAAATGGCCAGAAACATACGTAAAATGTTTAAGTTCCCTAATCGACCCGGGGTTGGTCTACCAGGGGGGGGGGGGGGGGGGGGGGGCTACGCCGGGTAGACTCTCATGTGGGTACTTCCATTGCTGCATATATATATATATATATATATCATGCGGGCGCATACGGATGCGTTGACTAGTCTACATACGAGTCGCTTTTATGTTTATTGAGAGTGTAATTAAACTCGCAACATCTCTTGTTAGAAGTAATATTTGAAGCTCATATTTTGAATTTAGTATAGCGATATTGAACCCCTAACATACAGAACATTTTTTTTGGGGGGGGGGGTGATGCGTACCGTTTAAAGAATTGTGCTCATGGCATACTCTATTGTATATGTATCAGCAATAATTTCTTGAAATAGTTTGTGCCACGTATTTATATCCCAAAGTTATTGTCTTCAATGTTGCAGCCACACCTGTGTGCAAGATGTATCCTACAGCTGTCACCTACAGGGGCAATTTGTCCCAGACGTTATCGGGGCACACTTGTCTAAATTGGAGTAGTGGCTTTTCTGTGAATAACCCCGATATGGGGCTAGGAGACCACAACTACTGTAGAAACCCAGGTGGAGGATTCACCGCCTGGTGTTACACAACCCATCCGGATGTGCAATGGGAGTATTGTGCTCTAGGTGACTTTGATCCAAAGTGCAGAGATGAAAGTAAGTTCAGAGTGAAAGCTAACCTTTAATAAAGATAAATTTGAGTTCTGATCTTGCGATTGAAAGTGAAAAAAAGGGGGAAAGCCAGATTTTGTAGAACAATAAAATAATTGTGTATTTTGAGGTTTTGAAATCATCAAAATGATTTTTAAAAAACTGACTAAATCTTGCTGAAAATCACATACAGTAAACAGCTCAGCACACAGAAATCGATATGTCATGTATGTGGGACTAGATACACATCTGGCATTAACGTTTGGTCCAAACAAGGGATTTTTTTTCATATTTGGATATCTGGGCATTTGAAGAGCTGTCATTTTCAGGGGACATTTCTAATATGATACTCTTCCACAGTAACAGCAAGTTGCTTAGAAGGAAACCGAAAAAAAAAATCAGAGAAGCACAACGGTAAAAGTTTGAACGAAATTGGACAACTAGTAATAACAAAGTTATGAAGTTTGACAATTTTAAACTTGGGAGTATCAAATTTGCAAATTAAAAATGTCGCTGAGATTAAGTGTGGAACAAAATTTCCAATTGCTCAAGCCCACAAAATATCTTCTTTTTTTTTAAATTCATAATAAGGTAGGACTATATTTGTTTTTGGAGGGTTCATAAGATGTCATCAAGTTGTAAACTACAACATATTCATTTATCTCTAAGCTTTGCATTAAATGTGAAATTTTATTTATGTATTTAGTGTTAAAATAGACTTCTATGGTGCCGTAAAAGCTACATTTTATTTTCTGTATAAAATTTGTGATTTAAAAAAAAAAAAAATTCTTTTATAACTTATACATTTTATACATTATATTTGGTATAGCTTGTGATTTCTTTTCATAACTAGTGTACTAACAGATTAGGATGAACTGTCAATATGATTGTTTTTTCAGTCGTCATTAGATTTTGAAATACGATGTGTGGTACTTTAATAAAGACAGTGCTTGTTAGAAACAATGCTAATTGCCATTTTAATACCATTTTATTTAATTCTGATAATATGAATATTATATAATAATGATATAATAATAACAATAATAATAATAATAATAATGATAATGATGATGATAATAATGATAATGATAATAATAAAGAGAAAAATTATAATAAAATTTTTTTAAATGTCATAATAGATACCTCTATAGCGCTCATATCCACCATGAAATGTGCTCAAGGCGCTCCAATATTACTCCGGCTCTAGCAAGGCTGCCTATTTTGGTGCTCCGCGTTCACGAATCCATTCCTGCCAGGTACCCACACCATGGTGTAGAATGGCAAACCTAGATAAAATCCTTGCCAGAGGACATTAGTGCCACTACTATCACATCTCCATTCAAGTGTTTAAACCATTAGACTTCGACACCTCTATTAGTATTCTTTCTGTTTTTTCGAGCTAAGAACTTCAAAGTGGACCAAATGAATGCTACACTCTGCCCGATGCCAGCGACTACAGGGGCGACGTATCTGTCACACGGTACAACCAGACATGTCAAAAATGGACCTCGCAGACACCGCACGGTCACAGTAAGACCCCGCATTACTACCCGGATGCTGGTCTTGGGGACCACAATTTCTGCCGCAACCCCGACGAGGAGAATTTCGCGTGGTGTTATACCACATCATCTACGCGCTGGGAGTTGTGCAACATTGGAGTACCCCAAGCTAATTGTAATACCGTAGAGAGTCCCTAGTCTGCAGACACAGACCCTATTCCATAAAGTCTTGAGTAGATCGTAACTTTTCCAGTCTCTAGCTTTGAGCAGCAGCTGCTATATACAGGGGCTATGGTTCTCATCAGGTTGCACTCTAGATATTGGGTAAAAGTTTGTTGCGTAAAATCTTACCCAATCCAATATTGGGTAAAATTTTACCCAACAAACATCCATGTTCCCTTTTTTTTGGTTTTTTTTTTAAGTACAATTTTGATTAGCAGTAAAATTTTTAATATAGCAGAATTTTCGCTGCTCGCTAGCAGAATTGTATTTTTTTCGCTGGCCACACTGATTTATGAAGAAGGGCTGCCTTATATGTAGTTGCTCTTATTTCAGGCACTCTGTTAGGCGTTTCTATACTGAAAAGGCTTTGTACCTGTAAACTAGAGGGTCCCAGGGAGTGGGAAAAGTTGTATGGTGAAATAAATTGTTCAGATAATTATGTTGGAATAGCAAGCATTTTATGGATGATAAATTACATGAAATGGGTATCATGAATTACGATGATCCCATTATAATTATCATGCTTATCTGTGTTATTATTGTCGAGCTATGAAATATGACTGGAATAGCTATTTGTCATCGCTGTGCATCCCCGAACCCGCCCATTTTTTTTTTTTTTTTTTAATGGAAATCTTAAGTGTTTGTGGGCAAGACCAAGCTAATATCAAGTCCCGATCGTTATACCGATCACATCTAAGATTTTAGTATATCTGATAAAATTGTAGTATGTTTATAGTCCTACCAGAAATGTGACATAAATATAAAGTTTTATGACACATTTTGATATGAAATTATGTTCAGAACTCCAAAGAACTTCGTAACGTATGGGACACTGTAAAGCAAAATGCCGCGGACTTGCCCTTCTACTGATACGTTAACTGTTGCAGTTTTCCTTTGACTCGTTTGCATGTAGTTGCCATATACTATGATTATCATAATTTTCTTTGAGTAAGGGGACATGATTTTAAAAAAAATAGAATGATTATAAATAAAGTAGAGTTCTGAAAGAAACTGGCTGGAATCAAAGAGAAAAGGTTGCTTATGTATAGTGCATAAGAATTTGTGTATTCCGTGAGGCTTTGGCATCATCAGAATGATAGGAAATTTACTCAATCTTACTGGAATCAAATGCACTGCGCACAGAATTGTGTAGACCTATATACACATTTGGCATGAATATGATGAATGTTTGGTCCGAACTTTTCAGCTATTTCTCGTCATTTTTCGAATATGAGGGCCTTTGGAAAGCTATCCCCCTCAGAGAAACTGGCAAAGAAAGAATTAGAAAGCTCATGAATTATTTTTTCACTTTTACCACAACTCAACCTTCTCTTTTAGGTAAGAATCGATGTTCATATCCGTTCAAATCGAAAGAGGATTTTTGAGAGAAAGGAATAATAATGTGTCTGTAGCCTATTCAGAACAAGTGGCGTGGTACATTTGACTATTATCATCTTTGGAATAATGATTGTCTCTGCATACTTAATCACAAGGGAAATGAAGTTTCTGATTATTCCCCACTCAAAAATCTGAGCGGGAGGGAAGCAAATATTGCAATATTTGAAGAGAATCTTCTTAGAATAATATACTTTCAAGTATTTGTCGTAAAATTTGTTTATAATATAATGACGTTTTTGTTTGAGTAATGACAAAGTTTAATATTCATTAAAACCTTCTTGACTCTTAATATAAACTCTGTTTCATGTCATTTTCTAGTTTGCCAAGTATATCGTTCGATGGAGCTTCTTAACGTTAACAGGAGGTGGGTTAAAACGTGATGCCCATACAGTCGAGCCAGCTTCACCTGGGTGGAGAGTGTCAAAGGTAGATTAATGTCTTTCTAAAGGACGTTGGTGCTGGGCTTGGGTTCGAAACATCAACCTCTAAACTGAGATTCAAGTGGATGGACCAATATACCACTACACCTCCACACGATGAAAGCACTTTAGGTATTTTATTAGACGTGATGTATCCATAGATACAAGGAAACACCTTCAGACTTTAAGTAGGTCATCTACAGTAATTACATGTCTATTCCAGCAATTTTTTATTTCCAACCATAATAATAACGGGTGTGGTACGTTCTAGATAATAAAACTATATTCACGTCATTTACGTAATGCCAATAATATATCATACTATTACAAATTTTCAGCTGGAAAGTATAAACATAAAAGAACAGATTCTAATCAGCGAATATACAGATTTTTAAAAAGCTGTTAAATTGCATTTTAACCCATAATTGAGGTATAAATGAGAACACAGACGACGTGAGTATAGTCTGTGTGAATGAGAATTGACGCTGACTACCAGTCATGTACACTTGACTGATGAACGCTGGCTTGACTGTTAAAATATCCCTGCGCTGCCGGAAAGAACACAGTGTCCCACAGTGTGTCCACAGTGTGTTCACATAGGTAACTCTGTGAAGATGTAATTCACAATGTTAAAACGCTCGAATTTAACAGTGTGAAGATGATTTCACACTGTGGACACCTCCACGGTGTGGTTTACCACATAGGGTTCACATAGTGATGTTCGATTTCACAGAGTGAATTTACTCACTCACAATGTTAAAATGCTCGAATTCAACTGTGTGGAGATGATTTCACACAGTGTTTCACACTGTGGGACACTGTGTTCTTTCCGGCAGGGATGCTAATAAAATATACGGAATGTAACGTACTAATGCTCACGCATCAACTCTTATAATGACTTCTATAACTTCAGTTTCCAGTCCGCACTTCAATAATCAAAGTAGCATTCTTGTATCTCTCTCTCTCTCTCTCTCTCTACTTCTAAATCTGGCGAGTTATATCGTATTCTACGCTTGATATAACAAATAAATATTTGTTACATGACCATACTGCGTTTGATGCCAGGAATTTTAAAAACGAGAAAAAGCTTTAAATTCCTTAGATTGGCAACATACTAAGAGGTTTAAAACCATTTTTTTTTTTTTGTTATAATAATAGGCAATTTTTTCAACTTTTCAACCGAATTCCTAACCATGTATATTTTTTTTTCAGACATTACACTTTACTACAACCATGTAGCACTAAAAGCTAAAAATTATTGTTGCAAATTTGAGGAATAAAATGTGATAAATTTAGCCCTTAAATAATTCCTGTCCTGAAAGGGTTAATGATGTACATGATTCCTCAGTCACAATGAATTTTTTTTTTTAACGACATTTATAAACAATTTGTTGTGTTTTTTTGTAGATACGGGACCCTGTGGAAGGGGGGAAATATCAAAAATAAATGATTATAAGAAATCACATTTCTATAGCGCTTAATACAAATAGGCCTTTAAGGGTTGAATATTCCTACTTTCATTCATATTATTTGGTATAAGCCAAAACATACACTCATCACGGCTTTAAATATAAAATCTTCCGACTGTCGGAACCGAGGAAGACAGAAAATGAAATTACGATATTAATTGTAAAGTCTACGGGTAGATGATATTATCATAAGGAACAACGTTGGCTGGCCGTTCTGTCATTTCGTAAGCCGATGGTTCAGGCACAGTGATGGTTACTTCTGTTTTAGAAACCGAGAGCGTCTCGTAAGGGGCGGGTAGAGAAGTACTTGCTCTGCTTCTGTCGAGCTCTTCATATGGTCTTTCATCTTTCACTGGGTTTTGAAGTTCTGCCACGGTACGTCTTTACTCGATACAAAGTGATGTTAGAAAAGATAAAATATTGCCATGATTACGATAACAGGTTTGTATGATATGTTTCTACTTGCCTTGATTTTGACAGTTTAATAGTCTGTTTTGTATCTTTTACATGTGCCTATATTAATCTATTTCCACCCTTTTTGTCTAAATTTGGATGGAACCCTATCAGCCTCAAAACCAAGAAATAAAAAGGTTTATGCACAATTTATTGTCTAAATACGCCATACAATAAAACAGGATATAAACTATAGACAATTGTATAGACAATTTCATAATGTAGTGCGTTTTTTAAATTTTTTTTTAATTGTAGTTCATAACTGATTAATATACCACCAATTAAAAGAGAACAATGTGAAGGGTAACACATGAGAAACGTAGAGAGAAGCAAATGAACAAAAATAAAAAGCCTTTCAACAATGAAAATAAGATAAATTAAAATTTATAATTTCATAATCTCACCTGAGATTGCAGTAAAATACGGAGACCACAACAGCATAAAGCACACTCAAAATGAAAAATGTGCAGAACATCCAGGTCAATTTAGCATAATCTACATTTTGTCCTGAAAAAGCGAAAGAGTTATCAATTACCAATCGGTTTGGCTCGTTACTCTCTATATAAGCCATATCACACACAATCTCTCTCTCTCTCTCTCTCTCTCTCTCTCTCTCTCTCTCTCTCTCTCTCTCTCTCTCTCAGTAAAAAAAATGGAAATAGCATCTTAAATATGAAATTCTCTTCTTTCCCTCTGTTTCTTTCCTCTCTGTTTCTGGCTCTCTCTCTTCCTCTCTGCTTTCATCCCTCTCTCTATCGATTGACTGTCGGTTCATTTTTAAACGACATTACTCCCCCGTGAACTCCACCCCAACCCAAACAAGTACACTGCGTATGATCTTTGAAGGTAGAGGTTTGCATGGTGATACTGGTAACGTTGAGAAGGCTTACGGTTCACCATGTGGTTAGTCCTGGAAAGGACTGTCGAGTAAGAAGAGGAAAGTGGATTAAAGTGGAGAGGAGAAGAAATGGAAAGGCGAGATAGAAATTAAGAGAATGTAGAAGTATTCTTTCTTGAAAGTGTGAAGTCCTGAAAAGGACTGTAAACCAGATGAGAAGGCTGAGAGTGGAGAAGACTTCCCTGCGTAGTTTGTATCAGCCATACGTGCCGATTTATGCTGCTTATATTCTACCCTCTTGAAGGATAATTATAATCATATTATTCTGCCAATCAAAATACTTCGATTTTCCTTCAGAGTTAACAATATAATTGAATTCCTGCAGAAATTGCAGTTGAACTTGAAAATTGGAGATCAGCTGCATAGCTTGTAGGTCCGCCTTCGATATGAACTGTTATGATCGGTTTGCTGTGTTCCCCTGCCAATGTGAATTTAGATTGTTCCGCTGATGTGGCTGCATTGAATATTGCAGACATTATGACAATTGTTGGTGTTGCAGTTGTGGTCAATGTAATTTCGGTGATTTCGAAAATCATGCATTTTCCCTTTTTACCCAACTGTTTTTAAATTGTGCAAAGGAAAGGGGGTAGGTCACAGCGATTGTAGCTTTCAAGAGAACTTGCAGGCTATTGATAATACGGTATTAATGATTCTACATACTTTTGTCAATCACAGCACTCTGGGTTTAGTCTCATCTTTGAATATTAGAAAATTATTATTCAGTATTTTTTAGCGACACATATAACGTGTTGATATACAAAAGTGAAGTACCTGTGGACACCATGGACACAAAAGTTGGGCTTGAAATTGGGAGATTAGTAGCATGACTTGTAGATGCCCCTTTCGTAACCGTTATGGTCTGTGTGCTCTGTTCCCGTTCGATGAATGACGTTGGAGGTAAACTGGATGTGAATGCAAATGGTCCCTCAGGTGTGAATGTATTAAATTTGGAGGAAAAGAAAATTGTGGAATAGTTGTAACCTCTGATCCCTGAGGAGGGGGGGGGGGTCCATATGATTTTGTTTTAACATATACATCCTTTACGTGAAGAAACCTACTTGAGGCTCTTTCGCTATAATCATAATAGATAATGCCCTTCCATCATGTCCATTATTTAACATGGTAATATGTAAATGTTATCAGTTAGAAAACACAGTCTATTCGATTTGATCGCTTGCAGAAGATACTGCAAATTACGTGCAGAATCTTTTTTTACACCTCACGAAATCAAACTGTGAGAAAGATTAGTGGTTTTAATTTTGATTCATTATCACATTTTTCGCTGCGTTTATTCATTTGTCCACACCCATTGTCCATCTTCACCTGTTTGACAAGGCATAATAGAAGAGCTTTTCAGGTATCTGTGGTATGTGACTGCCAGGCTGAAATGTACTATTCATGTGTCAATTGCACAGATACAAAGCAAGCTCCTCTATTATGCCTTGTCAGATGGTCAATTGGTGTGTTTACATAATCCTGATAATATTTTTTGGCTACTTTTGAGAAAGCAATATATTTTTCACAATTTGTTAACTTAAAGACCAATTAACACCAAATTGCACCTCCAGAAGATGATTATACTCAAAATTATGTTATGAAAATTTAAAGTGAATTGAATAAAACGCTTTTGGATTATCATAGTCAGAGGTAAGAATTTTTTTTTCTTTACATACAGAGCATTTTGGGGAGCAAAGCGATGTCAAAAGGTCACTTTGGGGTTTTCATTTCTTACACCCACTTCCCGATGGATAATTTTGTCAGTTTTTATATTTTTGGAATGTACATCCATAACTCTTCCTTCTGACAAAATTTGGTTCCTGGGCTTCAAGGGGAAAAATTTACCCCAATTTTTTGGGTCAGTCTGACACCCCATCCCGACAGAATTTTTTTCAGTTTTTGTGTTTTGGGATGGCCAGTCATACTGCTTCCTACTGACAAAGTTTGGTGCATAGGGGAGATGGGGCGAAATCGGCCAGACTTTGGGGTCTCTTTTGGGGGCTCTGGGGGCTAAACCCGGCGGCTACGGTCAGGCTGACAACCTTTTTGTCAATGACTTAGTTGGTCTAAGTAACTTTACGGGGTCAAATCTTATGGATAAAATGGGGTTACTATTTCGGGACAGGCTCCTGGCCTATACGCTTTTATACCAAGAAACAAACAGTTTTGAACATCCCTTGTTTTTATTTTGGTTTTTCTTTTTAAAAAGTCCAACCTGGCCTTCAGTGCAATTTCAGTGCATTCTACTGAATTACATGGATACTCCCTTAAGTGTAGTTCTTATGCGAGACTCACCGTCATACATGATAAGATAGCCGGATGCCCCTGGCGAGTTTGCACTTCTCATCAGCGTAGCAGTCAGTGTCGTCATTACGGGTAGTCCAGACAAGAATGTATCTCCTGGGGCTGTTGAGCTTACTGTCATTCCATCTACTTCTACACTTAATGTGTCTAAGTAGCCAAACAGAGATCATCGTTACAGTTCGTAAAAGTACAGACATTAAATTTTTAGAAAATGTGTCGGCACAAAAAATGGGTTTCACGTTTTGAACGCCAAACTACAATAACTGAGAAATTGTGAAAATGGCATGGAACCTATCGGTAATTTCATTACGCATGTGTCATAGAAACATATGTCTAAATGTATCGATTTTGTTAAGCTGTGAAGACATAAATGATGTTTTTGACATTGAAAGGTACCGTTTGGTTAGCACATTAACGATGAAAGGGATAGTAGTATTCTGTTCTTGTATAGGGAAGTATTATCCCAGCTTTTAATAGCTCTGGCAACCGTTATCAACGCACAGTGCATTTCGAAGAATAATCTTATTAGGAACCCACTTATTACACCTGTGTCGACAGTGCATGGTAAAACTAATATACAATCATTTTCACTTCATTTTCACTCTATTTTCACTCCCCCGGGGAGTCACGTCAGTGATCACTCGATTTTTTTAGAGAGAGTATTTCAAAGTAAATCAACAAACTGACATGTTATCATATTACCAGTTGGTGCGAGGTCTACAGCTAATATCCGAATAAGAATCTTGCCCGAAGTCAACATGACGTTGGCACTGGAAATGAGGTTGGCTGGTTGTGACGTGTCAGTAGAGGGTGTAACGTAGTTACCAGGAAACCATGGCGACGATAGGTATCCATCACCGACAGAAACTGAAATGAAAAAAATTGGGCATTTTATTTTAAAATCTGTTGCAGTTTTGGGCGCACACGCTAGAGTGGCTTCTATTACACAGAAATAAATTTCAGCGAATTCCTTTCGCTGACGAAATTGACGATAACAATGGTTTAACTTAAGGTTTGAGTTCATCAAACTGAATTCATTAATAATTGGCAACCAGTGTTGTAGGTTACCGTTTATACGGCCTCGGTCTCAAACCTCATGGTCATGAGAAAACTGCTCGAGACCTCTCGAGACCCGACTAAAAAACTGCAATGTTTGGAGAAACAGTTTTCCTTGCTAGTAATCAAAGTCTAGGAGTAATTTCAAGATATCTTTAAGTGGCTCACAATGTTTAATAAGGCTATCAGGTAACGTTTCTTGGGTTCCATTTTCATTTAAACTTAATAAGGTCTCGGTCTCAGTCTCGGTCTTGGTCTCTAGAGATTTCGGTCTCGGAAGACGTGGTCTCGGTCTTGGAAGGAAAAGTCTCGGTCTCGGTCTCGGACCTTGAGGTCTCTACTACAATACTGTTGGCCACAGACTATGGGTGGCATTCTGAAAATTGTTGTAACTTTTGTTGTAACTTTTGTTGTATCTTCCGAAAATAATACATCGCTAATATTGTTATAAGTTGGTATTCTGAAAATTGTTTTAGCGGGATATTATCTCTCTATGGACCGGCTTTATATTATCTTTGACACGCACATTTCTTTTCAATTTAACAATCAAGATGGGTTTTATATAGGTAGGTTAACCAATAGGAGCACCCCTTACGTTAAAACATAAGGATGAGCTTTGCGCGTATATCAATTTAAATCAAATTACACGTTTTATATGCGCTATGCGCTATTGGATTGCAATCAATTTTCAAAAAGGCTCAAATATCAATGTAAAATCATCGAATCCCACCAGTAATTTATTTAAAATTTATGAGATCTTGAAGCACACACAGTCTCCATCTTGCTATTTGAGCATGTACTGTCTGATTCTGAGCTAGAAATTGCCGACATCATCAGATACAACAGCTTCTAACTATTATAAGTTTTGTTGTAATTACCATGGAAGATAAAATACAACACAATAATTTTTTAGAATACCAATTATCTCATTATATTATCTTCAGCACGCATAAGCAGATTGGGAACATGCGCAGAGTAAACAAAGATACAACAAAAGTTATAACAAAAGGTACAATTTTCAGAATACCAATTTTGTTATAATGGTAAAGATACAACAATATTAGAGATGACAATTAGAATGAAGAAAAAAAATTTTCGTTGACATAATCAACTAATCTATTAGAAACATCATTCAAAATACAATACAGCGTGTATCAAAATAACGGCAATCCAATGGAAAAGAATTAATATTCCAAAATTATTTACTTTGATTCACAATTCCATGAAACTTACAAATAAGGAGAAACTCCCCACCTTTCTATTAATATTTTTCTTCCTTTACTGTTGTCATGCATGACCGAGTACATTGTTATTGAAGATGACAGGTACGAATTGCATTTTTTTTTCGGGGGTGCAAATTCTGGTGAATCCATGAAATAAACTTTCACTTTTAATACACACTGTCCATGTACGTGTACATGCAGAGTCTCATTATTCATTTTGCAATAAATTTCTAATTAAAAAATAATAAGTAACTATAAAAATATAAGGATAACATATTTTACACTAATCAAAATACTTTATACCACTTTTCACCAATTGATGACCATGTGTGTGTGTGTGTGTGTGTGCTTGTGTGTAACGTTATTTTCGTTATTTCACTTACTCCTGCCGATTAACATCTTTTCAATTTCACTTACTCCTGTTGAGTTATGTTGCCAGCTATTGTGATAACTCTGTTCTGTTGTCTTTAGTTTTGTTAAAGGGCAATCCAACCTTGATAATAAGATGATTTGTGTGAAAGCAGAAACATAAGAAAAACAGGATGGAGAAAGTTTGAAAGAAATCGGACAAGGAATAAGAAAGTTATGGATGTTCGAAAAATGAGATCACTACTTCTATGCGAATCTCAAATTGGCAATTTGGTGAGTCAATTGTGACATTTTTGTGGACAACTCTCCCATTTGTCGTACACAAAAATATCATTAATTTGCGGTTTTCTTCGAGGCGCTTTTACCCTCGGAGCAGTACTCAAAATATATTGGAGATAGCATATTGTTATAGGTCCTCATGAACGAAAAGATCCTACTGAGTAATGCATTTTGAAAAAAAAAAGTGACATTTTAGTCATTTTCTTGTGTTAGAGCGAATGGGGGAGTTGTCCTGACTGAACGTAGCAGTGAATGTCCAATTCATTAAATTGTTTATTTAGTTCTATATGTTTTCGGTCTTTGATTAAAAGTATGATGAAAATAAAATCGTGCTTACCAGCATAAATGGATAATAATTCCATGTTGACCTCATCCTCACCACACAGTTGAGCTGAGTTACCGGGACACGGCATCCGGCACATGACGTCATCAAGAGGCTGGGCTGAAGGATTAATCTCATCATCACACGTACATGTAGTTCCACGTAAACCGGCAAACATGGAATCTCTTGAGCAGCTTTCCATGCAGTCTTCAATGGTATTTGATGAAAAAGAACTAACTCTTTTCAAAAGAGAGCTATCTTCAAAACGATAGCAGCCGCGGTAATTTGGTGCAATACCAACATTGAGACCTACATGTATTTGGTAAAGTAATGAAAGCATTAAAGCAGTATCCTGAGTTGGTTTCGAAGATGAGTAAGGGCAAACGTTCACAAGTTTCTGTCTTTAATCCTTCACTATCCCATTTTCTATTCAATTAATTTAAGCTAAGTTATTAAACACGGGAATAAATCAGTATTCATTCTTGTATTGTTTTTTTAGATAACAAAGGAATACATTTTCCAAAAGGAAAAAACTAATTATCATCGATTTCAAATGTATTCATCAAATTGCCTATCGTTCCGAGACAAAATGTGAATGCACAACCGGCTTCAGTGTCGTCTTGCCAAGGGCCCAGATAATTATTCAATTCAATTCAAATCAACATTTATTTTCTTCCATTCATTTTGACAATATTCAACATCTGTTCAAATAGTACAATTTACATGCATATAAAGTAGTATCAGTACAATCAAGAACTTGCAAAATTACAAGGAAGAAGGCGCAATCCGAATAAGCAGATGCTTGTAGCGGGTACGCCTGAGTACACAAATACAATATAATTTAATACAGGATAATAAGAAGGGGACAGACAAAGAGAGGGAGAGAAGAGGATAGGGAACGTGGAGCAGAGAGAAAGGAAGAGGACTGCAAAATAGTAATAGTCATAATGGAGTTGTATATGGCATGCATGGATAATGCAGTTGCAAGATATACGGTGAGAGTAAAATATCGAAATAGGCATTCTTACAAAAAGATACTGGGAACAGGTTAGGATGATATTAATCGAGCATAATAATCAAGCAAGGCATCTTGAACTATAAGCTTAACAAAGACACATAATTTGATTATATGAATCATAATTCACTCTAATGAACTAGATTCATGGTAGATTTTGTACAGAGGCCTACAATGGGGAAAGGATTTCATAAATCGTTCGTCTAACCTGAGCACCTAACCCCAACAGCATTGGCACAGATATAATTTTGCACATAATGTAAGAAGATTATAAATAAAGTGGATTCATCGCTATTGGTGTAATGTTGACATAGAGCAGAGCTATGAGATAATGCAGAGCTATATATACAGAGAGTCGAGACACATGAAGTCGCTTTTGATTGGTCATTCATATCATGGAGCTTGAAATAGTTCCCTCCCATAGAGAATGTACGTGAGAGGAAACTATTGGGAGCTCCATGATCCGCCATGTTGTAAACTAAGACCGCGTACGCCTAGGCTTATTATGCGCGTGTCACAACTCTCTCTATCAAAGCGCTCTGAGATAATGTGATCTTCGCCCTCTGTGGCCAATAATGTAAATCGGCCACTTTTTTATCTTGATATTATCCTGATAATATTTTGATAATATCTTGATATTATAGCGAATAATTACGAATAAGCACGATCGACAGCTCTCTAACTTAGGAGAAGGGATACTAACATCTTACCATACTAATGATGACCATTAATAACACCATTTTCAACCCCTCCCCCCCCCCCCCAAAAAAAAAAAAAAACGCTTGTAGGCTTTCCGAAGCCTACGCCAAACCTACGAAAGTGACTGGCGCGAATTGAGATCAAGGAGCGCCATCATACCAAAAACCAACCCAACCCAACTTTGAGCCCTTGTTGGTCATGCATGTTGAAGCATCAATCAATAGTATGCTAACTTGACCATTGTTATGTGACTGATCTCAGTAATGGCGTGGTGGCAGCGATGGGATTCGAACCCGTGACATGACTAGTATTATGCACTGTAAAAAAATAACTGTAAAAGTACAGGTTTTGTGGGCCCTTGAAAATTGCTGTTATTTCAGTTTTACAGTCTTTTTCCTGTAAAACAACAGCAAGTTTGTTGGTTTACCGGAAGTCAGCATATATTTACAATCGCCCAACGAACTTGCTGTTGTTTTACAGGAAAAAGACTCTAATTTTATGTCGGGCCATTGTGAATATATGCTGATTTCCGGTTAAAAAAAAAAAAAAAAAAAAAAAAAACTGTGGAAAAACGCGTATTCCCGGCATCGTGAAAACACGGCAATTTTTTTTACAGTATGTATCTCACGATTTGTTTGTAATGGTGCATGGTAGATTTTGTGAAGACGATTTAATAAGCCTAGATCTTTCACTACGCATACACAACGTCTATGAGACAACTTTAAAAAGGAGAATGAAACCCTGGGGAAATATCCATTTTAATGAAAAGAGAGGATAGAGAGAAGCAATTTTTAAAAAGTTCCATCAAAATCGGTTATGAAATGAAAACGTTATGAAAGTTTGAAAAGTCTCGATTTACCTTCTGTGGCAATCCTCAAATTTGCAATGTTGCTTCAAAATGGCAGGTTTAGTAGTACAACTCTCAATATGTTTTGTACACAAAATTTCATATTTTCTCCATTATCTCTAAAGATGCTGTTTGCCTTTTTGTGAACTCAACATATGTTGTGTCAAATACATTTTCCCATGATATATCTTGAGCTAAGAAGGAGACAAGCTGCACCTTGAGAGATAATGGGGAAAATATGAAATTTTGCATACAAAACATATGGAGAGTTGTACTACTAATCCTGTCACTTAGAAGCAACATTGCCAATTTGAGAATCGTCATAGAAATTAAAATGAGACTTTTCAAACTTTCATAACTTTCTCATTTCTTAACCAATTTTGATGGAACTTTTTTTAAAGTGCTTCTCTCTATCTTCTCTTTTCATTAAAATTGATTTTTCCCCAGGGTTTCATTCTCCTTTAAGCGCAGATATCTCCCCTGTACGGGCTTATAGTTAACTGCTTACTGCGGCATGAATTCTATTGAAATAAAAAAATATTTGGCTCGATCGACGCTAGCTAGTGAAAGAATGCCTCTGGTGAACCGGGCTTTGCATTGGTCGCCATGAAGGGAGTTGAAAGGAGAGAAAAGAATATGAAAGGGTTTCATATTCATCTTTTGCCTCACCTGAGCACCTAACTCCCACATCCATGGAATGAGGGCATGTAGAGGTCTGTCCCCACTGGCCAGGTGTTACACAATCATTTAGACGTTGATCTGTTGCTTCACATTGGACGTTAGTCAACCAGACACGCTGTTTAGACATACCAGGCCCGAAACTTGGACTGCCCAAAGAAACCTGAAAACCTGTCAAGGTAAAAGGCGGGTCAGATCTCACAGATAACGATAACGATAACGATATAAGTGGTCAGACCTCAACGATTTTCTCAACGTTAAAATTGTTTGTTCTCTCAATCAAACGCTATGGAATATGGATACTGCCTCCATCCCGTTTTATGTCTATGAAGTCACATTGAACGAGTGCAATTATCGGCTCACTGATTTTATCGCTGAGGTCTGTTCTAAAAATAAACAACCGTGGCCTAACCATCCCAACGATAAGATAAAATCGTTGGAAGCTCATTAGCATAAATCAGTGAGGTCTGACCTACCTTAAAGATTTCATATTCATTTTTGCAGGTAAACAACAGTTCGGTGATTTGGGAAAGATTTACCGTTACAGTTATCGTTTTCAGTGGTGTGGGAGGGGGTTGTCTTAAGTCTGAGATATCTCTGAGAAGAAAAAAAACAAACAAATTAGTTCTCAATCGTACACTGGATCCGCTACTGAAGTTACAATTTTTTGAAAAGAGAGTATGTAAATGTCAAAATTCTTTAAGATTATTTGACTCATAATTATATTGCCTATAAAGGTTCAAAAATTGAAATAAAATTAAAATCTTACATTCGGTTACGTATTTAGTGCATTCACTTTAATGTTGCATAATGAATATGAAAATGATATTGCATTTTCCCCAAAAGACTATTTTATGCAAAAGAGTAAAACATTTTAATGGAACAATTTTAAGATCAAATTGATTACATTTTGCTAAGGGCTGTCCGGCTGTTACTATGTTTATAATGGGAAGGTTAATTTCTTTTCCTTAAAAGCTTAAGACGTCATCATAGTTGGCTAGTGTGAATTCAACACTTTCAGGAAAGTTTAAAGAAGTGAAGATACTTACCAAGCTCTCGGCATACCACATCACTATCTGTCGTGTCCCAACCTTGGTTGCAAATCGTACCCCACGAGTTGTTGTAATAGACTTCTATTCGCCCTTCAAGCGATGAGCTGCTGCCGACAAGTCTGACATCATCTTGTCAAAGAATCAAGACTATTATTCCATCCCCAGATAGTGTGACTTCATATTCAATGGTGCAACATATGACCGTTAGCGGAGTCAAAAATGACCCCCTATTTTTGCATACCAAGAACATTTTCCACAAAATATGACCCCTTTGGGGGTAAAAATAAAAGCCTATATACGAAATGAGGTCTGAATAGAATTATTGATTTATTGAGTACACATTCACAAAAGTACCCTATTTTCGCAAAAACAGGTACAGACGCATTCACATATTTATGAACATCGTGTAAATGCTTTTTTTCCCGTTACATTTCTTTCTCTTCCAAAAGAACATACCTTTTTTTATATATAAATTTTCAAATTAGCAAACATCCCCGAAAATTTCGCATTTTTACAGGAACTTTCTAACGATCACGCGTACACAAAGTCAATAAATTCATGAAACCACACCACTGGGTTCTATCTACACATGAGGCGTCACTTTGGGGCCCCCTTTTCACAAAACTTGTCATCAATGACAAGTTGCAATAACTGTTATAAGCTACTGAAATCCTTGCATCTGATTGGCTTAGAGCAAATTTGTCTGTAACAATCACCGACAAGACACTTGATGAAACGCCCCCGGGTATGCCCGCCAGACACGAGGCGTCATTTTGACTGAACGTATGACACCATCAGAGACTAGCAATGTGAACATGACGTCATAAGGCTCGGTTCACAAGAAGCGTCATTTCGACTGAGTAATTACCTGTGTAAATCAAGCCAGTGAAGGAAATGAATCCATACGCCAGTTATTAAAAGTGTATTGTTTTCACTTTTCATTTTTGCAATCACTTTTAAAACGATATCACCCTTTCGTGACACGCAAACAGGGGCGGCGGAGCGTCTTTCAAAGTGGGGGGGGGGGCACCAACAAAAAGGGGCACTTGTGGGGGGGGGGGAGGGCACCTACAAAGGGTGAAAACAAGGCGAAAATGCCACTTTGAGACATTAGTATACCGCTACATTCTAATTAATACACTATCGAGGATCATTTTCGACACATTACTGTTTATAACCCAACATGGTTCTAGAGATAAAAACTACTTTGCAGTTGAGTGCATTAGTCTGATTATTCATTTGCGAGCTAGCGAAGCGCGCGAAAAAAATGTTTAAGATATTTTGAATAGCATGAATAACAGTGATTTTCCTAATATGATAAAAGGACAATGGTAAATGCGAGCGAGCTTCGGAAAATTTTTAGAAAAAAAATTTCCTCCTTCCTGTTATGATTTAGGGGCACTGCTCATTCTTGTATAATTTAGGGAATTGTGCCCCTCCTGCCCCCTGCTCCACTGTCTCACATTGTGCTGATATCAGTAGGGGAATCATTATTATGAAGCCTCTCTGATTATTTGGAGCTAGGTATATGGCTCTTTTGTGGACTTTAGGGCACATTTTGTAAGCGATTTCGGGGTATATAGGTAAAATATATTAAATGTATATAGCTATAGGTAGGGCACTTATCAGAAGACAAAAGGGGCACTTATCAAAAGGGAAAATAATATTATTAGAAAGAAAAAGGGGCACTAATCAGAAGGAAAATGGGCACTTAAAAAGAGGCATTTATCAGAGGTGAAAAGGACACTTATCATATCATAAGGAAAAATTGCACTATTAGAATGGCAAATGGGCACTAATCAGACTAAAACAGGGACACTTGTCGGATTTCAAAGGGGGCACTTATCAGAAGATGAAAAGGGCACTTATTAGAAAGAAGAAGAGGTAGT
The DNA here is from genome assembly GCA_025618425.1 of Heliocidaris tuberculata. Classification (NCBI taxonomy): domain Eukaryota; kingdom Metazoa; phylum Echinodermata; class Echinoidea; order Camarodonta; family Echinometridae; genus Heliocidaris; species Heliocidaris tuberculata. The sequence goes on from CM046841.1 coordinate 11,560,814, forward strand.
CATACGAAGAAAAAGGGTCACTTATCAGTGGTGAAAAAGGGCACTTATAAGAAGGGAAAATTACACTAAACGGAAAATGGGCACTAATCCGACGAAAAACAAAGGCACAGGTTTCAAAAGGGGCAGTAATGTTTGAGGTTACAGGGGGCACTTATCAGAAGGTGAAAAGGGCATTTATCAGAAAGAAGAAGGGGCGCAGTTATACGAAGGAAAAGAGGCTCTTCTCAGAGGTGAAAAAACAGCACTTATCAAAAGGAAAGATTGCACTATTAGAACGGGAAATGGGCACTAATCAGACGAAAAGGGGGCACTTATTAGATTTCAAAAGGGGCAATAATGTCTGAGGTTAAAGGGGGTACTTATCAGAAGGTAAAAAGGGCACTCATTAGAAAGAAAAAGGGCCACTATACGAAGAAAAGGGGGCACTTACCAGCTATGAAAAGGGGCACTTTTCTTAGATAAAAGGGGGCACTTTGGGGGTACTTGAAAAAGAGGGGGGCACTGTGCCCCCCTGCCCCGGGAGCACCGCCTATGCATGCAAAAATACCGTACCAGTCACTGACGCGGTCCTAAAGTCAGGAAATGACGCCTCGGTGAGCCGGGCTTAAGAAAGGAAAATTAAATTTAAAAAAAATATACATCAGTTGAATTACTGTCATATGAGCAAATTGCATTCAGGGCCCTGTTTCATAAAACTTGTCATCAATGACAATTTGTAATAACTGTTATAAGCTACTGAAATCCTTGCATCTGATTGGCTGAGAGCAAATTTGTCGGTAAAAATCACTAACAAGACACTTGATGAACGCCCCCAGGTAATAGCGTAATCGAAATCGCACCTCGTGAGCAACGGGCATTATGCCTGTTGCAAAATTCAATAACGCCATGACCCCCATGACCTAGCTAATGGTGGTGTCACACCTTGGCGTTTTAGCCAGCGTATGCCCGACGTATCAAAATTTCTCTAAAACGTCGGTATACGCTGAACTTTGATATTTTTTTTTCAACTCTGGGCGTATACTTAGCGTATTCATAACGAGTTGGACGTATACATAACGTATTAGTAACTTATATAGAACGCTTCGTTAACTTATAAGTAACGTATTCCAACGAATGCTTAGCGTATTGCCGGCGTACACAACTTATGCCCAACGATAGCCTAACTTACGCATAGCGCGCGGCAGCGTATCGCTGACGATCACGTGTCGTAGCCTATAAAAAGGCTGCCGCTCGACTATTCAAATCATAACCCCACTATCCATCGCGGTATCAACACCACCGCCATGCCGAAGAACACTTCGAAGAACGCTGCCAAGAAGTCCCCTGGCCGTGGGCGGGGGCGTGGACGTGTCTTCATGAGTTCTGATGGGTTCCTCCTGTGAACCCCATTTTTATATACCAATTCCTCTAAACGTTGTCAATACGCCATTATACGGTAGCTGTAAGTTAGAAACACGTTCAGTAAGTTTTGTGATCGTCCGGAGCACGTCAAATACGTCTTCATACGTCAATATACGTTGGAGTTAAGTTACACATACGTTCAAAGCACGTTACTCATAGGTTAGAAGTAAGTTTTGGGGTACGCTAGACTATATCTCGACGTATTTCGACTTATGAGTAACTTACGAGTAACGTGTGTGAACGTGTGTCAACGATCGCGTAACTTACCTAAAACTTATGGCCCGCGTATGCGGGACGTATGAGCCATACGCTGGCATACGTCGAAAAATTTTGTGCTTGCACAAAATTTTTCGACGACCTCGCCGTATGACGACGTATACCAGCGTGTTTTAGCGTGCTCTTAACGTATGCAAAACTTACCCGTAACGTATTCGACGTACGCCAGCGTATTCGCCAAATTCCTCATACGTCGGGCATACGCTGGCTAAAACGCCAAGGTGTGACACCACCATAATCAATCCTTTAAAGGTAATCAATTCACGCGCCAAAAAAATCCCGCAATATAAGTATGCATTGTTTACTTTGTATTCACTTTGTGAATGATGTCACACTCACATGGCGCCATTCGGGATTTGCATTATTTACGGTGATATCATGATAATAACAACCGCACAACAGGAATTATTTAAGGGCTAAATTAATCACATCTTGTTCTTCCAATTGGCAACAATAACATTTTTCTTTTAGTGCTGCATGGTTCTAAGAATGTGTAATGTCTAATGTTGGGAACACTGCCTTTTGGGGGTAAAAAAATACTAATAATATGATTGCAGGCCCATCAAGGAGAACAGTATTAATTACTAATTAGGCTATCCTGGGTAAACAATACATATTTTCGTCATTATTATTATTAATATTATTACTATTGTTGTTGTTTTTATTATTACCTATATTATTATTATTATTGTCATCATCATCATTATTGATGTTGTTAGATTTTCTTGAATATCATGGATTTGTCAAAACAAAAAGATCTAGTCAAAAGAAATAGAAAGAAAATAAATGTATAGATCATACAGAAGCCGTTATAATTTTAATTTTGAAACAACATTATGAGTCAATCGCCATGAGGTAGATGTGGTGAAAATTAATGATTCCTGTTGTTGAATTATATTCAATGAGTGACTCGAAATATGGAACCACGCCAAGATTACCATGGATGGACAATTGGTATAACCTTCAAAACATACAGTAAACATAGTTTGATGGTAAACCATACTTATGTTGTTGTTTTTTTAATTGCAGAAATTCAAAAAAGAGCACACGCCTTTGTCATGGTTATAAGAAATTACAGATTTGGTACCTCTGGTATCAAACAGGAATATGGCGCTTTCCCAATCGTGCAACCAGGGAGGTGGAACCTGGTGCAACCATGAGAGGAACTCTGTAGTGAATTAAGAAATAGTGGTGCATATGTCTCCTTGTACTTACCCATCCATGCACTCCTGCCGCCCATAGTAGTGTATTGTGTTTATAACGTTTAATGTTTTTCATCATCGTAACTGTGCATCAATATTTGAAGAAAAAAAAATTATTAAATGATTCATTACATTCTTGCATCGTCAGTACAACTTCCCCTGTCGATTGATCTTCGTATTTCTTTCAGACGAGGAATGTTTTCAGTAGTTAAGCGCTGTGTTTTTCTCCAGGTGGATTGGAAGTTGAATTACACTTACCTGCCGATTGAGTGGCTACGCGAATCGCAATTTCCAACACTAGAAAGAATGATATACTCGTCGTGATCATATTGAACATACTTCAGCTGTCCACGGAAACTGTCTATTTTACTTATTTGACACTTTCATCTACACTCCCTTTCTTTTTCAGTTAGATGTACCGTACTTCACAGATGAATCCAAAATGCGATATGTGTCTTTTTGGATATTAGTATTATGATTTTCTTTTTCGTCTGCTTCCATGGTTTTGACTATGCTAAGTTCAAAGTCCATTTCAAATCTCAGTCCATTTCAATAATCTTTGCAGAATATGAGTGCATGCAGGTTGGAAGACAAAGAGACATTATTTAAAGGGGAAGCCCTCCCTGATTTGAATAAAAGCAAGAAAATGAGAGAAACAGATAAGTTAAAGTTTGAGCAATAAGAAAGTTGTGAATTTTTGAAGTTGTAATCAATCAAACACAGATTGGCAACTTGGTGACGTATCTTGCCAGCTCCTCTCCCATTTGGTGTGTACAGAAAATTTTCATTTGTTTAGTTGTTGATGAAGGAATACAGTTGTTTCATACAGGCTTTGTGTAAAAACATATGTGCAGTGATTAAATTTAGGTTAAATGCATGATTATATATTTTCTTTAGAAAAAGTTGATATTTATGATTTTTGTTTTTCTTTTTTTAACAGGGCAATTAGGAGAGGAGCTCGCAAGATACTTCACGGAATTGCCAATTTGGCCCGAATTCACAAAGGAGGTTTGGTTTAAACCATGGTTTAAACCCCTCCTGGGTTAAGCGTACATGCGCACGGAATCAGATCCAAACATAATTTTTCTTTGAGCGCCCACTTGGGTAATGCGCGCTTATTTACGCTTATTTTTTAAACCTTACCCATGGTTTAAACCTCCTTTGTGAACTCGGGCCTTTTTGTGTTTGTTTGATTTCTACTTTTAAAATTGATAACTTTTTTTTTAATTTCTACTTTTCAAACCCACTTACTATTAGGGTGGACTTCCACTTGAATACCCGCTACACATAACTTTGCTGACGTAGGTCTTCTTTCAAAATATAATAGTCATTGTTATGTCAGATATGTTCGAACATTGCCTAGTAAGAGAGAAATATTCTGAGGTGGCTTTGTGAGCAGAACCGTGTTACTGTTATATACATGTACTTGTAAGTTATCCTAGGTATGGTAAAATGCATAATCTAGTGCACGGTTATACTAATTTTACCTGGCGGTGATGTCACAAGATTTACGAGATGATTTTGGAGAATTTCAAGTTATGGGGCTGTGCGTAGTAGGTTGCCGACAAACATGGGGAAATATTCAAAAACCTAATATGATACATATATTGCCTACCCGTGTGGGGCCTGGTGGCCTCAGGTGCTACAGCTCCTGTCAGTTGTGTGCTGACTGGGCTTGTCCCTTGAATTGTCAGTGAAAGGAGCAGCAAGAGGGCACCGGGCCTCAACAGGTGGAGCTGAGAGTTGAGTTGGGTGAATGTTGTGAATGTTGTGAATTTGTTTCAAGTTTTTAGTACTAAAATTCCAATTATAACATAAATTTGTAGTATACCTGCTTTAAAGGGCAATCCAACCCTGGTAATGAGATGATTTGTGTGAAAGCAGAAAAATAAGAAAAAAAACGGGATGGTGAAAGTTTGAAAGAAATCGGACAAGGAATAAGAAAGTTATGGATGTTTGAAAAATGAGATCACTACATCTATGCGAATCTCAAATTGGCAATTTGGTGATTCGATTGTGACATTTTTGTGGACAACTCTCCCATTTGTTGTACACAAAAAAATCATTAATTTGCGGTTTTCTTCGAGGCGCTTTTACCCTCGGGGCAGTACTCAAAATATATTGGAGATAGCATATTGTTATAGGTCCTCATGAAAGAAAGAGATCCTACTGCGTAATACATTTTGAAAAAAGTGACATTTTAGTCATTTTGGGTGTTGGAGCGAATGGGGGAGTTGTCCACAGCTACATCACAGTGACATTACCTATTCGGCCAATTTGAAATTCCCATATGTATAGTAATTACAACTTTCAAAATTCATAACTTTCTTATTGCTTGTCCGATTTCGTTCAAACTTTCACCAATCTGCTTCTCTGATTTTTCCTCTTTCTTTCAAAGCAACTCGCTACTAAGGTTGGATTTCCCTTTAAAGAGAAATGTTGCTGGGCCAGCGCCATGAGCGTCCTTGGACGGTGTGTGCGCTCTATATTTTTCACCATTATTATTATTATTATTATTATTATTATCATTTTATATATATATATATATATATATATATATATATATATATATGTGAAGAGAGAATAATGGTACAGAATGAAGCAGGTCACTCGGTGTATTTGCAAGCTTTCGGCTCCTGGCCTTCTTCAAGTTTATTTGCTAAATCAAACAGAATGAAACAAATAATAATAATAAGCAACTTAACAAAACTAAAGACAACAGAACAGAACTATCATAATTCTGGCAACATAAATCAACAGGAATAATTATAAGTGAAATTGAAAAGATGTTACTCGCCAAAACAAAACTAAAGACAACAGAACAGAATTGTTATAAAGCTGGCAACATAAATCAACAGGAGTAAGTGAAATTGAAAAGATGTTATACTCGGCAGGAGTAAGTGAAATAACGAAAATGGAACTCAATAAAAACAAAAGTAAGCAGTGTAAACAATTACCTGACTTTTAAGGTCGAAGCAAATATATACTCTCGTGTGTAATGGGTAGGTGTTCTGTGCAATAATCGTTACATGTAATACGGACGTCATGTAGAGGGCGTTTACTACACAAGTAAATAAATGGGTGCGTCCGACCGGAACAATGTAAAAAAGGGGGGAAGGGGGGCATAGTGAAGTTCCAGCGTTGAGGGGATGATTAGGCAAGACAATTTGGCTTTAAGACGATTAATTTGGTTTTTACTCTCTATATGCGTGGAATCGCCACGTCTACTGCGTGCGCGTCGTAAGGAGATATGGATAAAAGTATATGACAAAGAAGTGTAACAAATAGGTTTATAATAAATGCATGCGAACATGTACATGCATAGTGCCCGTATACTGGTGTAAAGATATATGTATATTCTCACATGCATTTGCACCTTCACCTGCGATATACGTACGGAATATGTACACGTGCATATACTTGTACATTTGTATAATTAGATCATATGGTAACATATCATAAATAAGTATATATTGACGCACACAAATATGTTCACATGATTATACATGAGTATACTGTGTATGATTCTACCTACATACTTGTCTACGCAAATTGTGTACCTGATCATACATGAAGGCAATTTCATTGTAATATGTGCCTACCTCTGAAGAAGGTGTATGATAATTGTGAGTGAGGAAGGGAGGAGCAAGCGAGACAGAGAGAGGGAGAGAGAGAGAGAGAGAGAGATGAGGAGTAATTATCAAGTTAAAGGGAAAGTTCACCCTGAAGATTACTTGAGTTTAAAAAATGCAGAAAAAATAAATAAAAATATTGGCGAAGGTTTGATGAAAATCGGTCAAATAATAAAAGAGTTATGAGTATTTAAAGTTTTTGATTCGTGACGTCACATGCGAGCAGCTGCCCATTGGTCATGTAATAAATATTCCATATATTCGCATTTTTTTTACGTTCCACGATAAATTAATATTGTTTCTTTTCAGAATCTAGTATTGAATAACATTTCAGACAATATATCAAATGCACAGACAAAAATATTCTAAATTTTCTGAGAAAACTGTATTTTATGGAATATTTATCACATTACATAATGGAGGAGCTGCTCGCATGTGACGTCACAAAATCAAAACTTCAAAAGTCCATAACTCCGTTATTCTTTAACGGATTTTGTCCAAACTTTCGCCAATATTTTTCTTTATTTTTTCTGCATTTTTTAAACTCAAGTAATCTTCGGGGTGAACTTCCCCTTTAAGGGAAAGAGGTAGGGAGAGGCGGGGGGGGGGGGGCGAGATTATAATCGCCAAAAAAAGACAGAAACATGAAAAACAAAGTAGGTTGTCGTGATCTAGTGGAGAGATATGTATTCGGTTTATTCATCTACATTGATTCCGTTGGGGGTGAGGGTTTTCAGTTTGATAATCCAGAAGGATTCCCTTTTGAGTATGACTGATGCATCTTTATTTCGGATTAGTTCTATACCTGTGACTTGCATGTCTTCAATAGTGTGGTTGTCTTTGTTGAAGTGAGCGGCAATGGGAATATCTTTGCGTCTACTTGTGTTGTATTTTTTGATGTCCGACCTGGTGTTGTTCATTCGTGTGTAGAGTGTGGTGGTGGTTTTACCCACGTATTGTTTTTTACATCTTTTACATGTGATGAGGTATACTACGTAATTGGATTTGCAGTGAATATGTTGGTTGATGAGAAATTTTTGTCCGGTGATTGTACTTACAAAGTGATCTGTTTCGTTGATGAATGGACAAATGCAACATTTACGCGCGTCGCATTTAGTGGAGCCTAAGTGTTGGAGGCGGTCAGGGGTTGGTGTGTGAGGGATCCGAGATGTTACGAGTAAGTCTCTCAAGGATCTGCAGCGACGGAAGGATAGGAGTGGTGGATCTGGGAAAAGTTTCTTCATTTCTTTGTTTTGGTGAAGGACTGGGAGATGCTTTTGAACGATTTTTGATAGTTTTCTTAGATTGGGATGGTACGTTAGGACAAATGGGGTTCGTGATGTCTTACTTTCCTTTTGGTATGTTAACAGTTCTGAGCGGGGTACGAGTTTGCCTTTATCTACAGCTTTCTCGACAAGGTTCTTATCATATTGGCGGTTCGTTAAGTGTGTCTTTAGTTGTGAGAGGGCTGAGTTTGAGTTTTCTTCTTCGGAACAAATACGGCGGATTCGAAGTGTTTGGCTGTATGGGATTCCGGAAAAGGTGTGGGGTGGGTGACATGATTGTGGGATAAGGTATGCATGGCTATCCGTGGGTTTAGTGTAGAGGGAGGTGTGGAGTTCATGATCTTTAACGTAAAGTAGAGTGTCTAAAAACGGGACCTGATGTTGGGATGACTCGAAAGTAAATTTTATCGTAGGGTGAAAGGAATTTGCATAGTTAATGAAATCTTGTAGGGATTCATGGTTTCCAGTCCATAGAAAGTTCACATCATCTATATATCTGCGCCAAGACTGGCGTAGTGGTTTTAGGGGGGATGCTTCTAGTAGTCTGTTTTCTAGGTCGGTCATGAAAATGTTCGCATAAGAGGGGGCTACAGGGGTACCCATAGCTGTTCCTTCTACTTGGAGGTAAAATTTGTCATTAAACTGAAAACTGTTGAGTTTTAGGACAAGTTCCAGTAGACGAACTAACTGATGTGTGGGAGGGTTTTGTGTGGTGCGGGCATCGAGAGCCTTGGAGCAAGCGATTAGGCCTTCGTTGTGAGGTATGTTGGTGTATAACGATGAAACATCTGCGGAAACTAGAATGGTGTTGTCTGGTAGGGGACCCTCGTCATTGATTCTTGTTACGTGACGGAGGAAATCGGTGGTATCTTGGATGTATGATCTACTCTGTGCCACAAGAGGGCGCAGCAGAGTATCAAGAAGTTTGGAAACTTGAACAGTAGGGCAGCTGCAGCCAGATACTATAGGGCGACCTGGATTTCCTACTTTGTGGATTTTGGGTAGAAAATACATTTGAGGACAAGAGGGTTTGGGGAGGATTAGTTTCTTTTTTATATCTGCTTGAAGGTCTGTTTCAAGAATAGCTGATTTTATCACTTTAACTTGGTCACTGGTGGGGTCACTTGGTTTCACTTCGTAAGTGTGTGTATTTAGTTGTCTTAATCCTTCTGCTAAATAGTCGTCTCTATTTTGAATCACTACCGCTGAACCTTTGTCTGCCGGTTTTATTATCACATCATGATTGCTGCGCAGGTTTTTAAGTGCCCCTCTCTCTGTTTTGGTTAGGTTGTCTTTGTGGCGAGCATTAATAAGGGGTTCTAAAGAGGCTTCGATAGTGTCAAGATAGAGGGCCAGTGTTGGCGGGGGTGTGAAGTGGGGCATCCACACGCTCTTGACATTGAGACCTTTTTTAAGTCTGTCTAATATGTCATTATTCGTCGGGGTTTCTTTGTTAGTCGGGTTTGCAGGGCCCTGCGTAGAGGTAGATAAAGGTTCTGATCGGTTTAGATTAGCTTCATCATTGTGACTTTGTCCGTTCTTTGAGTGGAAGTAGCTTTTCAAGATCATACGTCGTTTGAATGCACGAAAGTCACTCTGGAGCTTCAAAGGGTCGATTCTAGGAGGACATGGGCAAAAGCCAAGACCTTTAGATAATAGACTCTTTTCACCTTGTGTGAGAGAATGGCTGGAAGTTTTCTCTCTTCACATATCTAAATTTAACATGGTTCAACCGATTGGTACACACATCCACACCTCTCTCGCTATATACGCCCTCTCCTTGTGGATGTTGCATCTTCTTCTGATCCCGGTCGGCATGGATGGCAAGTCACTCATCAACAACAACACACACAATGGCAACTGCTACCATCTTGGGTCATCAGAGGCCCAGCGGTTTCCATTACATCATCACCATCGTCACCAACAAGATGGACAACAACAACAGCAACAACAGCAGCAACAAGAGCAACGACAACAACAGCAGCAACAAGAGCAACGACAACAACAACAAGAGAAACGACAACAACAACAACGACGACAGAATCAATCACCAGATCAACATGCTCAACAAGATCGGCACCTTCGGCACCTTCTACCATGTCTACGAACAACGTGCGAGAACCGATCACCACAGCAACACACACAACAAAACCACGACCGAAAGCACGTCCTAACTCAACTAGACCGTAAGTACACTTCTCTGATGAAATACTATCTCCATCGGGAATTCCTCTCTAAATATAGAGAAGCGAACATTGTACCTAAAGGTTTACACATCAAGAAAGCATGTGAAATGAACTTAATCAATGAATTAAGGACAACGTGGAACGATACACTAGCAGAAACATCGGCTTTACTGCGAGATCTAAGTCTTCAAGGTGCCATAGATAACATTGAAAGACTCAAAAGTGAGATCTACGTGTTGAAAAACAACCTGTATAGATTATGTACACCAGAAGAATACTACACTTTTCTGAACTCTATCAATAGAAATGTTAGTATTTTAAGGTCATCACTGATACGCTCAAAATCACGTAAATTAGAGCGAGATAGCAATGCATTTGTATGTACAAAAAGAACAATAAATGATGCAGACGCCAATCCTATGATACCCCAAAATCATGCTGCTACGAGTCAGATTAAATGTATGTGTCACTGTAAACTCAAAGGTAATAACCGTAGATACAACCATAGAATGTATGTAAAGCGAAGAAAAGAAATGTCAAGGGATATAGCTAACAATGCTAACACAATACTAACACACGTTGATCAAGAAAATAATGAAACTGAAAACAAACTCATTGTTAACTTGTCCAGCCATTCTCTCACACAAGGTGAAAAGAGTCTATTATCTAAAGGTCTTGGCTTTTGCCCATGTCCTCCTAGAATCGACCCTTTGAAGCTCCAGAGTGACTTTCGTGCATTCAAACGACGTATGATCTTGGAAAGCTACTTCCACTCAAAGAACGGACAAAGTCACAATGATGAAGCTAATCTAAACCGATCAGAACCTTTATCTACCTCTACGCAGGGCCCTGCAAACCCGACTAACAAAGAAACCCCGACGAATAATGACATATTAGACAGACTTAAAAAAGGTCTCAATGTCAAGAGCGTGTGGATGCCCCACTTCACACCCCCGCCAACACTGGCCCTCTATCTTGACACTATCGAAGCCTCTTTAGAACCCCTCATTAATGCTCGCCACAAAGACAACCTAACCAAAACAGAGAGAGGGGCACTTAAAAACCTGCGCAGCAATCATGATGTGATAATAAAACCGGCAGACAAAGGTTCAGCGGTAGTGATTCAAAATAGAGACGACTATTTAGCAGAAGGATTAAGACAACTAAATACACACACTTACGAAGTGAAACCAAGTGACCCCACCAGTGACCAAGTTAAAGTGATAAAATCAGCTATTCTTGAAACAGACCTTCAAGCAGATATAAAAAAGAAACTAATCCTCCCCAAACCCTCTTGTCCTCAAATGTATTTTCTACCCAAAATCCACAAAGTAGGAAATCCAGGTCGCCCTATAGTATCTGGCTGCAGCTGCCCTACTGTTCAAGTTTCCAAACTTCTTGATACTCTGCTGCGCCCTCTTGTGGCACAGAGTAGATCATACATCCAAGATACCACCGATTTCCTCCGTCACGTAACAAGAATCAATGACGAGGGTCCCCTACCAGACAACACCATTCTAGTTTCCGCAGATGTTTCATCGTTATACACCAACATACCTCACAACGAAGGCCTAATCGCTTGCTCCAAGGCTCTCGATGCCCGCACCACACAAAACCCTCCCACACATCAGTTAGTTCGTCTACTGGAACTTGTCCTAAAACTCAACAGTTTTCAGTTTAATGACAAATTTTACCTCCAAGTAGAAGGAACAGCTATGGGTACCCCTGTAGCCCCCTCTTATGCGAACATTTTCATGACCGACCTAGAAAACAGACTACTAGAAGCATCCCCCCTAAAACCACTACGCCAGTCTTGGCGCAGATATATAGATGATGTGAACTTTCTATGGACTGGAAACCATGAATCCCTACAAGATTTCATTAACTATGCAAATTCCTTTCACCCTACGATAAAATTTACTTTCGAGTCATCCCAACATCAGGTCCCGTTTTTAGACACTCTACTTTACGTTAAAGATCATGAACTCCACACCTCCCTCTACACTAAACCCACGGATAGCCATGCATACCTTATCCCACAATCATGTCACCCACCCCACACCTTTTCCGGAATCCCATACAGCCAAACACTTCGAATCCGCCGTATTTGTTCCGAAGAAGAAAACTCAAACTCAGCCCTCTCACAACTAAAGACACACTTAACGAACCGCCAATATGATAAGAACCTTGTCGAGAAAGCTGTAGATAAAGGCAAACTCGTACCCCGCTCAGAACTGTTAACATACCAAAAGGAAAGTAAGACATCACGAACCCCATTTGTCCTAACGTACCATCCCAATCTAAGAAAACTATCAAAAATCGTTCAAAAGCATCTCCCAGTCCTTCACCAAAACAAAGAAATGAAGAAACTTTTCCCAGATCCACCACTCCTATCCTTCCGTCGCTGCAGATCCTTGAGAGACTTACTCGTAACATCTCGGATCCCTCACACACCAACCCCTGACCGCCTCCAACACTTAGGCTCCACTAAATGCGACGCGCGTAAATGTTGCATTTGTCCATTCATCAACGAAACAGATCACTTTGTAAGTACAATCACCGGACAAAAATTTCTCATCAACCAACATATTCACTGCAAATCCAATTACGTAGTATACCTCATCACATGTAAAAGATGTAAAAAACAATACGTGGGTAAAACCACCACCACACTCTACACACGAATGAACAACACCAGGTCGGACATCAAAAAATACAACACAAGTAGACGCAAAGATATTCCCATTGCCGCTCACTTCAACAAAGACAACCACACTATTGAAGACATGCAAGTCACAGGTATAGAACTAATCCGAAATAAAGATGCATCAGTCATACTCAAAAGGGAATCCTTCTGGATTATCAAACTGAAAACCCTCACCCCCAACGGAATCAATGTAGATGAATAAACCGAATACATATCTCTCCACTAGATCACGACAACCTACTTTGTTTTTCATGTTTCTGTCTTTTTTTGGCGATTATAATCTCGCCCCCCCCCCCGCCTCTCCCTACCTCTTTCCCTTTACTTGATAATTACTCCTCATCTCTCTCTCTCTCTCTCTCTCCCTCTCTCTGTCTCGCTTGCTCCTCCCTTCCTCACTCACAATTATCATACACCTTCTTCAGAGGTAGGCACATATTACAATGAAATTGCCTTCATGTATGATCAGGTACACAATTTGCGTAGACAAGTATGTAGGTAGAATCATACACAGTATACTCATGTATAATCATGTGAACATATTTGTGTGCGTCAATATATACTTATTTATGATATGTTACCATATGATCTAATTATACAAATGTACAAGTATATGCACGTGTACATATTCCGTACGTATATCGCAGGTGAAGGTGCAAATGCATGTGAGAATATACATATATCTTTACACCAGTATACGGGCACTATGCATGTACATGTTCGCATGCATTTATTATAAACCTATTTGTTACACTTCTTTGTCATATACTTTTATCCATATCTCCTTACGACACGCACGCAGTAGACGTGGCGATTCCACGCATATAGAGAGTAAAAACCAAATTAATCGTCTTAAAGCCAAATTGTCTTGCCTAATCATCCCCTCAACGCTGGAACTTCACTATGCCCCCCTTCCCCCCTTTTTTACATTGTTCCGGTCGGACGCACCCATTTATTTACTTGTGTAGTAAACGCCCTCTACATGACGTCCGTATTACATGTAACGATTATTGCACAGAACACCTACCCATTACACACGAGAGTATATATTTGCTTCGACCTTAAAAGTCAGGTAATTGTTTACACTGCTTACTTTTGTTTTTATTGAGTTCCATTTTCGTTATTTCACTTACTCCTGCCGAGTATAACATCTTTTCAATTTCACTTACTCCTGTTGATTTATGTTGCCAGCTTTATAACAATTCAGTTCTGTTGTCTTTAGTTTTGTTTTGGCGAGTAACATCTTTTCAATTTCACTTATAATTATTCCTGTTGATTTATGTTGCCAGAATTATGATAGTTCTGTTCTGTTGTCTTTAGTTTTGTTAAGTTGCTTATTATTATTATTTGTTTCATTCTGTTTGATTTAGCAAATAAACTTGAAGAAGGCCAGGAGCCGAAAGCTTGCAAATACACCGAGTGACCTGCTTCATTCTGTACCATTATTCTCTCTTCACATATCTAAATTTAACATGGTTCAACCGATTGGTACACACATCCACACCTCTCTCGCTATATATATATATATATATATATATAAAACTTAGATCAAAAAATATATATATGGTTGGTAATTTTGTCGAAAAGTTGAAAAAGTTACCAATTTTGGTTTTAAAAATGATTTTGAACCTCTCAATGTTTTGCCAATTTAAGGATTTTAAAGCTTATTTCTCATATTTGTCATCAAACATAATATGGTCATGCAACGAAAACGGAAGTAGCGTGTGCAAAAATTTTTGCTCTTTCTGCTCTGCGTCTGGTATATTTTTTAGAGCTCTGAATCAAAAGTTATTAAGCCAAACCACAAAATGTCGTCAATTGTCTCGAAAGTGTTAAGGTCGGGGTAACACGTTTGAACTCACCGCTGATTTACTGTGATCAAGCTCCATCGGACGATATGCTTGGCAGAATAGAAAATGACATGAAACAGAATAATCTTAAGTCAAGAAGGTTTTAATGAACATTTTAATGAACATTACTAATGATTAACCAAACAAAAATTCATTACGTGAGAAACAATTTAACTACAAATACTCGCAAGTACATATATTCCGAGAAGATTCTCTTCAATTGTAACCAAATTAGCTCCCCTCGCGCTCAGATTTTTGAGTGGGGGAATAATCAGACACTCCCCTTCCCATGTGAAAGCATGCAGAAACAATAATGTTTACGAAGACAATACTCAAATGTACCATACCACGTGTTATTGGTATGCTAAATGTCACCCTCTTATCCATCTCTCTAAAAAGGCCCTGTATCGCGCGATTTGAACGTAATTGAGCATCTATTCTTACCAAAAGACAAGGTTGAGTTGTGGTATGATAATACCTGATCTTTCTCACAATTTTTATGCCACTTTCCACGAATATCAGAAAAAAATCATCCATGAGGATAGCTATTCAAACACCCTAATATTCGAAATATGACGAGAAATAGCTGAAAGTTTCGGACCAGACATCCCTGTCACATGTGCGTCTGATTCCATATACACATTATTTTCTGTGGGTAGTGCATGTGACTTGAGTCGACTTCATATTATCTTTTTCATAATGCAAAGAACCTCACTGACTTATTCAATACGCCAGTTCTTATGTACAATATAATCAAGCTTTTCTCAATCAATGTAATCGCTTCTCCAGAACTCTGTCTTATCTTTAATCATTCTATTTTTTTATCATGTCCCCTTATTCAAACATGACGATGATATGGCATATGGTAATACGAGACTACAACAAAAAAAAAACTACAACAGTTAACGTATCAGCAGGAGGGCAAGTCAGATGTGTTTCGCCTTAT